>NEWO01000510.1:201817-398442 GCA_003013225.1 Phalaenopsis aphrodite | reverse complement strand
CTCCTAACCCAACTCAACATCATTTGGAGGAAGAAGAGCAAGGTATCATGACATTAACAAGCCAACTCCACATCAATTTGACAGCTCATATGCACTGTCATCTATGCACTTCACACTACTAATTGCATTAACAACTACCACTACACATGAATCAACCACCACAACCACAATCTGCGACCAACCTTGAGCCGTCAGCCACCAAACAAGCATGCGTCAAAGGAGAAGGTAAAGAGAAGGCAAAACCCTAGTGATGAAAGAAAGGGGTAAAGAACATCACAGTCGTTTTTTCCATGTGTTGAAGAAAAAATCGCCGAAGTAGGAAGGATAGGAGTAGAGAAAACATCACATTCAAAAAAATCGTAAAGCACCCTCAAATCTGCGATTAGAAGAAGAAAAATGCTCGTTATACCTCAGATCTGTCGATCGCGGGGCAACGAAGCAAGAGGACGAAGGAGAGCCGCAAGGGAAGTCGTTAGGGCTGAAGAGAAACGAAAGGGGTAAGCGGGACAATGGGTAAGAGGAAAGCGGGGACCGCAGCCTAATATCGCGGCCGCGGATCGATCCGCTTCGCCAACAATTTGCCGCGAAACGCCGAACCAAACACCGGAATGCCGGACGAAGCCGCTGTCGCACGCCGCGCCGCGCAGCAGAAGCCGAACCAAACAACGCCTTAAGTGACCTTGAAATTTCCATGGAGACTCAGTCATGAGTTAATTAAAATATCAGAGGAGAAAATGTGGTCTTTTAGATTTTTATTCAATTTATATAATTATTTTAATTCAAAAATAGGATTTTTCAACACTATTTTATTTAATTAATCAAACTAAGATTTTTGGTCATGAGATAATTAATAGAGGTTTTCCTAGGTTAGAGGAACACTTGAACAAAATTCCATGATTTTTCAATTTATAATTTAATTTAGTGGAAAATTAGAGAAAATACATTTTTAGCCTTTCAAAATTTATTTTTAACTTAAAAAAATTAAGAAAAATATTTTAATGAGTCTCAAGTAATAAAGAAGCAATTAGAAACATTTTGATCCATTTTTGTACTTTTGAAATTTTTAATTCAAAAATAGTCTTGAAAATAAAGTATTTATTTAAAAAATTATTTTTATTTTTCCTAAGTGGCCATGATCACAAATAACTCAAAAAACCATTTTTCATAATTTTCTTAATTATATTTAATTTATTATAATTCTTTTAATGCAAAAATGCCATTGCACTTAAAAAATCAACTTTAGTGGTAAAAATTAATCAAGTAATTTTCAAATTTTTAGAGTGAGTTAAAATATGTATTTTTTATAGTGTGGAATTAATTTTGATAATTTTTTAGATATAATAAATTTATTTTAATTTTTATGAATTTTTTAGGGTTTATCAACTATAATAATTTACATAAATATTAGAATTTAATTTATAATTTTCCATGCATCCTCTAACCATAAGAAAATACCAAAACAAGTCTCATGATTTTCCAATTGATATTTTAATTTGTATAATTAATTTAACCCAAAATAGATGTCTAAGCTTGGAAATTAGGATTACATACATAGGGAAGCTCTTTGACCCTAGAAAAATTTGAGAACATCCCCTTTGTCATGAGTAATGAATGCCCAAAGTTTCAAGCTTAGATGAATAATATTTAATCATTTAAAATTAAAACACCTCAGAGGCTATTTAATTAATTAAAAATCAAAGGCTCATCACATAATTTTTATTTTTAGTCCACATTATTCTCCTCTGTTGACTGAGCAACTAGGCATTTTTAGTTTTTTTATGATTTTTCTATGCAAAGATATGAATTTTCTAAGTTCTGGTATTGATTTAAATAAATAAATCATATTTTACTACTTAATCAAGTCAGTGTCACGTCATCCTAGGCATCTCTGAGCTTTCTATGAGGTGATCTTTGATTCAGTGCCGCCAGCCACCTCAGCACCATGCATCCCACGACTCGTGTAACATCTCCTCATCCGGCTTGATCCAAAGCGTCCATTTGATACACACGTGATTGGACGGTCCTCCTTCATCGTCCCCAACTGACCTAATTTGCAAGCCGTTCAACTTCAAACCCTAATATCTCACTCGAAACTCAGCCAAATCAAGTGTGGTATGTTCCTACACCATCTACTCAAGACGAACACATCTATACGGTTACAATGCTATGAAAACAAACTTTTTTTTACATTTGGTGAAACCAAGCTCAAAATTAGGGTTAATGGTTTATACCTTTGCCCAATAGGTGAGGCCTCGATTGGGTACTTACGGAAGCTTCAGTGGAGTCCAACAAACATCCTGAAAGTGCTATTTTCCTCTAGTGAATGGTCCAAGTATAAGTTCAGTCAAAAGGTGGAGCGGACTTCATTTAGAGGTGGTTTGGAGTGCTCGGGAGAAGAAAATTTTGAGTGGACTCCAGCGAGGAGGAGGTGTTCGCTCGAGAGAGACGGTGAGCCAAGTAGGTATGTTCGCGAAGAAGTGAGGAGAGGCGAGTCTTTCAGTGGAGTGAGGATGCGAGCCGAGAGCGAGCCAAGAGAGGAGGAGGCGAAGCAGGAGAGTGGGGTTTCAGTGTCGAGCGGGAGAGGCGAGCCGGGCAGGAGGAGGGATTCGAGGAAGAGAGGAGGCAGGGTCTGTGGCTTCGATGCGGGAGATCGGGAGTCGAGCGGGGGACTCTAGTGTAGAAGGAAGGAGTTGGGCGAGAGGAGGAAGAGGCGAGGTGCAGAGACGGGATCGAGCAGGTGTGCTTTGATGTGGAGGGGGGAGAGACGAGCGCGAGTAGAAGGAGGAGTGAATCAATCGTTGGTTTCTTCTGCGCGAGGAAGAGGGAGGCGTGATTGAGCAGAGAGCGGGAGTACGAAGGAGCTAATCGCATGAGAGAAACAGGAGCGGGAGTGAGCAGAGCGGATGATGATCAAATGAATCTTGTCTTCTGTCGAGGTCAATTAATATAGCTAAATATGAGTGAGCCGTTATGTGAAAGCTTTGGCGGGGAATTGAATAGTTTCTTGCGCAGAGGAGACTTAATTGGAAAAGATATAATTCTTCATTATATCTTATTATTATGGGATTAATGACATATTTGAATTTTTAAATTTGAAATTTGAAATTTGTGAACTGAAATAATTAACCCTGGCTTAGCCTAAATCCAACCCAAGTCAAACTCGAAATGAACCTAGGTTGAGCCCGGGCTCACGCCCACTATAAAATAATGTGCATCGATTTCTGTGCTATTTGTGCGTGCGCGTAACCCTAACAATACGGGTGTCCTTCCCGGCTAAAGTTGACGTTCCGGACACGTCCGTGCGGCTTGTTTCGTCATCCGGGATCTTCCAGACAAGTTTGATTCCCAATAGATGGGGTATGTTGAACAAGCACACCGCGCGTATTAGTGTTGACCGAAAGTGACCAACACGATCAAAATAACCATCTAATTACACCATACCCAGAATGAATCGATCCAGAGCCAAGATGAAATTTGAGTTGAGACTTTCCACTAGGGGATTCCCAATTCAAAGACAAGAGCGTGCTGAAGATTTTCAAATGTTTCCGCTTGGAAGAAGGGATTCGCCACATGTTAGCGTTGTTCGATTGTTTTGCTTACGTCATTTGATTTGATTGTTGTAAATTTAATTGAGTAAAGAGATCACTTTAAGAAAGAAGTACGAGCCAGCAACACGAGATTTATGCCAAAGAAATGACCATCAACAAAAGGGTTTATGTCATACAGAGGGCCATCAACAAGGGTTTATGCCAAAAACATGGTCACCAACAAGGGGTTTACGTCATAAAGAGGGTTTATGTCAGAAAAGGGGCCACCAACAAGGGGTTTAGGCCAAAAAGAGGGCCACCAACGAGGAGTTTACGCCATAAAGATGACCACCAACGAGGGGTTTACGCCATAAGAGGGCCACCAATGAGAAGTTTATGCCAGAAAAAAGAGCCACCAACCAGAGATTTATGCCAAAAATAGAGCCACCAACAAGAGGTTTACGCCAAAAAGAGACCACCAACGAGGGGTTTACACCAAAAAGAGGGCCACCAACAAGGGGTTTACGCCAGAAAAGGGGGCACCAACGAGGGGTTTATGCCAGAAAAGGGGCCACCAATAAGAGTTTTACGCCAAAAAGAGGGCCACCAAAAAGGGGTTTATGTCATAAAGAAGGCCACCAACAAAGAGTTTACGCCACAATTTCAGGACCACTAACAAGGGATTTACATCGAAATTTGGAGATCACCAAGAAGGGATTTACATCGAAATTTAGGAACAACCAACAAGGGATTTACGTCAAAATATAGAGACCACCAACAAGGGATTTACGTCTAAGGAGACGAAGAACTTAAAAGAGTGCAATTTTATGCAAGTAAAACCAACTAGCCTCTTTCACTTGAAATCGAGGACCCAATGTTCTTGTGGAAGGAGACTTTTGTCCCGAGGAAAAGCAACGATGGAGATAGACTGAGAGGGCTCAACCTAGCTATGGTGAAATTTGGATTTGAATTGGTTGATTTTGTTTGTTACGACTTTGGAGGTCGTTTGATTTGAGCTACTTGAGGGACAAGTTTAGAGTCACATGGAATTAGATTAATATTTCGTTCGTTGAATTTTGTTGTTGTTTCACTTTTAGACTTTAAAATTTGTTTAGTTTTACGTTATGGTTATCATTATTTTTGCTTGTCTCTTCTTCTTGTTCTTTCTCCTTGATAATGACGGATCTCCTGGCGAAATCTTCATCTCGGGCTCGGTATGCTGCAGACTCTGAATGGAGGCTTGTTTTGATGTGGATTGTAGCTTGTTGATATTATGAAGTCAGGTACATCGTTGATTCAAGTGAAGATTTCGATGTGGCAAAAGTAGACTTTATTGATATTATGAAGTCAGGTACATCAAAACATAATCGGAATGTGCTACATTAACAAAAATTGCAACTTGTTATATTAAAGTCACTTAGCAAATTCATATGAAAAAGAACTTCGTAAAACTTTATTAATAATTAAGTTAACATTCAAATAAAAAGTTTAGAAAATGTGTTCAAGTCATTTTCCTTAAGTTGATTCAAGTGAAACAAATTTTTAATTAGGCATCTCCGCAAGTTTCTCCCCATATTAATATATATATATATAATTTTTTCTTTTACTTTGCTTTTCAGAATAATTTTTAATCCTCTTTTTCTTTTCTTTCTTTCTTTTGTTATCTTTTTTTTTATATGTCAGAATTACTATATCTGGATAGTCTTTAATGATTTTGAACTTCACTATCTTCTTCTTAAAATTAAAAACTTTTTACATTTCTTCACTTAACAAATTTATATTAACTTAAAGATTTCATAAAGTTTAATTCTTTTCTTTTTACATGAATCTTTTAAGATTTTTAATACTTCAAAAATACAAATTTTCTTTACTAAAAATAGAAAAACATAGTCTTATTCTTTTTTACCAAATACCTTAGCCCCTAGAATTAACATTTATTATTGAAAATTTTTACTTAAATTTACTATA
This sequence comes from Phalaenopsis aphrodite, assembly GCA_003013225.1. Lineage (NCBI taxonomy): Eukaryota > Viridiplantae > Streptophyta > Magnoliopsida > Asparagales > Orchidaceae > Phalaenopsis > Phalaenopsis aphrodite. The sequence continues at coordinate 392,947 of NEWO01000510.1, read as the reverse complement.
TATTTAGAAACATAAATATAGTTATCCAAAGTTAACCGCTAATACCAAAGTTCATATTAAATTTAAAATTTTGAAAATATAATTAAGTGGGGACAGATAAAATTAAGTTTTCTCTCTTTCTAAAAAAGATTTTCTTCTTCTCCCCCCCCCCCAAACTTAAATTTTTAAAAGATTTTTACATGAAGAGCTTTAAAAATGAAGGATAAAAAAAGCATTAAATACATAAAAAAAATTATACATGTAGGAGATTCTGATTTTTTAACATAAATTTTGAAATGCTGCAGGTGCTAATATGAAAACTACAAGGCTAAAAATATTAAATTGCACATAATACATATAAAATTTATTGAGAAAGAACTAATCACAAAACAGAACAAAGTGCTAAAAATAACAATAGAACTAAACTAAATTCTAAAAATAAAAACAGTCTTCCACATTATGGTTTCACATAACATAACAACAGAGTCTCAACAACATCACAATATAAACAATACAAACACAAACAAACAAACAAAAAGATCACTAGTCAATATCATCTTCGTCTTCATCTACATCCAACTTATGCTGCTGATATGGAGTAAACACAGTGTGAACAGGGAACTGAACTGAATGTTCTCTCCTCAGGTATCTAACTAATGCATCATCATAAGCAGCATCATACTCAATTTTTTGCCGAATCAAATCATCAGTGTGAGCATTTCTGGCTTCTATATTATGTATCTTATGATTCATCCTCAAAATATCTCTCTGTTGAACCATCATCTGATCCAAAAGTTCTCTGTTGTTGGGGTCATTAGAAGTAGGTCCATGAGAGGTAGAAGGAATATCCCTAAAAGTAGAAGGAATATCTCTAGCCTTACTGTCAGATCTCCAGTCAAAATGAGATTCATATGCTTGATGTTTGCAGGCCCAATAGGTCTCTAAGGCTCAATCATGTCTTCATCAGGTCTAAAATCAACTATTGCCTACTCACAAAATGTGTAAATAAAAGTAGGGTGTGTCAATCCACCAGAAGTCTCTCCCAGAGCAATAGATCGAGTGTTCATATAAATAATATAGCCCATATTTATGTTCATAACTTGCTGAATACAGTAGTTTAGGATGACTCTATCTTTGGTCACCTCATTATGATAGTTCGTCGGAATCATTCTGTCAGAAATAAAATAATGTCAGGATTTAGACACTACATTTAAACTAGTACAAGGAAAGTTAACTTTAACTCCATTTTTTTATTTTTCAAGCCCCTTTCTCACTAGTCAGAAAAGAAATAACTTCATTTAATGTTAGATCTGTAACAGAAAAAGAATGATACCGACATCTACACACATCTTCTATAGAATAAAACTCATTTGTTTTCTTTGGAGTAAATTCTATCATTTTTTCACAAACAAATATATAATCATCAGAAGCTTCAGAAAGGTTGGCATAAAATTCCATTACAATCTCAGTTATCGCATCGACAGTAAAATAACAGAAGTTTTCTCATTGAAGATCAATACTTTGATTTAAATCATCACAACTTCTTCCAACATTGAAGATCAATACTCTCCACAACTTCCATCCAACACTTAATTACTTATCATTATAAGAAGAAAGATAAAGAAAACTACTCAGAATCCATGGAGAAAACAAAACCACACTTTAGTTTAAAAGTAAAAATCATTTTCAAACCAACAACAAGTCTCAATTAAAACCAAAAGTAGTCTAAAACAAAAGATAAAAACTTATCTCAAGTCCTCCACCAAACTCTTGAAGTTCCTTTGAATCTCTTCTCTTTTACAACACTCTCAATATAAAACTAAAATAAAAAAAGGATAAATATGTGGTGTCTGAAAATCTCTCCAATTAACTCCCCAATTTTGGAACTTTCAAAACTTTCCCAGTACTTTCAGGACCTCTTTCAAACTCCCAATCTTCCTTCTTTTATAATTTTCCAAAAGGTGCCTTGGTATCTTTTCATACTTCAAAAATACAATTTTCTTTACTTTAAATAGAAAAATCTTAGACTTATTTTATCATACGAAATATCTTTAACTTTAGAATTGACCTTCATTATTAGAAATTTTTACCTAAATTTACCATAATATTCATAAACCTAAGTATAATCATTTTAAGTTAAATCTTAACATCCCAGGTCATCCTAAATTAATTTTAAAAATATTGTTACTTAAGGACAAATAAAATTTAGGTTACTTCTTTTTTAAAATAAAGTTTTTCTTCCCTCCAAACCTAAGTTTTTAGGTATTTTAAAAATGTTATAGCACAAAATTTAGTTGGAGAAAGAAAATAGTAAATGCATGAAAATAAAAATTGCCCTGTAGAGGATTTCTGACTATGAAACTGGGCTCTGGTATACTGCAGGCACTAACTTTAAAAATACACACAGGCTTTAAAACATTAAATTTGACATAATTTATTCTAAAGAATTTTCTAAGAATTAAAAACAAAAATAAAAAATGAAAGTAATAAAAATGCAGGAAAAGTAAAAATCAGCAAACCAAAACATCCAAACACTAAAATCTAAACATCAAAATACCAAACACAAACATTGATATTATTCAATAATAAAAGTAAATGCAATCTAACACAACAAAATAATCAAAATAAGTAGTATTAAACAAAATGTTTCGTCTATAGATTCAGCTCAAACATCTTCTTCACTCTCGTCCTCCTGTACATCTCCTATAGATTATTAGTGTATGTACAAGTTGTAGAAGGGTTGATAAAGAAACTCTTCAGCCGAATCCTCCTCAATCCAAGCATGTTTCTTGAACATACATACCAAACCATGTTCAATAGGACCAATATGCTCAAAATATTCTTTAAGTCTCCAATCCAAGTGATTCAATATTTCATAAACATTCCCAATTGCATGCAAAAGATTATGCACCTCTTTTTCTATCTTCTTAATTTTTTTCAAAAGTGCATTCAAACTGAAGTAAAGTTGAATAGGTGATGAACTATGGGATGTAAGATCCATCAGTACATTCATATTGGTCTCGTCTCCCATTCCAATATAGATGCAATACACTTCTGGATCCATCGGCTTCCAAGGAAGAAGCATTTTTTCCCAACTCTCATAAGGTACTTGCGATTTACTACATAGTAGGAAAATAGTGGATGAATGTCCAAGTCTAGTCGCAGATCCATTAACAATCAAACCTAAAACCTTTTTTACAATGATTGCTCCAATATCAACAAGTTTTCCAGTTTGAATACAGTAAAGAATTGATCATTTCTGCAGTTGAAAGAAAAAAGTTAACTAAACTAAATTCTAAACTTGGACTTCTTTATTAAATTTTTGAACAACTTCGCCACAGCTTCGTCTTTGAAACAATACACTCTGTTCATCCATTCTATAAAATTTGGACCCCGTCTACCATCTACTCGATACGACTTTCTCTGGCGTGACTGCTGGCTAGGTTGGCCATACTATCGTGTCTGTTGTTGCTGCTGAGGTTGAATATGTTGTGATAACAGTTGGGAACTCTATTGAGTAAGCTAAGACTAAATCCTCATTGGCTACTTCACTTTATCAATTGTCGTTACTGTTTCAGACTTCTTCTCAAATACTCTTGCTGGTTTGAGCCTGTCAGCCATTTCTTGGGACTCCATGTGCTTGAATTCTTCTTGTAGACTGCTGGCCTTCCTTAGCAATTTCTTGAAGGACTTAATGGTGATTCCCTTAAGCATGAAAGCTACCAATCCATGAATGCTTTTGAGTAGAATGTCAATTGCATTTGTTCATGTAGTTGAGGCTCACATTTCATGCTTAGGTTTCTCCACCTCAAGATGTAATCCACCAAAGTCTCGTTATGTTTTTTCCTTTCTACTACGAGATCTCAGATACACCTGTAATATATAGTATTTTTAGACACATTTTTATACCTATTTTTGAGATATTGTCCTTTAATGAAAGGTATTTTTTGTGTTTTTCTTGTAGATACAAGTAAAAATGGAAAAAAAATTCTTAAAGGTGTGAAAAAGCATTAAATTTGGAGCAAAAAGGTAAAAATTGTGCAAAAAGAGTTTTGGCGCCTAAGCGCCGGTTAAATAGAGAAGGCCGCGTCTAAGCGCTGAGACCCCATGCTTAAGCACCAATGGCAGTTACTAGACGAGTAAAATTGGTTTTCATGAATCTTGAAGAGATTTTTGAGGCACCCATTGGCTTAATAGGTGGTTGTAATCACCATGGACAAAAATTATCATGAAAGGATGTATCTTTTGGGTAAAGACATCAAATCAAGATACATTTTGAAGAGATCCCAAGGCACCTCTTGGAAAACTATAAAAGAAAGAAGAGAGGACTTAGAAAAGAGTCCTGAAGATATTGGCAAGTTTTGAAAGTTCTTTCTAGGGAGTTAGTTCAGAGAGATTTTTAGGAACCACTTTTTTATTACTTTATCCTTTTTTTTATTTTATTTTGAGTGATTGTAAAAGAGAAGAGATTCAAGAAACTTCAAGAGTTTGGTGGAGGACTTGAGTTATCTTTTTATTTTAGACTACTTTTGGTTTTAATCGAGACTTATTGTTGATTTGACAACGATTTATTCTTTTAAACTAAAGTATGGTTTTGTTTTCTCCATGAATTCTGAGTAGTTTTCTTTATCTTTCTTCTTAAGATGATAAGTAATTAAGTTTTGAATGGAAGTTGTGGAAAGTATTGATCTTTATTGTTGGAAGAAGTTGTTATGATTTAAATCAATGAACTTCATTTACTTCTTGATTTAGCCAATCCAGATGTTAAAATTTGTTGTGAGAACATGTAAGAACCGGGCTGGTATTGTCTCAGTCAACAATTGGAAAGAATCACATGAGGTTGTATGAATGAGAATGTAGTTATTATGATTGAGTGCAAATAAATAGAGAAATATTCATTGATGGGTGCAGAGTTAGAGGACTTTAAAGTGACAGGTTAAAGCCCCCAACTTGGTTTATTATTTTAGGTTCTTATACGAGAACGTTAGCCCTCAGGTGGAGGGAATCGAGGGAACTCTAAAGTGAGAGCTAGTATCTTCCCTGCCTAGTCGATCTTCATAACTTTTCAAACTTTAAATTAGCCAATGTTCTTTATAGATCTCTAGTAAGGGTAAAGAATATTATTGCTCCTATTTGGTGCAACACAATTTTCATACTTCCACAACATAATTCCTATACTTATTATTAATTCATGATAAGAAGAAAGATATTTTCGTATTAAATACTTTTCTTCTACAAAAACTTTAGTTATCTTTTTAAGTTGTTACTGTTTCGTTAAAATTTTAAAAATTCCAAAAATATTTAAATTTTAAATTCCTGCAAAAAACATTTTTAGCTTAAGTAATTATCTTTTTAAAAGTAGAAAAACTTTCTACTAAGTTCATGTTGCATAATCTTCCATATGGGTTTGATTTTCAGGTCTTAATAAAAAAGTCTTATATTATTTGATAACTATACGTATACTTACGTAGTATCCCAATACAAATATATATATGTAAATTAAAAAGTTAAATTCTTATTTTTCTTCAAAATCATTTTTTTTGTTTTGTTGCAAAGTAAAGAAGTATAAGTGAAAAATACCATTAGAACTATTGTTATATTGTGCATAAGCATTAAGTATTCAGGGATCAAGTTTTTGGTGTCATTGCCGGGGATTAAAATCTTCAAGTAATGGTATCGACTTAATAAATCCTTACATATACAAAATATCGGGATCAAGTTTTTGGCATCATTGCCAGGGATTAAAATCTTCAAGTGTTGGTGTCGACATCATAAATCCNGGGATCAAGTTTTTGGCATCATTGCCAGGGATTAAAATCTTCAAGTGTTGGTGTCGACATCATAAATCCTTACATATACAAAATATCGGGATCAATCTCCAATAGTAACAGGAAGTTGTGCACTAACAAATCTCATCACAAACAAGTGCTCCAACTTGGCAAATGTCTTTACTGATTCATTGGGCAACTCAGCTTATCAATAAAATGTTATCCCTGACAAGTTACTGGTGAACTGGTGAAATAACAACGCTTCATTACCTGTGACATTGCAACAATTGGCTCAGAAAAGGGCTATATGCTGACAGGGATTTTTGGTCTCGTCAAACTTCTTAAAGTTTGGTGACACGAAACCCATAGTGTAAGGCATGGCATCAAACTCCTCCTGGTAAGGTCTACCCTTTGAAATTGATGCACCACCCCTTTATTGGGCTAAGGCTTCCCAAACTTATTGTTAGATCATCTGTTTGATATCTTTCTCTAGTATTATACTGTGGGTGGAATCTTTCTTTTGCTATTCATCTCTGTTGGCAAAAAAAACTTCTCTCCTTTCATTAATAATGTGTATTATCTCAGGCTGATTGCCCTAGGGCAAAACCATTTGCTGCAATTGTGATTGTTCATGAATTGTTGCCATGACGGTCATGGGAGCAGACATTTCCTCCATCTTTTTTCTCCATCTGACTGAGATGCTCATCTCTTAGCAAAACAACCTTGCACAAATCATCAGCGGTGTTCCATTCCATACATGGCTAGGCTTCACACGCAGATGTAGCTACTCTAGTCTTGATGACATTAATATCCATAAACTCCTCATCGAGGTAATCATTAAAATCAAAATCTTCATCATACATAGATACTCCAATTTCTTTGGCTAACTCAGTAATCTTGGCCCTAAACTTCTCAACTTTTTATTCAATTATTCTTTCCAATATTTTGTTGAGATCTGGAGGACTCTCCTGAACATCCTCCATCTGTACATCGGACTCGGTAGCAATGGCTGCAATGACACATGATACTTTGGACTCTTGCTTCATTCCATAGTCTTACCCTGCAAGCTCATCAAACTGTACTGGTACGACGACCTTGGGTACAATACCTCCTTCTTCGATGGTGATTTCTTGAGACGGGATGTCTTAATAGGGGCATCGGTGTGTGAGAGAGAGGCGTATTCCATGTTGTGCGGACGAAATACAACACTGAGCAACTTAGTTACTTTCTCTTTTTTCAGAATATTCTTATGAGCAACAACTAGCAGTATTCTCGGACCTAGATGCACTTGGCTGGTTTACGTCCTGCAAACCTAAGAGTAGTAGTGGTAACAAAATCAGTGGTATTGATTACAGTACCAACTTGGCTTCTTAGACGGAATCTGATGGGCATGTGAGATGGAAAAACTTCAGCCAATCTTTGAGACTATCTGGTAGATCTAACATCATTCAGAATTTCTTTTTCTCATTTGGGGGGATACCATGCATCTCGCCTGCTTAAGTAGCTCAAAAATTAAACATCCTTCTTAGAAAGCCAATCTCTGAAGTAATGTAGGGACTTTGGTGATAGGTGTGGGTCCCCACATCACGACCACAAAGTAATAATAAAGCAGCAACAATCTTCTGAATACTTTCATATCCATTAGTATCCATTAATGGGTGAAACATACTCCCTCGTAAAAGTAGAGAGGTCTCAAGCAATCCGAGTTCCTCTTGGTGAGGAATCTCATCAATAGATACCTTCTCTGCAACTCAGGCTTTAGTAGCCCTCTGGATGAAGAAAGAAATGGGGTTTGAACAATCAATATATCTACCTGATTAATGGTACTGACTTTGAACTAGACCCAATTTTGAATACTGATGGTGAGGCAGTAAATCCTTCAAATGTATCTTCAGCAATCATAACTTCTTTTCCTTTGATGGATGAAACAGTAGGCATAGTGTAGTGAATCCGACGGTAGTAGGTGTAACAACTCTTAAGCAGACAAACGAGGGAACAACAGACTTGACAAGTGACAGAGTAGCAGTAGTCTTCACTTTCTTGTAGGAAAGGAATTCTTGAGGATAGTTCAGTTTAAAATCAACAGATGACTCTTGTACTTCTAAGGCATCCATTTTCATGACAACAAACTGGGCCTTTCTAAGTACAACCTCAAGTTCTTCAAATCCGACCAAACTTGATGGTGGGGGCGACATTGCGGGCATTGCAGCTACTCGACAAGTTGCAGGAGAAAGTGAGCATCAGGAATGCCATTGCAACAACTTTAAAAAGAATGTTCTGGGGTAAGTATTTGGCCAATACCTTGTAATTCTAGTGTGAACACTAAAAATTAACAAGGTTCACTTTGTGGAATGGGCAAGTGTTTCTTATTTTTATTTAATTTTAGTTTGTGAAGACTTTAAAATTTAGTAAGATAAATTAAAAGTGGGAAAACTTAATTAATTAAATGGAAAATATTAAAAAGAAAAAAAATGTAATTATTTGATTTAATTTACAAAGCAACAAACCAGACTCAAAAAGCAGGAGGAAAAAAAGTAAATTTTAGGACTCAGTGCGGGACGAACTTCACATCGCACATCACTCAGGTGAAACTAGTTCACCAACATACCTATCGGGAGTCCTAGTCCAAGCAAAGAAAAAAGTCCTAATGAACTCCTGAACTTCTCTATTCAAAGGTGATTGAACAGACGGTCCTGAAGTCCAAAAGAGTTGACGGTACTTATAGAAGAAAGAAATGGGTGAAGCATGTCAATGAAAGAAGGGAAATATGGTCCATAAGGAACATGGACACATTACCGATGTATGAAGACAAGACTCTCTGATCACAATGCAGAGAGAAACTATTCCCTAGTGGAGTCACCAGAAGCTGTCTTGTCGTTAAAAGTTTAGAAATTGTCGGTCGTCGGAATGTGAATCTCGTCGCCCGGTTTAATTTAATATATGTATTTATGTACAATTTTGAATAATTAATATTTTAATTTTAGAAAATATGAGACCAAACTGATCTCATATCTGCAATAGTTTAAATGATCGAGCACAACATGACAAGCAATATATCTACCTCGAAGGATAGATACACTACTTGTTGGTGGTGCTCGATTAAATAAACTAAAGAATTTATGACATCCATTTAATCCTACGAAAAATTATTTTTATGTTGACCTACAAGTTCACTTATTTAATATAAAAAATTAAATAGGATTTATATTAAGCTAGGTTCTTAAAGTTTCTATAAGGCGAGCCCTTACAGTTAATTACATATTAAATAATGGAAGTCACCTAAGAAAACCCTCAATTTCGATCAGGGAATATTTTCTTCAGGAATTTCAAGGGCTTGGACTTTTCAAAAGATAGAACCAAAGGAGTATCAAAGGGGAATGACTCAAATTTGGAACATTGTTATGGAATCCAAAAAAAGATGAACTAAAGGATGTTATGGATCCTAAGGAGAAACTAAGTGACTTCCCAAGCTATCCTAAAGTTTGGCTTCAATTTTGGTGAGAGAATTTATTGAATGTTTCATCCTACCAAGTTTATTAGTTAAGGCTTACATTTGTGTGAGATAGTCACAAAAATTTCCTATAAGATGTGAGGATTTAAGTTTTCATGAATGACAACCTCGGAATCCTAAAATGAGTTAGGGCTTATATTGCATAACATGACTGTGCAAAGGCATAAAGAAGAGTTGAGGATTTATGTCGCACTAAGCGGACAACCTCAAACTCCTATGTCTTGTTGTTTAGTTCTAGAGAAAGATTTTCTATTGTAGGTCCTCATGTTGGTATAGATCGCTATTGTGAAAGGTTGCCCTCGGTGCTAGCTCCAATCTCCCGACGAAGTAGCAGTCCTAATGTCTAAGGGTTTAAAAAGTTTAAATGACAAGTTTAATTTCAATCATGGGGGAGGTTAAAGTTAATTAGAGTGACACCAGTTAGGATCCCATAGTTCCCTCATTCTAGTATCACTTTTTTTTTTGAATTTACTTTGCTTAAACGAGTTGTTAGGCTCATTTAAACTGGGGAGATCTCATTAGCAACCGTGGGTTACCTTCTTTGAGGGACTCCCGTATATTCAAAAGGACGTATTAAGTTTAGTGATATTTCAAAGGATTTATGGTTACCTTTGAAAGAGTTTGTTTTAAATTTTTGAAAATTTTGATTTTTTTTTTAAAATGATTTTGATTTTTGCAAGTAAAGTAATGTGTACAACCAAGCAGTTAAAATATTTTGCCGCAATAATAAATAATTGTAAGAGTGTATCTGTCATCTTCTTGAAATTCTCACTGCAAGATTAGCTTTTGCAACATGAAATATAATTTTGCAGGGAATTTAAATAAATTACAAGGGTAGATGAAGATGTGCTACCAAACATCAAACCATGGCTCAGTGAGTCCTGAAAGATCTTAGTGGATGATTTCCTAGAACAAAAATATAATAATTTCAAACATCCTTCAAAATATACAAGTGATCTTAGATTGTTCAAATACGACCCTAACCAACTTTTAAAATCCTCTAAGTTCATTTTAAACTTATTATATTATTCCATTAATCATCTTAAAAGTTGAATCATCCCATTGCCCAGTGAACCTTATATTTCAACTATCCCAAGGAAGGTAGATAGTCACTTAACATTTCATTTGACTGTTATATGAATGGTTACCCCAAATAGCAAGTGCGAAGTGATTATGCCCAGAGTTAACGTAGAGCCTAAAGTGTTTGAAAGTGTTTATCTATTAAATAAGTTCATCTTTTCTAATCCCAATTAAGATAATTCTTACATATCAATTAAGACAAGTTCCCCTAGGGCTCTTTATCTTATAACTAAACAAATGAAGCTCAAGTGACCTTAAAATTTCCATGGAGACTCAATCATGAGTTAGTTAAAATATCAGAGGAGAAAATGTGATCTTTTTGCTTTTTATTCAATTTATATAATTATTTTAATTCAAAAAAAGCATTTAACAATACTAATTTATTTAAAACCCAAATTTTTGGTCAAGAGAGAATTATTAGAGGTTCTCCTAGGTCAGAGGAACACTTTGAGAAAACTCCATGATTTTTCAAATTATATTTAAATTATTATAATAATTTTAATGGAATAATAGAGAAAATACATTTTTAGCCTTTAAAAATTTATTTTTAACTTAGAAAAATCAAGAAAAATATTCTAATGAGTCCCAAGTGATTAGGAAACAATTAAGAACATTTTGAACCATTTATGTAATTTAAAAAATTCAATTATTTTTAATTCAAAAATAGGCTTGAAAATAAATATTTACTTAAAAATGAATTTATTTTTTCCTTAGTGCTTGTGATCACAAAAAACTCACAAAACCACTTTTTTATAATTTTTCAGATTATATTTAATTTATTATAATTATTTTAAAGCCAAAAATGTCATTTCACTTAAAAAATCAACTTTAGTGGTAAACATTAATCAAGTAATTTTTAAATTTTTATAGTGAGTTAAAATAAGTATTGTTTAAACTGTAGAATTAATTATGAGATTTTTTAAATATAATAAATTTATTTTAATTTTTATGAATTTTTTAAGGTTTACCAACTATAACAATTTACATAAATATTATAATTTAATTTGTAATTTTCCAAGCATCCTGTAACCATAAGAAACCTACCAAAACAAGTCCCATGATTTTCCAAGTAAAATTTTAATTGGTGTAATTAATTTAAGCCAAAATAGCTATCTAATCTTGGAAATTAGAGATGCATGCATAGGGAAGCTCTCTAACACTGGAAAATCAGAGAACATCCATTCTGTGATGAGGAATGAACCACCCAAAGTTTTAAGCTATGATGAATAATATTTAATAAGTTAAAATTAAAACACCTCAGAGGTTATTTAATTAATTAAAAATCAAAGGCTTATCAAATAATTTTTATTTTTAGTCTATATTTTTCTCTTCTGTTCACTGAGCAACAAGATATTTTTATTTTATTTTTATAATTTTTCTATGCGAAATAAATTTTATAAGATCTAGTATTTATTTAAATCAATAAATCATATTTTCCTATTTAATCCAATTAGTGTCGTATCATCCTAGGCATTTTTCAGCCTTCCACGCGACGCTCTCTGATTTAGCACCGCCAGCCACCTCAGTGTCACAGGACAAGTGGTTCAAGTACCATCTCCTCACCCGACTTGATCTAGAGCTTCCATTTTATACACATGCGATCAGACGATCCTCCGTCATAGTCACCAACTGACCTAACTCGTAAGCCGTTCAACTTTAAACCCTAAGATCTCGTTCAATACTCAACCAAATCAAGTGTAATTTCTCCCTAGGCCTTCAACTACTCAAGACGAAGACATATATATGGTTACAATGTTATGAAATCAAACTTTTTCTTCACAATCGGTGAAACTGAGCTAAAATATAAGGTTAATGGTCTATACCATTGCCCAAGAGGTGAGGCCATTATTGAGTGCTTGTGGAAGCTTCAGTGCAGTCCAAAGAACCTCCTGGATGTGTTCTTTTTCTCTGGGGAATGGTCCAAGTATAAGTTTAGTAAAAAAGTAGAGCGGCCTTGGCCTAGAGGTGGGTTGGAGTGCTCGGGACAAGAGGGTTTTGATGACAAACTTCTTTGTATAGCTCAGGGAAGCTAAAGAAAGAATCAATTTAAAGATTCATGGTATTTGAATCAAGTGATAGAAAAGCCCTAGATTTTTAACTCAAAATTGACCTCTCACAAAGGAATTCAGAGAAGGAAAATGGTGGGCTTGAGCTTAGAAGTTCTTGAAGAGCCTCTAGAAGTAGCTGGACAGAGTCTCCCCAAGGTAAATGGTGATATTTTTTTAGCCATTGGAGAGGGAGTTTAAATAGAGGAGCTTGAGGTGGCTGGCTAAACTTTAATTTAGGTTCAATTAGCAGCTTATGTGGAGGGTTGAAGAGTTTCAAAGACCAATAAGGATGAGCAAGCTTGGATGGGTGAAATGGGCTAGATTTAAAATAAGGTGGCTATCAATTTTATGATTTTCCGACAACTAGGCCAGCCGGCAGGGTCGGGGGATGTGGACAGAGGAGTCAGGGGAGTCAAAGGGATGCTAATGATGATTAACCCTTAATGTTTAAGGCTTATTGCAAGTGTAGCTTGGTTTAAGACAAATATGGGAATATATCCCCTAAATCAAGGGACCATTGGTCCATGGCTTATGTAGAATGGGCTAGGTGGTTCTAGCCTGGTCACTAGGGTCCAAAGAGTGTCTATGGTAGCTTTGGCTTGCTCAATTTTATTTGGTTTGATCAACTTTAGAGCATGGGTTCAATTTTGGGCATTTTGGCTTGAAGTCGGATTTGGGTTAGGCTAATCATGGCATTGAGCTCAATTAATGAGTTACAATGGTGTAGTTGATTGCCACAAGGAGTTTAGAGATAGAATTGAGTGATTTTGTTGATTTAGAAGCTCAATTTGATGGATTTTGGCTCATGGCAAATTTTGGTTCATTTGGGTTAGCCTTAGGTTTAGATTTGGGCTAGGTTTTTAGTTAGACCCCATTGATAGTTCAAATTGGTCTAAGTGATTTCCATGAAGAGTGTTGGATATCAATTGAGTGAAAATTTTGGGGTTATGAAGTTCAATTTGATGGAATTTGGAGTTTGGGGCAAAATTGGGGGTTTCGGTCTAAGTTAAATTTGAGTGAGATTGGGGCTAGACCAAGGCTAATTGAGAGTTCAATTTGATGTGGGGGAGTGTTGTAAAGAGTTTAGGATTCAAAATTATGGAAATTGGGTAGGTTTTAGGGTTTAATTTGATGAAATTTTGTGGTCAAATTGGGGATTTTGAATTGGGCTTAGGATTTAGGTATGAAATTGGGCCAAATTGAACTTGGGTTTGGTTTCAATCAATTTTAAGCATGATGAATTTGAGCTTAAAATTGAAATTGGGGAAAATTGTGATCAAGTTGGTGGAAATTGGTGGTGAATTGGGGTAATTGTACCTTTAATGGTAATTTAGGGCTTTTGATTAAAATTGGTCAAATTTGGCTCAATGGAGTGGTCCAAATTAGTTTTGGGGACATTTAAAATTTATTTGAAGGTTTTGGAATAATTTTAGTCACCAAAGGTACTTTTATAATTTTGGCAAAAACATGGGTATTTTGGTAATTTTGAAATTTTTAGGAACTTCAAATTGAGCAAAGAGTTTAGAGTTTCTAATGGAGAGGGTTCCTTTACTAGTCCTCTACAAATAGTCAACAGGAAAGTTTTATGGCCAGACACTAAGCTACTAAGGTGGAAAGTAGACCACAACCAAAATTGAGGTCAACAACAACTTGGCTCTATCAATATAGGATTGGTAGTAGTACGGCCGTTACACCTAGGAAGGATTGTTAAACCCATCTAGTATAGACTAGGGCGAATGGGTTGGCGCTCACTCTTTAGAGTTTGCAGTTCACTATTTATTGTTGTATTTTTTGATACAATAAAGAATTAGATACATTAAATATTGTATGCGCCAAATAGGAGCAATTTTAATTCTCTACCCTGATTCAGTGTTATAGAAAATCATTGGCTAATCTCAGGTTTAGCCCCTAAATCTATGGTTAGGCTGGGAGGATACTGGATCTCACTCCAGAGCTCCCACTTCCTTTCCCCTGAAGGCTAACACTCACTTTAGTTCTTAAACTCTAAGACTGAATTAGGAATTTTAGTCTGTCACCCTAAAATCTCCAATTCTACGCCCAACAATATATGTATCCCTATTTATTTGCATTCAACTCCCATGAACTTAATTATCTATGGAATCTGAATGTGGCTCTACTTTGTTGAGAATTACGCAGCCCTCTCAGGTCTTACTGCAATTAAAACAAATTTTCACACTACAACAGGCCTTTATTGTAATGTAAATAAAGTGCAAGTAAAAACCATTACATATAATTAAATCAACTTCTAACATGCATCACAAAATCCTAAACATGAATTCTACTCATTACAAAATAAAAGTAAAATGAAAACAACAGCATAATCTTCTCATACCATTATTTCAAAACAAGAAGAAAGAGTAAGAGAAGCTCATCACAAAGCGCGAAGAAAGCATAACGGAAACTTCATTTAACCAAATCAAATCCACTAAATAAGTGTTTACAAAAATCAAAGGATTGTGAAGAACACAGTACTTAGCTTTTTCCCCTTGAAAGAAAGACAAATATCTCTCCTACAAAGTCTCCTGCCAATCCATGCAATGTTAGAACATCTTCTTACAAATTCTCTCAAAATCTCCTCTCCAATCTCTCCAAAAGGGTAGAAATCTACATTTCTACTCCTATTCTGAAAATCCTAAAATTTCTCCACACTTTTCCTAACATTCCTCTCACAAAAAAACCCTCTTTTTCTAACCTAAATTCGTTCTTTTAAAGTGAAGGGATGAAGTTTGAAGAGTTTCCACAAGAATCCTTTCAAAAAGCGTCTAAATGCGTTGAATTTCGGCCCATAACTGCTAAAAGTCGGTCCATAGTCGTCCCGGGCGTCGTCGGTGAGCTTAAGGGCGCTGTCAACGAGCTTTTCTGTCATTTTTTTGTCTTCTTGGGTAAATCTCATCGTCGGCGCTGTTTTGGGCGCCGTCGGCGAGCAGACTGCGCAACTTCACCGTTCCGCTCTGTTTGGCTGTGTTTTAGCTTCGTTTTGTCCCATTTTAGTTACGTTGTGTTCCTAACAGATAGCCCTACAAAATAAGCATGAAACAACCTTCCTTTATAGTGTAATCTCTTTCAAAAATATGCAAGAAGTGTAAAAGAAATTAAACATTGAAAGACTTATCGAAAGGTGACAGGGCAAAATTTCATTTTTTACTCATTTTTGCTTCAAATTGCACCGTTTTTGTTTCTTTTTGCTCCAATGACCATAATTCATCATACCTGCAGCAAAACATAAAAATACCCTTCTTTAAAGTGCAATATCATCAAAATGAATGTAAAATAGGTATGAAAATCTCAACATATTTTCCTTTGGTCATTATTGTCTTATGGTTTATCTAGATGGTGAGGAACAGTCATAAATATGAAGCTACTGGTCACATCCCATCTACCACTTCCATTTTAGTGGTTTCTTATTTTAAAAAGGCTTGGAAGACCTCCTTTGGACAGGATGTCTCTCCTACTATGGCCAAGGGTAAGAGACCCATTTTGATTAAATGGGCACCACCCCCCCATGGTTGTTTTAAGGCTAATGTTGATGGGAGTTTTTCCAATGCCTATAAGGGTATGGGAGGGCTTATCAGAGATTTTCCTGGTAGGTGCATTGCTTACTTTGCTTCATCTTATATTCTCACTTGAGACTGAGACCTCTGTTGTGCTTGCTGCTCTTCATACTGTTATCTTTTTAAACTTAAATGGTATTATGGTGCAAACTAATTTTGAAATCATGTTTAACATTATTTTGGCTAAGATTAAACCACCTTGGTATATCTTAGCTTTGCTGAAAAGAATTCGGTATACTATTGAAAGGCACCACCTTAATATTTTCTTTTCTTTTACCTATAGAGAAGGGAATCAATCTGCAGATTGGTTGATCAAATGGAGGGTGCAAAATATTACTGTTGGAGTTACCCCTCCCTCATCATTGCATAAACTTATTAAAAATAATTTGGATGCGCCCTATGTTCATTTTTAAGGTGTTGCCCCCTTATTTGGGACTTTTTTTTGCATAACACGGGTCTGGTTTTGGTTTTTTTTTTAGTGTCATTTTCTGCACTTTTTAAAGATGTTGCTTGAGCTTTTATTTGGCCAGATATTCTGGGCTTTTAAGCATGAAGTCTTCTTATTTTTACTTCTTATGTTTTAGGTGCTCGGTCCTCGGTTTTGGGCTCATCATGTAAGAACTTGTTGCTTTGATATGGGGAAGTTTGATGGCTTTATTTGTTGGCTTGGACAGTTAATGTTGACTGAGCTCTGGTTGGTTAGTAATTATTACTTGGTGAATGGATCTGCTTGGGTCTATTACAGTTCTTGTACTTTGAATCATTACTTCTCTCGGGCTACTAGTTTTGCTCTTAGCTACCTTTCTCTGAAATTACTCATTAATGGTATGGCTCCTTGGTTGCATCTTTTATTGTTGAATATAGTTAGAAAGGAAATTGGTTTGGAACAAACCTACTCATTTTATATTGGTGATCTGCTTATTTGCTGGAAGATGTTTTGGCACAAAATTTTGTTGTTGGGCATAGTACTGTGTTTGGGATTAGTTGTTTGGGACTTATTTGTGGATCAGGATATTAGTGATGAAGCTAATAGAATGCATTTTGCTGGTTGGCCCCAAAACTTTCTTCCTGCTAATTACTCTTTGCTTCATCTGTATTAGGCCTTTAGTATCTGGATGCAGAATGTTTCAACTCTATACGATTGCTATGGATTATGGAAGTATTTTTTCTATTCTCACAAGACTCTTAAAGACTACTATATCCCACGCCTTTTTTCTTGTTACTGCACTAATTGGTTTGATAAGCTTTGTCTATTGCAGCCTTAAGTTGACGTGGTAGAATTTCTCTACACTATTGGCATATTGGGGTTGTGATTGTTGCTAATCACACAGGATATTGTTCTTCTAACTATGATCAAGTTCCCCCACACTATGACAGTCATAAGTTTTGGTTTATATGTTAATTTTTGGTGTACTCTTCTTTTTTGTATACATTTTGAGCGGTTACAAGTATATTTTGATTTTTTTGAGTGGAGTTGTAATTTGGATAGTGGAAACCCTAGGAGAATATTGTATTTTATTTTGCTTTTTAGTTGACCTTCAACTATCCCTCCCTTATTTTGTACTCACTTTTACTTTATTAATGCCTAAGGAGCCACGAGCTGCTCTTTTGATTTTATATATATATATATATATATATATATATATATGTGTGTGTGTGTGTGTGTGTGGTATGTTGTGGCCTGTTGGTTGGCGGGGTACATTGTAAGTCCCCCCAAGTCAAGGGTTGGATCCTCAGTGGCGCTTGGTTCTCGAAAATTTAGGGACATGGCGGGGCTCTCATCATGGGGCCTAGGGTATGGGAAATCGGTATTTGGGCCTATGCCAAATACCGATTTCCTTATATATATATATATATATATATATATATAACTAAGAATTGCTATATCGGGTGGAGCACAATTCTTTTTAAGGCTTTGAATGTACAATTTTCTTTTAATTGATGATTTGTGAATTTTTCTTAATAAAGTTTATTGATGTATTATGTTTCATGTGAAGGTTCGGGTTTAACTAAATTGTATCAGTTATCAATTTAAGAGTTTTAAAATATTTTCAATTAGCTTAAATATTTAATTGTACACTTTTAACTATTTAGAGATTTTACTAAACTCAGGAAAACAGTTTGTTAAAGTAAAAAATTGATTAATTCAAAAATAAAATTAATTTTCCTTTTTAATGAGCATCTGCATCCAAAAAATTTTGAAACTCTCAGTTTGATCTGTATAAGCAACAATATTTCTCGAGCATAATGAAATGAAAAGCACGGAAAGTGCTACCATATCACCACAATACATAGTCCAAAAAAAAACTACAGTCAAGTGCAGTAAGGAAATGTAAATAATAGTCTATTAAAAATTCAGAAATGAAAATAATAAAAATATACATAGTACAGGCATCATAATACAACTAATGAGTAGTCCAAAGTATAAGGAAAAAATGTCAGAAACATGAAACAAAAGCACCCATCAGACCTCCCCTAATCATCGTCCTACTTTACCATCTCCACATCGTCCATAATCTGGAGATCAAACTCTAAATATTCGCTATTGGGAATGTCGTTGAGGCAGAATAGGAGATTAATGGTAGTTGTATCAAGGAACCTGATCCTGCACAAAAACCTGCCCGTTAACAGACTTGTTGACATTGGCATAAAACTATTGAACCGCAGGGATGACGACAGGAGCTACTATGGCACAAAATCTACGCCACCCCTAGCTCACTATCATAGCCTAAATCTCAGACCTCGTGTTTAGAAAATTCTTTCAGGAATTAGCCTCTTTCTCAAAATAGGACCAGAATATCTCTGGGAGGCTGCTAAACTCACAAATTTTCTATCATCATAATATGTGATTCCCCTACCTCTCATCCTAGGTGGCATTGTGGGTGGAAGATTTAGGAAGGTGTAGGAAAAGAAAACCCAAAACTCATGGTAAAACTATAAAAGCTTTGAAGATCTCATCTAAGATAGGAGTATCCGAATCTGAGTGTTTTGTGGTTGATATGTGCCTCCCAAGTGTTTATGCAGCTAGCTAGGGCAGGTTGTTGAGATATGGGGGTGTCGAGAAGAAGAAGCATAAGAAACAGGGGGACGAATTGGGTTAAAAGTGGAAAAGGAGCGATCACACGCAAATGCGTGTGACGGCTGGTCACGCCTGGCGCAATCACGCCCGTTTGGGCATGGTCACGCCTGGCCAAAGAGCCCGTTTTGAGGTTTAAGGTCCCGGTTTAGCTTTTTAAACATCAGCAATGGCCCCAGATTTGATTTAAAATACTTTCAAAGTTTTGAGAAGCAAGACATATTCGTTTCGGAGTGGGGTTTGTTATGCATAAATTTGAATAACCCAAATTTTGATTATTCCTTTCAAAAGCTGATCATTCATCCGATCTGATGGTCGCAAAATTTACTTTATCGATCTACAATGATTTTCCAAATATTATATAGGGATTTTATTATAATTATCTTTTTAGGAATGGTTTCTAATTCACTATTTTTCCCAAATAATCCATATTGTTGACTTCTCATCCAATTACGTTGTAACAAGTATTTGAAAGTTTCGGGTTCGATGCTTATATATGAGTTTTGAGGAAATTTTGGAAAAATAACGACAGCACTAGCCTAGGATGAGGTGATGAACTGTTTCAAATTGCAACAAACTCAGAATTTCCAATTCGATCGAAGACCCAGTGTTTAGATAATCAAGAATATCTCTTACGACCCCTATCGAAGCTGAGGCAAAAATGTAATATCACCATATTTTACTTTATTGCCTATAAATAGAGATATTTCATATATAAATGATGATAGATGCACGTGACTATAACAAAAAAGTTAAGAAAGGTCGACATAGTTGATACAAGTTATAGCTCATTTGTGTTTTCTCTTTCTTACTTTCTATTCAGTAGGATTTGATTCACGAATAGAATTCGACAATTATGATTAAATAATTAAAAAATTAAAAACCATAATTTAATTTATATTTTACCTAAAATGTTAATAAAAAAATACTTGTTTATTAATAAAGTTTATTTAACTTTCTTATGTATTATTATCACCAATATATACTAGGGTTTACATAACCATAATTAGATTAATCAATTAAAATTTTCACTCAGGCGCTTTCAAAACAAGTGAAATCAGATGATCTTCACAAACTTTGGAAAAAATCTAATATGTTTCCAATAATGAAATGAAAAAATAGTTGCCAAATATATTCTTTATTTAAGCATATGCTTCATAAATAAAGAGTGTTTATATAAGTTCCATCAGACGAATACAGACATAACTAAACAGATTCAAATATATTCCAATTGAACAAAGAAATCAACATAAGAAGAAGATTAAAGGAGGATAGAATTCACAAGGAACTTTGATATTTTTCAGACAACATGCACTGGGTTTATGAACTCGTTTTTTTATCTTCAGAACTTCTGAAAGTACCATCAGGCTTCTCTACCAAGAGGTCTTCTTCTCAACAGCGGACGTGACACTATTAATGAACTCATCAACAGTCATAGTTCCCAGCTCGCCACCATAACGCGACCTCACAGCTACAGTCCGGCTCTCAACTTCCTTTGGTCCAACTACTGCCATCAGAGGAATTTTTTGCTTCTCTGCATTCCTTATTAGCTTCGGTAGGCGCTCGCCATGCAAAAGCTCGGCGCGAATGCCGGCAGATTTCAAAGAAGAAACGATCTCCTTGCAGTAGTTCACCTGAAATATATAAAAACAAAACCTTTTCACATTGAACCTTCGTTCCTAAATGTTGCCTGTAAATTTATTAATTCATGTCAAAAGCACTGATGGTAAATGAGTTATTAATCAAATGCATCCAGGATAGAAAAAGGAACAGAAAGCGTCGCTTGAACAACCTACCGAAAATGTTGGTTCCATTTTTTACTAACAAAACTTGGACGCAAAAAATATATAGGAAGATTTACATACATACCACTAAATTCCTACGTATTTATGTATCTAACACTTAAAATTCAATTTTTACATAGATACCATCTTGCTTGTTTATGAAAAGGCCTATTTCACTTTTTATAGTTAAAATATTGATATTTTTAATGTAATATGAAAATTTCAAAGTGTTACAAATATGAAAAGTAAACTTTAGATGTTAGACATGAATATACATAGGAATTTAGGTGGTATCTATATAAATGCTCAAATTAATGAAGATTTGCATGCATACCACTCTATTCTAATGTATTTACATATTTGTTGAAATTCAGAATAATGCGAAATTAAGCATAATTTATTTTATTGATATGAGGGTATAAATAACTCTTACATAAATCCTAGGATAAAAAAGATGATAAAAAAGAAATAATATGAAAAGAAAAATATTTCACCTAATATCTCTAATTAAGCAATTCATATTAATTATTTGGAGAAAAAGAAAATAACATAAAATAGAAAGTTTAAAATAAGAAAGAAAATAACTCCTAATCCAGTGAAATAAATATAAAACAGAAAAAAAGTAAAATTATATTAGAAAAAAAATTTAATTCTCATAACTTTTAATATGAATAAATTATTTCTTAATATAACTTCTAATACCCCCTCAAGTTGAAACATAGTTGAAAATTATGCTCAACTTAGATCTGAAATCATAAACAATGAGCGGCAAAAATTCTGTGAGGAAGAACTTGAAATCTTCATCCCATACTGCAGTTGCCTTTCACCATAGTTCCTGTAGTGTCTGTAAGTAGGCAGAAGATTACTACAGGTAATGTTGTAGAGGAATTTGCAGAGAAATAGACAGCATGCAGAAAAATCTAACTTCTAGTTAACTGCGGTTTTCTTTGACCGCAGTTTCTGCAGTGTGTAGGTAGACGGAAGACACCTACAGGTAATGCTGCAGGAGAGTTTCCAGGAAAGTAAACAACTGTGATTGACTTTATCTACAACTCCTACAATGTCTGTAGTTACACGGAAGATCCTTACAGGTAATGTTATAAAGAAATTTGCAGGAAAGTGGACAATTGTGATTGTCTTTCATTGCAATTCCTGCAGTGTATATAGTTAAGCAGAAGGCTCCTAAAGGTAATGTTGCGGGTTGTCTTTCACTGCAGTTTTTGCAGTGTGTAGGAGCGGAAGACGCCTACAGGTAATACTACAAAAGAGTTTGCAGGGAAGTAAACAACTGTGATTGGCTTTGTCTGCAACTCCTGCAATGTCTGTAGGTAAACTGAAGACTATTATAGGTAATGTTATAGAGAAATTTCCAAAAAAGTGGACAATTGTGATTGTCTTTCATTGCAATTCCTGCAGTGTATGTAGTTAAGCAGGAGGCTCCTACAGGTAATGCTGCAGGGAAGTTTGCAAGCAAGTTTGCAGGAAAGTAGACAACTAACAGGAAAAGCTGCAAGATATGACTTGCAGAAAAAGGAAAAACTCTAAAGGAGGATGAGGGTCCGCTGCATGAAGGATTCCGAAATCTGATGTAGGAAAAAGTTTTAGATGAGGGCCTAATGCAAGAAACGCTCCAGAGAAGGTCATGCTGCAGGGGAAAACTTTGGAGGAAAAGACTCTGCACTGAAGAGGGCATGTAACAGGATACTTCAGGTTGCAGAGTTCAGGTAGCAGAAAAGGAGCTGCATGAAGCAGTAGGAAAGAAACGATGGAGCCCTCACCACCATACCAATGCACAAAGGCACGCTTTAAATACATAAGATCAAACTTATGATCGATGCGAAAGAACAACTCTTCAAAGTTAGTGGAGTTAGATATCAAGCAAATCGCTCTCTGCACCTTGGCAAGGTTGCCACCACGAACAACAGTAGGCGGCTGGTAATTAATGCCACACTTAAAGCCAGCCAAGTAGCAGTTAACAAACTGGATGGCGTGCTTGGTCTTAATGGTGACAATAGTAGCATTCACATCCTTGGGCACCACATCTCTTTAATACATGAGACGACAAACCATGTACTTGCCATAGTGGGGATCACATTTGGTCGTCATGGAGGATGGCTTAAAGGCACTGTTGGTGATTTCGACAACAGAGAGTTGCTCGTGATATGCTTTGTCAGTTGAGATAATAAAGTGTAGGATGAAAGCATGAAGTGGATCCATGGGTATGGAACAAGGTTAGACTGAAACTAGGTCACATCCATGTTCAGTGCGACATCAAACCTAAGGGAGGCAGTGAGGGATGAAATCACCTGGGAAGCCAACCGATTAAGGTTGGTGTATGTAGGGCGCTCAATAATGTCAAGAGAATGCCTGCAAATGTCATAGATAGCTTCATTATCTAGGAGAATGGCAACATCGGTGTGCTTTAGAAGAGAGTGTGTGGAGAGGACACCACTGTAAGGCTCAACAACTGATGTGGACACCTAGGGCGATGGGTAAACAGTAAAACAAAGCTTTGATTTTTTGTCATAACTGACAAATAATCTCTCAAGGAGAAGGGAACCAAGGCCAGAACCACTCCCTCCTCCACGAATTGCAGAAAATCAAGGAAGTCAGGCTGCTGGAAATTGTGAAGCCGACTACTAAAAATTTGGACAAGCTGAGGAAATCAGGGAAGTCGGAAGCTGGACTGCTGCAGGGAGCATGTTTCAAAAAACAGTGGGTAGGATCTACAGAAAACAGGCGGAGAAGACCGCCGGTTGTGCTTGCAGGGAAGTTCGGTAGTTGCTTGCAGGGAAGACCGACGGTTGTGTTGGAAATCGGGAAGGTCTAGCCGACTGCAGAGCAGGCCAGTGGTTAAAAAAATAGCTAGAGGGGACGACTGCTAAGAAAAAATGCAGGAGGCCCTACAGGGAGAAAAGAAAATTTTGTTATTTCAAATACCAAGATGACTGTTCCTCTCCTCCTGCACGGAGGATGGAAGGGAGTCTGGCGGTTCTGGAAGAAGGAATGGAGGCTAGGGTTAGAATTTAGGCTCTCATACCATGTTGAAATTCAGAATAATGGAGAATTAAAGAAAATTTATTTCATTGATATGAGATGAGGTATAAATAACCATTACATGAATCCTATAATATGAGAAATAATAAAAAAGAAATAATATTAAAAGAAAGATATATTACCTAATATTTCCAATTAATCAATTCATATTAAATATTTGGAGATAAAGGAAATAACATAAAATAGGAAAGGTAATAACTCTTAATCCAAGGAATTGAATATAAAATAGGAAAGAGAATAAAAATATATTATGAAATAAATCTAATTATTATAACTTCTAATGAATAAATAATTTCCTAATATAACTTATAACAATAACTAATATCTAAACTTCAATTTTTCCATATGTGCTACCTTACTTATGCATGAAAAGGTGTATTTCACTTTCTATAAGTTAAAATATTGATATTTTTGATGTGATATGAAAGATTTGCATGATGTAAATGTAAAAATCAAAAGTTTAGGTGTTGGGTGATATGTAACTGCCCCATTACTTATTTGACATTATGCACACTTCTTAAACCATTCACTCGCAAAAGGCCTGCATTCCTAGTCCCATGCTCCGGTTTAGGTTAATTATTTTAATAAAACAGGCTCAAAAACTACATGGTAAATTGTAATGCCAAGATACTTTAATTATTAACAAAGAAACCAAATGATACATGCTTAGATCATACCTCAGAATCGGTGACAGGTAAAAGTCGAGCTTGGATAGGAGAGATCCAGAGTGGAAAATCGCCAGCATAATGTTCAATAAGGACGCCAAAGAACCGCTCCAAGGACCCAAGAATAGCTCTATGGATCAAGATAGGCCGTCTTTTTTGAGCATCGGAATCTACATAAGTAATGTCAAAGCGCTGAGGCAAGTTAAAATCAACCTACAAAAGTCACACAGAAAAGCTCCTCAGTAAATTTTACTTACTATCAAAATGATATTTTGATTAAAAAAAAAAGAAAGCTTCGATCTCTAAGAATGTGTTCATGAAATAACATGTAGAAAATTTTGCATGATTGACCTGAACAGTGGAACATTGCCATTTTCTCCCAAGTGCATCTTCAATTTTGAGATCGACCTTTGGACCATAAAATGCGCCACCACCTTCATCTACTTGGTAGTCCCAACCTTTATCGCTCAAAGCATCTCTCAGTGCTTTAGTTGCTTTCTCCCATATCTCATCACTGCCAACAAACTTCTGTGGCCTTGTTGACAGGTTTATTTCATATTTTCTAAAGCCAAATTGAAGCAATATCTCTTCTGTCAAATCAAGTACATCCCTGATTTCATCTTTGATTTGTTCCTCCAAACAAAATATATGTGCATCATCCTGCATAGGCAGAATATTGTCCGTTCATTATGGAAGCTGTGTAAAAGATTTATTAACATGACGAGCCGTCAAACAATAATAAACAATAAACACAACATGGATCTTCCGTAGAGAGAGAGAGAGAGAGAGATACAAGAAGACTTCTGGAAGCTTTGAAATGATTGAAGATAGAAGAGAGAAAAACAAATCTCGCACAGCCAAGATGGAGGCACTTGAAACAAATTTTAAGAGGAAGAAGCCATGCAAAGCATCAAATTCATTTAAATAATCACAATCTTATAGTCCACATATTACATGATCATTGGACCTTAATTATAATAGAACATGCTACAAGATAAGGCTAAATAGTAAAAATTATTACAACCTGACAAATGACCATATTTCACATCAAAATTAAAAATAATCCATATTTTCCTATATTGATCCATCATACACAGAAATCATGAGAAACACAAACCTGGGTGAACCCTCTCACACGAAAGAGGCCATGCAAGCTACCGGAGAGTTCATAACGGTATACTGTTCCCAACTCTGCCAATCTGATCGGAAACTCCCTATATGAATGCAGCTTATGCTTATAAACTAAAATGTGGTAAGGACAATTCATGGGCCTAAGCTGATAGAGTTCATCTTCAATATTCATCTGATCATACATATTTTCCTTGTAGAAATCTAAATGCCCACTAATTTTCCAGAGATCTGCCTTCGCAACATGAGGAGTATAGAGAAGTTCATAACCATGTTGTAAATGAATTTTCTTCCATGAATCTTCAATGATGTGCCTAACCATGGCACCTTTAGGATGCCAGAACACCAGGCCACCACCAGCATCTTCCTATAAAATGCACCCAAGAATTAGATAGTCTTAGTTAAAGGTCTCGGTACAATTGAAAAGAATAAAAAAAGAAAAACTGGCAATTAAAGGATCAAAAAACATTAAAAATGAAACCATATAGGAAAGCAAAATCACAAGACAGGAAAGACAGTTAACAAAAAAAAAATCTCTGTAAACATCTAATCATACAAATTTATGAAATGATCATTTACTAGGCATTTAAAGAGGTAATAAATAACTAAACTAGAAAGAACATTCATCCAAATAAAAAAATATTTTGGCAGGATATCATAAATACTAACATTATTACACAATGCAAGAACTTAACTGGATATCATAAATACTAACATTATTACACAATCCATAGTAATGACTCTCAAGTATGGCAGTAATATTTATAAACCTTTCAAGTCAACTTGTTTAATTAATAGTCAAGTTTACATGATACTGGAATTTGCAACCCATTCATGTGAGAAAGAACCAAATATTTATAACCATAATTTATGAGAACACATAAGGCTATTTGGCTAGAAAAATTGACAGTATAAGAATTCTAAAATTATGAAGAAGACCTGAATAGAAAAAAGATCAAGATCCTGGCCCAAACGCCTATGATCACGCCGCTTCGCTTCCTCTTTAAATTTAAGGTATGCTTTTAGCTGCTCTTCAGTCTCCCATGCTGTACCATATATCCTTTGCAGCATTTGCCTATTTTCATCTCCCCTCCAATAGGCCCCAGCAACTGATTCAAGTTCAACCGCCTTTGCATTAATATGTCCAGTAGAGTCAACATGGGGGCCAGCACAAAGGTCCCACCACTCATCTCCTGTTTTCAGAAGATCTTATTGAGCAAAGATTTGACTGATAGATAAAGAAATGAAAAGAAACAAAAATACAAAGTGTCAAACAAGTTCCCCGACTATTTATATTACTCCCGGAGTCTATAAAAGTGTCAAATTAGTTCCCAGACATTAAATTGGGGTTGAAATAGTTCTCCTAATTAGTCCTCCGTAGGAATTATTTCAGCCCATATTAAAAAATTCTAAGGACTAAATTGACACTTCGAGTAACTATGGGACTAAAATGCCCCCTGCAAAGAATCTTTGAGCAATTTTGACACTTTTGATTATAAATAAAATAGCTTATCAAACCTATATGATAAATAGTAATAGAATCTTGCTTGATGCTTTCCAAGATCTCCAGTTTGTAGGGCTCATTGATTGCTGATATTCTGTTTTTAGCTTCTTCTCTGGAAACATCTTCTTTCAGTAAAGGTAGATTGCGCTTAATGATCCGATCCTACAGATGATGCAAGAAATAAATTCCGTGCCCTGAAATGATAAGCAAATCCCAATTAAAAAATTAAGTGGCCTTCAAACCATGATTCACACTATTCTTACCATTTCCATTTTTATTCTCTTCAAGTCCCTATCAGTTAAAGGCTCCATGTCAAAGTCATAATAGAATCCATTGTCTATCCAAGGACCAATTGTAACCTTGGAATTTGGGAAAATTTTCTGAACTGCCATAGCCATTACATGTGCACTCTGAAGTATACAACAAACATATCTTTTCAGATATAAGTATAGCAAATATACCAATTCACATCGTTGATAACAGAAACTTAAATGTTTCAAAAGCTATTTATAAATATTCCTGCCATACTTGGGATTCATTACTGTCTGAATCTCAATTTTGTACATGCCTGAATCTGTTTATTTATAATTAGAATGCTCAATATAGTTTACTATACACCAATCATAAACAAAAAATTAGCAAAAGAATCAGTCACTACTGCCACCAGAAACCTAATTGTGTTGGAAGAAAATCCAACCGAAGCTCTCCTATAGATAAAAAAAAGTGGTAATAAAATATTGCAACATGCAATAATAAGGGATGTAAGATATCCAAAGTATAGGTTGTAAATAGCACCACCAGAAGATAATCGAACCCAAAATCCAAGATAACACTCCAACTCTAGACCCACTGGAGGGTCAAAAGAATGATTGATGTGGCATGGAAATTGAGTAGAAGAAAGATATAAACAAGCAATCGAGTCATGATTTCACCATGTCCTGTACAAAATTGTTAGACCTGATATATCTGAAAGAATGAGGAGAAATGAATATATATAGTAGTTTGACTCCGCAAATTAGTATTAGGTAATTTTAAAAATTGATATTTTACCAGAACCAATATTCCCAAACCAGTTGTTGATGACTGGGATTCAATGTTCCAAAAAGTGGTCAGAAACCTAAAAGATGATTAGTGCATGGATGAAAATTTACATAAAATTGAATTAGATGAAGCCACCACCAATTATTCAAATTTTTATAGCAAATTACCAAAATGTTTGTAATTAATTCATTTAAGAGAAATAGGTTGAAAAGGCCACTTCTTACAAGTTAAGCCCATAAAGAAATTGGTTTTGACAAATTCAAGTTTTGAAAACGTTTATATCCATAAAACAAAATTGGTGCAGATGACAAAAGGGAATTTCAACGTAGATAAATAAACTTAGTGATGAAGTGCCAATATTGGCTTCCAACAAACACTTCAAGCCTGAGTATGATCCTTACTAACAATTATGGCTCGCATGCAGCATGTTAACCAACAATGCTGCATAATGAAGTGAGCCTTCAACCACCTCATGAAAAGACTTGAAGTGTTCTTTCCAAGAACTATAGCATTGCACACCAACCATAAATATGGCAGTAAAATTAGTTCCATGGCAAAGAACTCTTCAAATTATTTCCAAGAACGAAAGGACTAGCCTTCTAAATCACAATATGGTTCACAATAGCATTTATTATGATTATTCAACAATATGTTGTGTTAACATGATATAAATGAAAGGCTAGGTTTCAGGCATAGAGAAATGAACCGTGGATCTTGGACTTTGAAACAAAATTCGAATCTAAACTCAGAATTTTAGCATTCTTTCCGAAGTGAAACCTATCTTGTCTGGTTTGATTCACCCATTTGAGTGAAAGGAGTTGATTAAACTCTCTATAATTAAAGTTAATCAATTAAGATTAGATTCCTCTTTTCACTCTTCTCAATTTTTAAGTTAAATTCATACTCTATAAAAGGGTCAACAAATTTCTTGCTAAATAATTTTGATTTGGTGAGAGGGGAAGTGGTTAGAACTAGTAGCCAGATCACATGTCAGCCAAACTCTAGAAAATGAACTTCACAAAATAAGCATTACTATGAAAACTCCACCTACGAACAGTAGCAGAATATGGAGGAACACCTTACGCAACTGGTTCAACATGTTTCTGAACAAATTCGAAGGCAAGTTACGAAGTATTATAATGTGAACGCTCATAAGAGAAATTTTTAGGTGATGTAAATTTTCAAAAGGTTAAATTACTATAACTAGATCGCCACATAACAGTGGTAGAATATAAGAAGAGATTGCAAAGTATTATAATATGAATGTTCATGATAAACAAGTTCAAGCAAGAGACTCGGTTCTTCAAAAGGTTGAAGTAGCAGTCATTTTGTTAGGGGCTGTGAATGAACCAATGCACTTGATGAACTATTGGAACTTGTCTCAACTAATGCTTGATCATGTTTGTTCAAATTAATAAATAAACAAGTTTGAACATTTTTAAGAACTCGAAGATTAAATGAACTAAACATAAAGAGATTTAACTTATTTATTTATGTTCACGAATAAGCTCATTTAGTGTTCATTAAATAACTTCTTAAATGAATTATACTTACATGAGATATTATTTAAATAAAATTTGATAAACTAAATATTATTTAATTAGAAATTTAATAGTAACATATAATAATTTAATATCAATGTTCATAATGCAATCACTTATTTAATTATTTCAATGAACTAATTTGTTAGGATTTATTTATATTATTTGATTACAAGAAAATCACTTGAATACTAATTCAAAATTTATTCTATTGCATATTTATTTAGATGTATAAAAAATATTTTTTTAATAAATTTATATAAATAGTCAAATAGTCATTTAAATTTTTATCTTGTTTATTAACTTGCTGATGTAATTGTCCAATTAAAATAAACAAGTCAAGTACAATCATATACAATTATTAAAATATTAAACAAATCAAATATGAACATACATATGAAAGCTTAGCTTGGGAGCTTGAGTCAAACATAAAAAACTTATAATATTATCAAGCCAAATTCAATCTAGGACATACTCGGTTCCACTCGGCTTGATGATAGTTGTACATAACAACCCTACATATGGTATGCAATCGACAAACTCAAATTAGAATGAGAAGGCCTTTTAATATTAAGTAGTAATTGGGCAAGCATATTGGCTCCAAACCAACGTTGGAAAGGAAATCTAAAAGAAAAATAGGAAGACCTCAAAATCTTCTAATAATAGAAGGGAAAAAACTTGTACTCATAAATTTTTGTATAAATTCTTCATAAATAAAAAAAATTGAACTATTTATATTAGGAAATTTGGAATTTCTAAAATCATTCCAAAACTGAGTAAGAGAACGATTGAGTTTCTCGAAGATACGCCACCAAGGATGTTTCGCTAGAAGAGCAAAAAAATACTCACGGATAAAAAGTTCTTGTCATTGCTGATAAAGAAAAATGTAAGTGTGCATCATTATTTTAAATTAAGCAAGAGTATGTATTAATGTGGTGGATAAATTTTGTAAATGCACTCATAATTTTTTTTAAAATTAGTCTTTGTAGGAATTTGTTCATGCTATGCTAGTGCTTAGAACGAAATAGAAAACTTCTATAAGTCCGTTGTACATACCCTTATTCAGTCTATCCTAATTAAAATGTCATAAACCCTTTGCTAAAGGATCAAAATCTCAATTGCAACTATAAAAGTCATTTCAAATGTCTATAGTGACTGAATTCTCCTTCATTATAATTATCATAAAATCCTGTATCATTAAGCATTGTCAGATTGCAAGGCTAGACTTGGTTGGCCTTCATATAAGCAACCAAGTTTCGTTCTCATTAGCAAAGGAGCATTCTCAACAAAAGAAGAATATTTTATTTCCAGCCAAGGTTTCCCCTCTAGAACCTATTTATTGTATTTTTTTTACTACAGATGGCTAAAGACAACATAACTCCCACTTTTAAAATTTACCACATTGCAAATAAAACTAATAAAAAATTGAAAATTATAAGCAATCAAAAGAAATAAGTTTAAATGAATACGCCTAAACAAGGGAATCATAACATCAGCCATAGACACTTGAAGATCTCACACCTCAAAAAGGTAATAGTAAAGAATAAACATTATCTGGGCTAAATTAAGCTCTCAATAGTTTACATTCTCTTGTTTCTGCCAGCTTCTTGAAAGAGAAAACAATCAAGGAACTTATTTACACCTATACTCGAAAGGTTGGGTCAAAACAAATCTTGATGCCGACTTAAACCATGTCTCAGATGCCACAGATCATTGAATCATTTTAAGGGAATTAAAGCTCCATACTCACATGCTCAAAAGATGTCAATAGTATCTCAATGACAAGTCACCTAAGGAATAGCTTCAATCCAA
Organism: Phalaenopsis aphrodite; assembly: GCA_003013225.1. Classification (NCBI taxonomy): domain Eukaryota; kingdom Viridiplantae; phylum Streptophyta; class Magnoliopsida; order Asparagales; family Orchidaceae; genus Phalaenopsis; species Phalaenopsis aphrodite. Next base: position 361,381 of record NEWO01000510.1, on the reverse strand, counting down.
TCCTTGAAGAACACACATTAAGCTCAATAAAAAAAAAATTCTAGAAGTTGCATATTAAAATAAATAAACTTGACCAAGGCACTACTTACTTATCTGTAATACTGGCCTATCTAACTTGAAATCATCCTCCTCACAATTCCTATAACAAAAGGAGTAGACTTCTAAATCATATTATATATTGCAACAACCTATTCCACTATTTTTCAATAGATTGTACTATTAGTATTTAAAAGTTATCTAAATTTTACTTTTTTTTGTGTTAACTTTTTCTTACGAAGCCAAGTCCCAGGTATGTGGGCACAATACTGGGATCTTGGACTCATAGCAAAAAACTCAAATCTAAAACCTATACCTATATTCTTGCCTTTCTTATTTCAGTGAAACATATCTCAGCTAGTTTGATGCACCCTTTCAAGCTAAAGGCTATTTAATCGAACAAATTTTATTTCACTTTTCCTCTTTTCTCAACTCTCAGGTTAATCTCATATTCTGCCAATCAATTGAAACTTTGCAAGACATCAACATAGACTCATAAAACCCTCCAAAAATAGCAAAATGCAACAATTTAAATTTGCAACATAAAATCATCTAAAGAAATTATGATTTTCTAAAAAAAGATTTCTATACAAAAGCAAGCAAATGAGACTTTAATGGATTCAAGTCATTACAATTACTGGCCAATTTAATCCCAAATTCTCTCATCAACTAAGCACCATTGAAATACTCAAATTATGTTCTTAAGTGATTTTCTCAATCAAGTGCTTGATATAAATTGTACGGAGCTTCCTTTCTATAAAAATTAATAAAATTAGGTTCAATGAATAAGCTCAGTAGGCTTGTTCATATATCGACCGCATCAAAATTAAGAAAAGCTTTTCCACAACAGTTGAAAGACTTAAAAGTATAAAGCTGATTCAGATGAACAGAAGCCATCAAAACAAAGGGGAAATAAAAAGAAAAATTTGAGAGTAGCAGCCCACCGTGTGACGGATGCGGAGCAGCTTCTCCGACGACTCATTAGTCGGAAGCACAACCGTCTCCTCAATAAGCTCCTTGTTAGCATTCCTCTCCTTGTTATCGACTGGCGCTTGGGCTGCGACCATCGTGGAGGAGGCGGAGAAGGACAAGGATGAATTGGACTTGCCTGGCGGAACCCTACAGGAAATTGCAGCACCAAATCGCTGGAAATCGGCATGGATGATGACACCTGGGCGGTGAAAGGTTAGGGTTCTAGGTCCGGCAAACAGGATAGAAGTGAAGGCCGTTATCATGGATGGGAGAAGAGGGGCTCTATGGGCGGAGCGGGAAGCTTTCGCTCACCAATTTTAGATAAGAGAGATGGTGCGGCCATCACGTTGTAATTACAACGCGGGCAACCCACTGAAAAAATTCTAAATATCACAATAGATCTCATAATGGCCACAGGGAGCTGCAATCTACAAAAAAGTCGGGCCGAGTTACCGATTATGACCTGAAATATAATTTAATTTGCCATATTTTAAGTTATTACGCCGTTTTTGGCCACTTATATTGATACTTGTTTAAATTTTAGAATTTTGTCACCAGAAGATAAGCGGCAGCCGATGGAGGATGATTGCTCCTGAGTGATCGTGATGGTGGCCAGCAACTGCGAAAGCTCGAGATGTTTGCAGGATCGTCAGCACAAATATCAGACTAGCTCTCTGTGTTCCTTCTCTGGCTCAGGTTCGAGTTGGTTGAGCTCTAGTTATAGACTCCATGTTGCAAATAAGGAATGAATTCAGACTTCTCTCATCAGTTTATGTTCTATGAACATTTAATTGTCTTAATGATGTTAAAATTGAGTGATCTTAGGCACGTTAGATTCGACTTCTTAAGACACTCGAGTTGACTTTAAGCTTGCAAGATTTGTAATATGTTTGGTCTTTTAATTATGAATCGAAAGCTTCCAAAATTGTTACAATTCTTTGATCTGAGCTTAATCTGACTCGGATTTGACCAATTTTGATATCATTTGGTCTGTCTCGTCAAGCTGACTACTTTGACTATAAGTTTATTGAAATCAAATCTATTGATGATTTTTAATAAAAGTTAAAGCGTTCAAGTGAGCTTAGCTCAATTAGCAAGGGGCTTTCTTCTCCTTGCATGTGGTCTTGGGTTCAAATCCCAATTTATTATACATTTCGTCAGCGATAGTTCGCTATTGGGTCAGTGTGTGGACACCGGGTTACTAGGCCCGTGAAGAACATGTTGAATGACGAGCTGTCATGGCTCGCATTGGCTCGAGTGAGGGCGGCCAAGCCACATGCATGGATCCAGTGGGTGAGATCCGACAGTGGGATCCAGGTCCCAAATTGTGGGATCCACGGCCCAATTAGGCAAATTGAATGAGGAGTTGGATCCAAAGGCACATATTAAACTAATAATAGGTAGAGTTTGGGCCTAAAATATGATTGATTTGGGCCTTAGGGTTCTATAAAAAGGAGTTGAAGGAGAGTGAAATTTCAGCACTAAGAAGGAGGATAAAGAGGGAGATCAAGGGGATGGGGATCAAGCCCAAGAGAGGAAAGGAAAATCAACCCAAGGAGGGGCAAAAAGGTGTTTCTTAGTTCATTAACAGGCAATCATCGAGATCTCCCTATGCATTGTTGATGCACTTTCTCGAGCAAGATGGTCGAGCCCCCTAGCCTGCTAATAAGTGCTTAATGAGATCTCTAGAAGAAGAAAAAAGGTGTCCCTCCGACTACTTGCAAACGATCAATCTGATCTCTTTCATGTTGTTATTGTGCATTCAAGAGAAAAAAAGATATTCGTTAACCAGCTGGCAAGTGATCAATATGATCTTATTTAGCGTTGTTGTTGTGCTTTTTTGATGGGATTTCCTATGTTGTTGTCAGAATTTTTTGGAAAACTTTTTTGTATTGTTGAGTTACAGCATTCGAAGAACCTTGCCCTATTGAAAACCAGAGGAAGTGCCAAAGCCCTGAAGAGTTGGTGTCAAATTTGACGAAGGGTGGCATGATTCTATTATGGAATAATTATTATATTCTAAATGATATGGTGGTGAAGCTATCAACTCCAATCAACCAAGCATATTCTCCTCCACCAAGATATGTTGCCTTGAAGAGGTGACCTTTTGAGCTGGCCTAAAATTTTTACCCATGCTTATGTTGATGGAATTTTAAAGGCGATCGGAGTATGCATTGACAACTTACTCACAGGCAGCGACTTTCAGCATTAGGTTGATAGTATTTTTTAGAAAATATGAGTTATATTTGACATCAGAGATTTTAGTTAGGTTTGGTGAATTTCTTAGTGACACACATGACCACGTGTTATTCAGGAACAATACCTTGGATTCACCTAACAGATCCTATAATATAATGGTCCATATGATTTTTTTCATGAGGAACGACTAAGGATTCTGTAAGATGTGAGGGAAATTTCAGCAGCTACTCATCTCCCTCTAAACCGCAGAGAATGGAATGTTACGAATTTTAGAATTTTGGGACCTTAGGGAGATGCGATTCTAAGTGTAATACATATACAACTTTGTGGGTTAGAAATCCCTGTTCATGGTTGGACTCTTGAAACACCTAAAATATGCTACTTTTATATATACATTTAATACTCATTTTTAAGGATATTGCGTTTTAATGAAAGGTATTGTGTGTGTGTGTTTTTTTGATCGCAGATACAAAAGATGAAGCTTAAACAGAAAAATGAGCAAAATAAGAGCAAAAAGAGGTCAAATGGAGCAAAAATTGATCTAGTGCCTAGGCGCCAGATAATTACGAGGGACTTCTAAAAGGTCTGCACCTAGACACCATGGTTGGGTGCCTAAAAGCCACGGTTAGGTGCCTAGGAGCCAGACACAGTTGGAACTTTTTGACATTGAATTTAGGTGAATTTTGAAAGAGGTGCTTGAAGTGACTTTTGGTGGTTTTATGAGCTCTAATTAATAGAAGGAGTGTGGTGTGTGGTGTGTGTGTGTGTGTGTCTAGAGAGCTTTTGGAGTCTAGTCTTGGCGTGAGTCTTCTATGTGAGTGTGTGAGTTAGAGTCTTATTCTGGTGTATTTTTTGGAGGAAGAAGACAGTAAAGGAACTTAAAAGGATTTGCTTGGGGAGAAGTTTAAGATAAGTACCTTGTATTTTTTTTATGTTTTGTTGTATTGTGTAAACTTGACTTTTAATACAAATCATTTTTTGTTATATTACCCGCATGAATTTTGAGTTGTTTTCTTTATCTTTCTCCTTGCATTAATATTTAATCATGCGTAGGAATAGAATGGATTGAAGATTATTTTTATTCCAAAATTGTGACGGTTGACACCGACTTTATATATGCTTAAAAATACAAGTAATTAACTGCTGCTAGAAGACTTAATTCCTCAGCAATGACACCAAAAACTTATCAACGGTTATAGATTCGATAAAGATGTATATATAAAATATTCAATAATAGTAAAGTCACACTTATCAACGCAAGTATATGTATCGCTCAAATAATATAGGGCTCTAATGGAGTCCTTGATATCGATCCCACAGGGAGTAATATTAGAACTACGAACTAGGATTTTAGAAAAGCAATACTTAATCACAACAATATAATTCAAATTGCTTATATGTCACTAATAGGAAATTAAAATAAATATGTAATTTTAATAACTCTTAAATAACTAATTATACTAATAAATTTTTTAATGTGATATTCAGTGTTATGAAAAAAACGACGACAATAAAGCGAAAAATAGATCGAGAAAAAATCACACCAGAAAAGGCGACACAAGATTTACGTGGTTCGGCAAATTGCCTACGTCCACGGAGCTGCAGAGGATTTTATTAGTTTTGAGGATTACATCGTCGACCACGTCTACTTACAAGAAAGAATTTGCTCTCTCTCTTTCTCTCACCTTCTCTCTCTCTCTAAACCGAGAGTCACACCAAGAAGAAGAAAAGATAACTTTAAACTGTTTGGAGAGTCATTTTAATCCCTGTAATTGTGAGACCCTTTTAAAGATTCACAGTATCCAGCTTGTTTTGGTAATCCTTAATTTTGTGATTCCATGGAATCATGCTTTAATGACCCATATAAAGCCCATTAAGGCAAGCTATCAAATTCATTGCCTTTTTCTCTATAACAGGAGGGGTGGGAAATTAATCTAGTAAAACTTAATTAATTAAGTTTTCCTTAATTCTTCCTGTCAATAGAAGGCAACTGCTTTAAATAAAAACTGGGAATCAACAAGCTATGGCAGGGAATAAAATACATAAGGAAAAGAATTAAGAGCAGATAAATTAGAATCAATTTATCAAAGAATCTGTCGTAATAGGAAGTGGACCGGGTCTCCACCTTCCTCAACATTCAGTATATAAGAAAGCATCATTCTCCTTGTCAAGAAATTATAGTGAATGGATAAAGTGAATCAGTTCAAATTGTATTGTGCCAAATAGGAGCATAACTATTCTTTACCCTTTGGTCCAGGCATAAAGAACATTGACTAATCCTACACTTGTTTACTGAATCTACGGCTAGGCTGGGAGGATACTGGCTCTCACTTTGGAACTCCCACGTTCCCCTCGTCTGAGGGCTAACATCTACACTTCAACACCCAAACGATAGGACCAAATTGGGGATTTTAGTCTGTTACTTTAAAATCTCAAATTCTATGCCCAATATTTTTATTTCCCTATTTACTTGCACCCAACTTCCAAGGGATTTGACCTCCCTGAATCTTGGATGTAATCTTCACTTTAGATGTAAGACTCAACATATTTTAAGAAATCAATTGGTCAGATTGAAAGTAAATTAAGATCAAAGTGAAAAGATCATCATAACTTCTTTAACATTTTCATGGCTCGACCAATTCAAATCACCAATTCACAAATTTCAAGACTAGGAGAAAGATAGAAAAAAACTACTTAGAACTCATGGGGAAGACACAACAAAACTCGGAATTCATATATAATTGCAAAGTCATACAACTACAACAAGTAAATAACACTTATCTCTAATTTCTCCACAAGAAAACTCCTCGAAGTTCCTCTGAATCTCTTCCTTTCCTTACAACACACAAAATTCCTCTTCGAAGCGGCAATGAGGAAGAAATCTCTCACTTTCCCTTCACACTTACAATCTCTCGGAGAATTCCTCACAATTAGACACTCTAGTAAACTCTCTATACACTAATGGAACCTCTCTAACCTCCAGGACACTCTATTTTTGGCCAAAGTCTTCTCTTTAAAGATGTTGATGAGTTTTCCCAAGAGTTGCCTAAGCATATCTCCAAAATTCGTCCTCATCCAAGGCATTGTTGGACATAACTGTCGATCTCGCCGTCGGCGTGCTTTCTAAATCATTAAATCTGGATTCTCGGGAATTTCTCGCCGTTGGGCTCGCCGTCGACACCCTAGTTCAAATCTTCATATTTTGGTCCTTTTCGCTCAAAATTCTTCCTTTTTGCATCTTTTTGCTCCAATGACCATAATTCATCATACCTGCAACAAAACATCAAAATTACATTTCCTTAAAGTGCAATATCATCAAAAATAGTATAAAATAGGTATGAAAATCTCATCATATTTTCCTTTGGTCAATGGTATTTTCATCGGTTCTTAATTTACTTTACAAACTACCCATTTGTAATGTTAAACTCCATTATGAAACGTAATGATCTGGGAGGGTTATGATTTCACACAACTAGTGAGAACCACAATAACCCTCAGGATGGGGGGAGACTTAGTCCAGGAGGGAGTGCAAATAGATATGGAGATAAGTTTTGATGGGCGTAAAAATGATGATTCTAGAGTGATAGACTAGAAACTTAACCAATTTGGTTTATAGTTGGAACCTAAGGCTTGACTGGTCTTATAGAGAGAGCATAGCGGGTAGTCTGGAAGTGAGAGGCTAGACCTACCCAGCATAACCATAGTAAATTCAAAATGTAAATGCAGGATAATTTAAAAAGGTTTTCAAATGTAAAGTTATCACAATGTATAAAGAGTTTGAATTTATATAAAACATCCTTCTCCTTGCAATGAGATTATAATTATTGTAGGAAACTAATTTTAAATATAATTAAGGTATTTTGCCAAATAGAAGCAATTCTATTGTTTTACCCTCTCTCGAGTGCATAAAGAACATTTGCTAATTAAGAGTTTGATCCATAAACCCATCGTTAGGTTGGGAAGATACTAGCTCTCCCCCTAGAGTTCCTACTTCCCCTCACCTGAGGGGTAACATCTCTTTTTACTTTTCAATCATCTGGATTAAATTCAAGATTTTAGTCTGTCGCCCTAAAATCTCTAATTCTACATCCATTAAAACTTATTTCTTTATTTATTTGCACTTACCCTCTGGTACTACATTGTCATCCATGAGGCTAAATGTGATTCATACTTTGTTGGAACATAGCTCATTTTGGGTCATTATATTTTACACCATGTTTTAACAAATCACATGGCCAAATCGATAAGTAAATTAAGCACAGAGTTTGAATCTTCACAGTTTATGAAATTTTGAAAGTACTTCTACTAAACTACATTCCTACACATAATTATTCTTCATTGTAGGGAGAAAGACAAAGGAAACTACTCGGATCTCATGGGGAAGAAACAACAACACATGGATTTATATGGAAATAAAAGTTTACAAGACAAGACTAAGTAAAAATAAACAAAGCACTCATCTTATCTTTGAACTCATTCCCAAGCAATACTACTAGTTCCTTTGAATCACTTACTCTCCTTACAATTCCACTCCAAACTTAAAACTATAGCGAAGAAGATATTTCTCACTTCTCTTCTCCTCTAAGTCTAAGCAAGCCTCCAAGACTTTCTCCTTCTTAGGAAGAATCCACTTCTCTACAAAAGACTCCATTTTTCTCCTCTAAAGTCTCCCTTTCAAATCTTTAGAAGCCTCTTTAAATAGAGATCTCAAAATCCCCAAGAGTTTCTTCAAGCACCTCTTCAAAATTCGTCCACATTCAATAGATCTTCTAGATAACCACCTCTAGCGCCTAGGCACCAGATCCTATCGCCTAAGCACCAACCTCTCTATTGTCTGGCATTTATGCGCCAGATCAATATTGGCCTTCTTGCTTCATTTGACTCCAATTTGTTCTATTTTCATTCCATTTGCTCCAATTAGTGTACCTACAACAAAGAACATCAAAAATTCATTTCATTAAAGCGTAATATCATAAAAAATAGGCATTAAATGTGCAAATAAAAGTAACATTTTTTTGATATGTCAAAATCCCCCAAACTTAATTGTTACTTATCCTCAAGTAATTTATTTCTTCTAAAAAATAAAATATTTTAATATGTGGTAGTGGGTTTCATTAAAGACCTCTATAGTTTTGTCCTATAAATGTGGTTGTCATGACTTTAGGAAAATCTTAATACTTCAGGCTAGAAATAAAGAATAAGAATATTTTTTAATCAACTCTAGAAATTATAATTCTTCTATTCATCTTAAAAGATTTTTGCAATTTGAAAAACATAGGAGTCTCAGAAAAATAACAAATAGAATTCGAGATAACACTACTAGTGAAGGTGAATTAAAGCTATAAGAAAATAAAAGCTCAGAATTGTAATAAAGTCTCTTTCTTTAAAATGATTCAAGTGAAGCCAATTTTACTTAGACATCCTCTCAAGCTTCTCCTCACTTTCACATTTAGTTTTCTTTTCTTTTCTTTCTTTTTTTTTCTTTTTCGTTCTTTTCTTTTTTACTTTCAAAATCATTTTCAATCATTTCTTTTCTTTTTCTTAGTGAGGATTACTATATCTGGATAAGCCTTTAATAATTTTAAACTTCACTATCCTCCACTTAAAGTTAAAAACCCATCAAATTTCCTTTTTTTTTTTGATAATTTGTATTAGTTTAAAAAATGATTTTTCATAGTCTCAATTCTTTAATGTATAAATCTAAGATTCCCAGTGTTTCAAAAATAAAATTTCAATTTACTTTAAATATTAAAGTCATGTCCCTATTCTCTTTTACTTGATATCTTAATTCCTATAACTAACCTTTATCACCATAAATTTACTTAAGTCTACCACAACATCTATAGAATACAAAATACACTTCTTTAAAAAGAACACCACATACCTCATATTACTTGTAAAAGGATATTTCTTCGAATATAGTTTCTTAATGACAAATAAAATTATGCCTTTCCAAAGTTTTTTTCTCCATCCCCCAAAATTTAATTTTTCTTAATAGGTTAAAACATTTATAATAGGAAATATAGAAGCAAGAAAAAAATTATTAAAAATAATTTTTGTAAAAAGTGCTTAACATGAAAGTATTTAAGTACTGGAAGCAGGTATACAACAGCAGTAGAGCTTAATTAACATGTATATAACAAAAAGAAATTGATGAGTACAAATGTATTTTAAGCTTAACAAAATGCATAACAACAGTGGTAGAGTAAAACAACAAGTAGTGTAGTAACACAAATAATAAGATGTATAAGAAATAAATAGTAATAAATCCAAATTTCAACAAGCACAACAATAATTTTTGCACTAAATAGTTCAAAACGCATATCAAAACTTAAATAAATACAACATACAATGAACAAAACAAAAATACTAATCCTCATCATCATCTCCTTCTGTTTCCTAATCAATCTCCTCCTCTTCCATATAGTCCTTGATACACCATAATAATGTATTAGTTTAAGTATACATTTTATACTTGTTTTGGGTGATATTGTACTTTAAAGAAGGGCACTTTCATTTTTTTGTTGCAGGTATACCAAGTTTAGGCATTTGGAGCAAAAGTAGCAAAAAAGGATAAAATTTGGAGCCAAAATAGAAAATATTGAGATTCTAGAGCCTGAAGCACCAAAACTGGCGCCTGAAGCGACACTTTACAGAGAGCTGGCATTTGAAGCATCATATTTGGTGTCTGAAGTGCTATTTTATAGAGAGTTGGTGTCTAAAGTGCCAGATTTGGTTCCTGAAGTGCCAAAACCCAGAACAGCGTGGTCTTAAGCAAGTTGGTGTCTGAAACGCTAAAATCAGAGCCCGAGGTGCCAGAGATGAATTTTTTTGCAAACTAAGGTGGTTTGGGATGAATTTGCATGAATTTTAAAGGAGCCACATGTTCCAAACACCCCATGGAGTGACTCAATACATCTAGACACTTTAGAAGGTTCTTTTATGAAGCGAAATGTCTCATGGATCAATAGACATGTTTTTTGGAGTTCAAAAGAGTTGACTTTTGGATAGAATTTTGGAGGCAATTTTTAATTATTTTTCAGGGGAGGCAGCCTCTAATAAAAGAGAGAGAAGTTAAGGGCATCAAGGGCATTGAAGAGAGGCGTGAGGGAGAGAGTCGAAGAAGAGAGAGAGAGAGAGAAAGTCAAGGGCTTGGAGATTTTCTTCAAGGGATTTGCGTGGGAAGGATTGTGAGATAAGTTGTGTCTTTTACTTCTTTATTTTTATAAACTTGTTTTTATATATGAAATCCATGTTTATTATTTCCTTCTCATGAATTTTGAATAGTCTTCTTTATCCTTCTCCCTACTTTGAGATATGATTTTGTGAATAATTAATTTTATTTTATACGGTTTTAAATGTAAAAAAATTGTGATGATTTGAACTCCGATCTTTATTTACTTTTCAATCTGATGAATTGAAATGTTAAAATATGTTGAGAAACATATGTTCCGAAAGGGCTGTGATTTCTACAACATAGTGATAATCACATTTGATTTCATTGGAGAAGATGTCATCCATGGATTTGAGTGCAAATAAATAGGGAAATATACTTTTTTGGATGCATAATTGAAGATTTTAAGATGACAGATTAAAACCCCTAATTTGGTCCAGTTGATTGGACACTAATGCAAGATTGTTAGACCTCTAGTGAGGGAGTAGTGAGAGGTCTAGAGTGGCAGTCAGTATCCTCTCAGCCTAACTAAGGAATTAGGGACCAAACTTTGGTTAGTCAATGTTCTTTATGCAATTAGAAGAGGGTAAAGAATATGATTGCTCCTATTTAGCATAAAGCAATTTTATATTTTTTCAAATGATTTTAATTTTTTCATAGTTCATATACTCGTTCTAAAGGGGAAGGATGCTTTCTTAAATTTGAATTCTACATCACAAAAATTTGTTTAGTTTTCGTTAAGTTTACTTTTAAAAGTTTAGTAATTAGTTTAGTTAACTTAGTTCTTGTAACTGCATTTTGTTTAGCATTTACTCTAATACTTTAGATTCAAATTTTGTACTTCAGTTTTGTAGTTTAAATTGTGATTTACATTATAATTATAAAAATTTGTCTATAAGCATTTCCTACTTTCTTGTGGTATTGGTATCTAGAACTCCATTAGTACGTTTTATTACTTGAGTGGTACGAATACTTGCATTATTATTAGGGGATTTGGTAGTTTAAAGGTTTTAAAAGATAAAATTATTTTCACTAAAGTTATTTTTGTTAGGATTTACATTGCATATTTATTTTTATTACTATCGTGTGTACTTTGTAATATTGAAAAATATTTGTAAAATAACACACACAAATCTCACCCACATCAAGATTTTTGCGTCGTTGTTGGGGAGGTAACAGAAAGTGTTAGTAAATTATTTTATAATTTAAATCATTTTTTTAAACTAAAAAAACTGTTTGTAGTTTAATTTGAATATTTTTATATTTTAGTGTATTTACTTATTTTAATTGGTTATTGTGTTTGCTTATGCGTAGTTTAAGATCTGAAGATTTAGTACCTTACAATTTGGAGTTAGAAAGAACTATTTGAAAATTTTGAAAAAATAGAAGGAAACAGATAATTTTAGTAAAACGGATTGCAACTCAAGTAATGCTGGAAATGAAAATGAACATCATCAGAGACCTTTAAGAGATTATGTTAATCCTATAATAGATGAAATTCATTGGAGTATACAAAACCCTGCTGTAGCTGCCAATTCATTTGAGCTTAAACCTGCTATTATCCAAATGGTTCAGAATAATTAGTTTGGGGGAACACAAACTAAAGATCCTAACTTCCACCTTACTAGTTTTTTAGAATTTTGTGCTACATTTAAATATGATGGAGGGTCGAATAATGTCGTCAGACTTAGACTTTTTCCTTTTTCACTAAGAGATAAAGCTAAAATGTGGTTAAACTCGTTAGCACTTGGATCTATCAGAACTTTGGGAGACTTATCACAAAAAATTTTATCTAAATATTTTTCGCATTTAAAAACTGCTAAGATTTGAAATGATATTACATCTTTTTGTTAGATTGAAGGGGTATCAATTTATGAAGCCTGAGAAAGATTTAAAGATTCCTTAGGAAGTTTCCACACCATGTGTTGCTAGATTGGTTAATAATTCAAACTTTTTATAATGGATTGGTTGAATCACTTAGATCAATAATTGAAGCTATTGCTGGTGGATCATTAATGTCAAAACCATTTGATGAGCATATTCTTTAATTGAAGATATGACTACTAATAATTTTTAATGGCCATCATAAAGGATAAATAAAAAAATTGTAGCCAATATTCACGATTCTGATGCGATATATATGTTGGTTGCCCAAATAACTGCTATATCAAAGAAGATAGATCAATATGGAATGAATTATTCTTAAACACCATATGTGCTTGAGGAAAAATCATTGGGACAAATGATAGAATCTCAATCTTCTTAGAGTCCTTAAATGTGATAAATAATCTTTCTAATAATCCTTATGCCAATTATTATAATCCTGGTTGGAAGAATCATCCAAATTTTAGTTGGAGTAACAATAACTCTAATGCTGCAAATCCACATGGGGAAACAATGCTGTGAACCCATTGTGAAATTCCAACAATCAAGGAAATCCAACTTATAAACCATATTACCCTCTGGGTTCTAATAAATTGCAGAGTAAGGAGAAGAAGTTGTTAATGGAAGAATTAATACTGCTAATGAGAAGTTAATTAGAAAGTCAAGGAGCTGCAATTAGAAACATGGAAAATCAATTGGGATGTATTGCTGCTGCACTTAGCAATAGACCTCGATGAATGTTTACAAGTAATGTTGCAGTAAATCCTAAAGATCAAAACAAAAAGCAAATTAAGGCTATTCAACTGAGAAGTGGAAAAGAATTAGAAACCAGAGTTCAAAAAGAAGTGGAAGTTGAAGTTGAAAAAGATGAGGTGGAAGAGGAAAAATCTAGTGAAGATTTTCATTTTGAGTCTGAATGTCCTTTTAAACCAATGAAAATCACTGTAGAAAGACCGCCATCTCCATTTCCTCAATGATTGAAGCCTTAAAATAAATATAACTAATTTTCAAAATTTTTGGAAATATTGAGGAAATTAACGATAAAAATTCCATTTATTGAAGCCCTGAAACAAATGCCAAGCTATGTAAAGTTCATGAAAGATATACTTAATAGAATATGAAGTTTGTAGATAATGAGACTACTGCACTCAGTGAAGAGTGTTGTGCTATAATTCAAAAGAAGCTTTCTAAAAAACTTAAAGGTCCTGGTAGTTCTGTTATTCCTTGTGCTATTGACAAAAGATTTTTTTGGAAAAGCTTTATGTGATTTAGGATCCAATATTAATCTTATGCCTTTATCAATTTTTAGAAGGTTGGGTTTAAGAGATATTTCACCTACAACTGTAACTCTTCAGCTGGTTGATCGTTTGATTACATATAAAGGAGTTATAGAAGATGTTTTGGTAAATATTGATAAATTTATCTTTCCAGTGGATTTTATTGTATTAGATATGGAGGAAGATAAAGAAATTCCTATCATTTTAGGAAGACAATTCCTTGTCACTGGAAGAGCTTTGATAGAAGTGTAGAAAGGAGAACTAACTCTAAGAGTAAGTGATCAAGAGGTTACATTTAAAATTACAAAATCAATGAGATACCCATCAAAAGATCAAGAGATTGAATGCTTTAGAAAGGATATTTATGAATATTTAATCCATAAATATTTTACGAAAACATTCAAAAAGAAATTTGAAAAAGAATATTTGGAATATAAAGATGAGGATAAAATTTAAGATGAATCTACGGAAGTGAGTAATGAAGATTTGGATTATGTTAAGGAAAAATTTAAAATGTTAGACTCTATCGATGATAACAAGAATTTGATTTCATCTATTGAGAAGCCTCCTGAACTAGAAATGAAACCAGTTCCTACACATTTAAAGTGTGCATTCTTAGGAGATTTATCCACATTATCTATTATTGAATCCTTAGAATTAACTGATACGCAAGAAGAACAGTTGTTAGAAACTTTAAGAAGATGCAAGAAAGCTTTTGGTTGGACATTAACTGATATTAAACAAATAAGTCCTTCAATTTGTATGCATAGAATTTTATAGGAAGATCATCAGGAACCAAGAGCTGATCATCAAAGGAGATTGAATCCTATGATGAAAGAAGTAGTTAAGAAAGAGATATTAAAATGGTTAGATGCTAGAATAATATATCCTACTTCAGCAGTGCTTGGGAGAGTCCAATTCACTGTGTTCCGAAGAAAGGAGGTGTGACTGTTGTGACAAATGAGAATAATGAATTAATATCAACAAGATAAATCACTAGATGAAAGATCTACATAGATTATAGAAAATTAAATTCTACCACCAAGAACGATCATTTTCCTTGACCCTTTTTGGACAATATGTTGGATAGGCTGGGCACAAATATTTTTATTTTCTAGATGGATATGCCGGCTATCATCAAATACCTATTGCCCTAGAGGATCAAGAGAAAATAACATTTACTAGTTTATCTGGATTTTTTTCTTTTCAATGAATGCTTATTGGATTATGTAATGTTCCTGCAACATTTTAAAGATGTATGATGTCAATTTTTAATGATTAAATTGAAAAAGAGATTGAACTCTTTATGGACGATTTTTCTGTATTTGAAACTTCATTTAAAATTTGTTTAAATCATTTATAGAAAGTTCTAGAATGATGTAAAAAGACTAATCTCATATTAAACTAGGAAAAATGTCAATTTATGATTGTAGGAAAAATTGTACTTGAGCATAAAATTCATATAAAGGCATGGAAGTAGATCCTGTAAAAAATAGAGGTTATATCTAACCTACCTCCACCTACTACTGTAAGAGGAGTTAGGAGTTTTTTTAGGACATGCTAGATTTTACAGGTGATATATTTAAGATTTTCCAAAAATTACTAAGCCCTTATGCCAACTTCTGAAAAAAGATACAAAATTTGATTTTAATCAAGAGTGTCTTAAAGCCTTTGAAACTTTAAAGGAAAAATTGATCACTGCTCCAATAATTATTTCACTTTATTGGGAGAAACCTTTTTAATTAATGTGTGATGCAAGTGATTATGTAATTGGAGCTGCTTTAAGGTAGGGATATGAAAATAATTTTAAAGTTATATACTGTGCTAGTAAGACTCTTAATGATGCTCAAATTATTTACATCACTACTGAAAGAGAGTTATTAGTCATTGTTTATGCTTTTGATAATTTTAGGTCATATCTAATTAGAGCTAAATGTGGTGCATACTAACCACTCGACTATTAAATATTTAATGCAAAATAAGGATGTGAAACTAAGATTAATTAGATAGGTACTTCTGATGCAAGAGGTTGATTTTGTAGTAGAAGATAGGAAATGGACTGATAATCAAATTGCTTATCATCTATCTAGGTTGGAACAAGAAGAAACACTTGATTTGGAAAAAGAAATTAATAAAAATTTTCTTGTCGAACAAATTTATGCTATAGAAGGATGGAAAATACTGTGGTATGCTAATATTGTCAATTATATAGTTAGTGGTATTTTACCATATGGAATGACAAAACAACAAGAAAATAAATTCATTCATAATGCAAAATCTTATTTTTGGGATGACCCATATTTGTATAAATGATGCAAAAATTTAGTAATGAGACAATGTGTGGATTATAAAGAAATTTAGGAAATTATCTAAAATGTCATGATTCCGAATTTGGAGGTCATTTTGGAAATGATAGAACTGTTCATAAATTTTGTAATCTAAATTTTATTGGCCTACTCTATTTAGAGATGTTAATATATAAATAAAAACATGTGATTGATGTCAAGGAGTAGATAATCTTTCAAAAAGAAATGAAATGCCTCTAAATTTTAATTTGGAAATTGAAATTTTTGATGCATAGGGATCGGATTTTATGGGACCATTTATACCTTCATTTGGAAATGTGTATATATTGATTGCAGTGGATTATGTTTCAAAATGGATTAAAGCAATTGCTTTACCTCGATGAGATGACTAGAGTATTTCAAAATTTTTAATCAAAAATATATTTACAAGATATGGAATGCAGAGAATAATCATTACAATGGAGGATCTCATTTCATGAATGAAAAAATTGCAAGGTTAGTAGAAAAATATAATATTATAAGTAAAATTGTAACTGGTGATCATCCTAAGACTAGTGGTTTAGCAGAAGTATCTAATCATGAAATTAAAAGAATTTTGGAAAAATGTGTGAAGCTTAATAAAATGGACTGGTCTGCTAGATTAGATATTGCATTATAGGCTTACAAGACAGCTTATAAGACACATATAACAATGTCCCCATATAGATTAATTTTTGGGAATACTTGTCACTTACTAGTATAATTGGAGCATAAAACTTATTGGGCAATTAAGGAGTTCAATTTCAATTTGAAAGATGCTAGTGAGATAAGGTTATTGCAATTGAATGAGCTTGACAAAATTAAGAATGAATCTTATGATAATGATAGGATTTATAAAGAAAGAATGGCATTTGCAGAAGATAATAAAGAAGAAATTTGAGCTTGGACAAGAAGTTTTATCATACAATATAAGATTAAAATTATTTCTTGAAAAACTGAAGTCTAGATGGATTGTAAAAGTCTATCTCTGTGGAGCTGTTAATATTGAATATCCAAAGACTTGAAGGATATTTAAAGTGAATGGGCAGAGACTAAAACCATATTATGATGGTCAGAGACCAGTTCTTAAGGAGACTGTAATGTTGGGTAACCCAGAATAAAGACTGAGAATGTCGGGCTGACGCATTAAACCAAGCGCTTTGTGGGAGGCAACCCATATTTATCATTGCTTATTTTGCTTTTATGTTTCTGGTCTACATATTATATATATATATATATATATATATATATATATATATATATATATATATATATATATATATATATATATATATATATATATATATATATATATATATATATTCATATTTTTATTAATTCCATGTATTTGAGAAACTTGACATTGAGAAAAAAAATTGAAAACATCTTCATTTACCAAAGTTTATGGAAGATTTGAGAATTTATTGGACTAAAATTGAAATGGTGAAAATTTTGGAACTGACGCTTGAAGCACAAGTTTGGTGCCTGAAGCGCCACTTTCCGGAGAGCTGACACCTGAAGCGTCGTGATGACAAAAATTACTAACATTTTAAAATGTAATTTTTGGCAATTTTTGTCGAGTTCTTCTCCTTACAACTCCTAAAAACTGATTCTAAAGCATATTTTATGGGGGGGGGAACGAGGGAAGAGTCACTCCTTTTCAAATCTTATGGCTTCCCACTTTAAAAATTCCACGAGATTTGGAATTTTCAATTGGAAAAAGTTTGTCAATTTTGATGCGCAGAAGTTACATGATCGAGTTCTTATGAAGTAGAGGCTAATCAAGGAAAGAGGATTTGTGAATGGAGGATTCAACAAACTGAACACTCATGTGGAAGAGATAATTGTGCAGAGACGCAGGGAAGTGCTTTGCTACACTACTACAGCCGTAGTTGTCTCTGCGGTGAAAGAGTTTTATGCAAATCTTCATAGAATCAACCAAGGATTTTTTTTATGCATAAGGAAGGTTTGTGCAATTCACTCCTTTAAGGATAAACAATATGATTATGGTTGAGAGTGTTCTTATTTGCCACTATGCAATTTTTACCTCTACAAGAGATAATATGAACGAACTCTTTTGATACCTTATGAACGAAGCTGCAAATTTGGAGGTCAGAGATGATGGAAGTGTAAGTTTTTCTTAATCCATTTTGAATCCTGCATCTAAGGCATGGCATTTCTTTATTGCATCGAAATTACTCCCCACTATGAAAATCAATAAAGTGACTAAGGAGAGTGTCATTCTGAATTACAGTATTCAAACTGGAAAACCTATTGATATTGGTGCAATAATTATAAAATCAGTTTTGGGTTTGACCGTAAATGGATCTTCCACTGGATTGGGATATCCATCTACTATTTTCCTATTGTGCGGTCAATCGTAAGTGCTTTATGAAAGTTGAGAGAAAGTGCTTCTTCCTTAAAAGCCAATGGACCCAGAAGTTTATTGCAACTGCATTGGAATGGGAGATGAGAATGATATGAATGCACTGATGGATCAATTATCCCAAAATTCATCACCTATTCAGTCTTACTTCAGTTTGAACACACTTTTGAAAAGGATCAAGAAGATAGAGAAAGAGGTACATAACCTTATGCATGAAATTGGAAATATTTTTGAAATGTTGGATCATCTAGATTTGAAACTGAAAAAAAATTTCAAACATGCTGGAAGTAATGAAGATGGTTTGGTACGTATGTTCAAGAAAGATGCTTGAAATGAGGAATATTCAACTGATGAATTTCCTTATCAATCTTTCTACAACTTGTACGTGCGCTACAAATCCATGGGAGATATCCAAGAGGAAGAGAGTGAAGAAGATGTTTGAACTTACTTTATGTACGAAACATTTTTGTTAGTACTACTTACCATTTTTATTATGTTGGATTGCATTTACTTTTATTATTGAACTATATAAATATTTATGTTTGTTGTTGAGTATTTTGATGTTTAGATTTCTATGTTAGGATGTTTGGTTTTTTTTGGACACTGAATTAAATTTTGTTGGCTTGAAAATTGTTAGTTTGTAATAGAGCGGATTATATATATAAAAGTGAGTTTTGTGTTATTTGTTAATGTTATGTGTTAGAAAATTATTTAATTATAAGTATAAGTGTTTATTTGAGTTAATTAGAGGTTGACATAAATTGGTACGCAGTAGATTTCCTCAAAAAATGAAATATGGAAAAAATAGGCGTTGGCGCCTGAGGCGCCAAATTCTCTTAAATTCCCATATTGCCTAAAAAATCTCAAAATCGCCCAGTAAAACACCGTTTGTACTATTTGGGACATCTCGTACCTCTAAACCATGACCTAGGGCTTCACATTGTGCGCATTTCAGAAGATTTTGAGGGCTAAAGATATTAGATTTCCATTTCTCTTGGTAAGAGCTTCACTTTAACTTAGAAATTTTTTATTTTCACCATGGATTTTTCCTACATTATAGGAGATCAAAAATTTGGATTTTTTTATAAAGAAACTTGAAGAAAACCCATGGAGAAAAGTTTCTTACCAAATAATCTTACTTGTGGAACTAGGTTTTTTATTTTGTAATTTATTTAGATTTTATTATAAATTTCATAGAAACTCCAATGGCTCCACGAGTAAAAAGAGGAAAGCCTACGACAGATTATTACACGAGGAGATTCATTAATTACAAGGCCCAACACTATTACAATACTCAAATGGAATCAAGGAACTTGATCCAGGAACGAGCATTTGCTAACCCAAGTGGCGTGATTAAGAGGTTGATTGTCACCAGAAATTGGGAGAGGTTTTGAAACTTCACTACAGTAGCTATTATGCCTATGATCCAGGAGTTTTATGTCAACTTACGGTTCACCACTGATGACCGCATCCTTGTGAGAGGTAAGCAAGTTAAGTTTTTGAGAGATATGATCACTGCTTTTTATGGACTGAGGAATGTATTTCATTGTGAATATGTTTCATACGTGATGATTGATTCATCATTGGATGAAGTAATTGCATTTCTTACTGATGGAAAAGGAGAATGGAAAATTAAAAATAATAAGAAAGTTAACTTCTCTGCTTCCATGATGATTATCCAGTCAAAGGTATGACATTACTTCATCTCTGCTAAATTACTGCCAATAAATCATCTGAGCGAAGTAATGAAGGATAGAGCTATGCTAAAGTTCTGCATTCAGAAAATGAATGCAGTAGCTGTTGGTGCTCTTATTGTTCATCATTCTTGGAGTATATCTAGTAGTGCTACAGCTAGTGGTTCAGGTTACCTGCCCTAATTTTTATTTTATGTGAGCAATC
This sequence comes from Phalaenopsis aphrodite, assembly GCA_003013225.1. Lineage (NCBI taxonomy): Eukaryota > Viridiplantae > Streptophyta > Magnoliopsida > Asparagales > Orchidaceae > Phalaenopsis > Phalaenopsis aphrodite. Next base: position 341,230 of record NEWO01000510.1, on the reverse strand, counting down.
ATGAGTAGATTCCCAGAGAAATGAGGAAAAGTTACAACCACAAAATCCTATTGGGAAGCATACGGTTCAAAGATTTGAATCATTTATTGATTCCAGGAGTGAATGTAGTGATAGATCCTCAACATCAGCTACAGAGCCATTGAATCCTCGTACTGCTTCACTTGAAAATATTATGGAGCATATTATGATTCAGCAAATGGATATTGTGAATATACATAATAAGATTGGAGGAATTGAAGCAATAAATGATTTTAATGATAAATATAAGCAGAGGAGAGTTCAACATGATATAACTTATGAAGAGACTATGGTTAGATATCTTAGGGGTGAGTACAATGTGAAATTTCCAACTTGCCCTAGCTTCACTCTTATACTCTAGATCATGATGAAGAAGAAGAAGAAGATGATGATGATGATGAGGAAGGTGATGAAGATTGATATTCATCGGAGATTAGTTTATTTGTTTGATAATTCGATTTTTTGTAGTTTGTTTTATTTGAAACTGTTGTAGTAAAAGCTTCATTTTTGATATTATACTGTGGACCTAAATTATAATAGTAACTGTAGATCTTTACTTTTTTTGCATTTTTAGTATTTTTTGTTTCTGTTTATGTTTTTAACTCTTAGAAAATTATTTAAGATATATTATGTTTCATTTAATGCTTTTAAGCCTATATAAAATTTTTAAAGTTAGTACTTGCAAATATTATAGCCCAGTTTCATACTAAGAAATCCTCTACAGGTTAGTTTTTTATTTTTATGAATATACTGTTTTCTTTCACCTACAAAATTTTGTACTGAAAATTTTTAATTACTTGAGAATTTAAGTTTCACAGAAAGAAAATTTTCTTTTAAAAAGAAGTAAACTAAATTTTATTTGTCTCTAATTAACTATATTTTAAAAATTAATTTAACATGACCTTAAATATTAAGATTTAACTTTAAATGACTATATTTATGTTTGCAAATATTGTGGTAAATTTAGGTAAAGTTTTTAATAATGGAAGTCAATTATAAAGTCAAAGATATTTGGTATGAAAGGTTAAGATTGTTCTTTTTCTATTTAAAGTAAAGGAAATTGTATTTTTTAAGTATTAAGAATTTTAGAGTTTCATGTAAGAAGAAAAGAATGAAACTTTATGAAAAATCATAAAACTAATATGAATATAATGTAAGAAATTCAAGAAGTTTTAACTTTAAGAAGAGGATAGTGAAGTTCAAAATTATTAAAGGCTGTCTAGATATAGTAATCCTGATTTAAAAAAAAAGGAATGAAAAGATTGAAAAAATCCTAAAAGAAAAAAAGAAAAAAATAAAAAAAGGAAAATAAGAAAAAGAAAAAAAAAAGAGTGAGGAGAAGCTTGAGATGTCTAATAAAAAATTGGCTTCACTTGAATCAACTTAAATTTGTATTGGAGTATTAGAACCATTACTAGTAAAGTTTTCATGAAGTCCTTTTTCATATGAATAATCTAAGTGTTTTTTATGTGACCAATTACAATTATTCTTGAAAATGAAAAGAGACTCAGAAATCTTAGATTTGATTACTAAGTACTCTTAGACTTACAAATTGAATCTAAGTTATTAAAAGTTTTTCTTAAATTTTACTTTTTTATTTATAAAACTAAAGTATAGAAGTTTATAAGTTAATCTCTATCCTAAGTCATATGATTTTATGTAGTAAAAGTGTCATTTAAGGATAAGTAACATTTAAGCTTGGGGGATTTCAATACACCAAAATAATGTGTTGTTTTAAGTATACATTTTATACTTATTTTTCGTGAAATTGCACTTTAAAGAAGGTTATTTTTATGTTTTTGTTGCACGCATATCAATTTTAGGCATTTGGAGCAAAAGTAGCAAAAAAGGATGAATTTTGGAGCCAAAATAAAAAATATTGAGATTATAGCACCTGAAGCGCCACTTTACAGAGAGTTGGCGCCTAAAGCACTTTAATTAGCACCTGAAGCGTCATTTTACTCAATATTTTAATTATTAGAACTAACCTTTATCACTGTAAATTTACTTAAGTCTACCACAACATCTATAGAATAAGAAAATACAGTTTTTTAAAAATAACACCACATAACCCATATTACTTTTAAAAGGATATTTTCTTTGAATATAGTTTCTTAAGGACAAATAAAATTATGCTTTTCAAAAGCTTTTTTATCCCTTCCCCAAACTTATATTTTTCTTAATATGTTAAAACATTTATAACATGAAATATAGAAGTAGGAAAAAAAAATTAAAAATATTTTTTTATAAAAAGGGTTTAACATGAAAGTATGTAAGTACTGTAAGTAGGTAGACAACAGTAGTAGAGCTTAATTAACATATTTTCTAAACATAAAAAATGTATAACAACAGTGGTAGAGTAAAACAACCAGTAGTGTAGTAACACAGACAATAAGACGTATAAGAAACAAATAGTAATAAATCTGAATTGCAACGAGTGAAAAACAATAATTTCTACACTAAATAGTTCAGAACATCTATCAAAACTTAAAGAAATAAAACATACTATAAAATAAATAAAGATACTAATCCTCATCATCATCTTCTTCTATCTCCTCATCAGTCTCCTCCTCTTCCATATAGTCCTTGATACATCAAAAAAATATATTGGTTTAAGTTTACCTTTTATACTTGTATTCGGTGATATTACCCTTTAAAGAAGGGTATTTTCATGTTTTTTTTGTAGGTATATCAAGTTTAGACATTTGGAGCAAAAATAACAAAAAAGGATGAAATTTGGAGCCAAAACAAAAAATTTTGAGATTCTATTGTCTGAAGCGCCAGAACTGGCACCTGAAGCATTACTTTACTGAGAGTTGACGCTTGAAGCACCAGAATTGGTGCCTGAAGTGCCATTTTATAGAGAGATGGTGCCTGAAGTGCCAGATTTGGCTCCTGAAGGGCCGAAACCTAGAACAACGCGATCTTAAGTAAGTTGGCACCTGAAACACTAGAACCAGCGCCTAAGGTGCCAGAGATGCTTTTTTGTGAACTAAGGTGGTTCAGGAGAAATTTCCACAAATTTACACAAATTTTGAAGGAGCCACTTCTTCTAAACACCCCATGGAGTGTTTCAATGCATCTAGACACTTTAGAAGGTTCTTTTATGAAGGGATATGTCTTATGGATCAAAAGACATGTCTTTTGGAATTCAAAAGAGTTGACTTTTGGATAAAATTTTGGAGGAAATTTTGAATTATTTTTGGAGGGAGGCAACCTCTAATAAATGAGAGGGAAGTCTAGCGCACCAAGGGCACTGAAGCGAGGTGTGAGGAAAAGAGTTGAAGAAGAGAGAGAGAGAGAAAGAGAGAAAGTCAAGGGCTTGGAGATTTTCTTCAAGGATTGTAAAAGGAGAGGGAAGGTGAGAGATTTCTTCTTCATTACTCTTCTAAGAGAGAATAAATAGATAAGTTGTGTCTTTTACTTCTTTATTTTTTTAAACTTATTTTTATATATGAAATGAGTGTTTTGTTGTTTCCTTTTCATGAATTCTGAGTAGTCTTCTTTATGCTTCTCCTTAATTTAAGATATGATTTTCTGAAGAATTGATTTTGTTTAATACAGTTTTAAATGTCAAAATTTTGTGATGATTTGAACTCTGATCTTCATTAACTTTTTGATCTGACCAATTGAAATGTTAAAATGTGTTGAGAAACATATGTTCTGAAAAGGCTATGGTTTCTACAACATAGTGAGAATCACATTTGATTTCATGGGAGAGGATGCCATCCATGGAGTTGAGTGCAAATAAATAAGGAAATATACTTTGTTGGATGCAGAATTGGAGATTTTAAGGTGACATATTAAAATCTTGAATTTGGTCCAGTTGATTGGAAATTAATGCGAGATTGTTAGCCCTCAGGTGAGAGAGAGTAGTGGGAGCTCTAGAGTGGTAGACATAATTGTCCCTGCCTAGCCACACAATTAAGGGCTAAACACTGGATTAGTCAATGTTCTTTATGCACTTGGAAGAGGTTAAAGAATAGGATTGCTCCTATATGGCACAAAATATTTTTATATATTTTCAAATGATTTTAATTTCTTCACAATTCATATACTCATCGTAAAGGAGAATGATGCATTCTTAAATTTGAATTCTCCATCATAAAAACTTGTTTAGTTTTTGTAAGTTTACTTTTGAAAGTTTAGTAATTAGTTTAGTTAACATAGTTCTTTTAACTGCATTTCATTTAACATTTACTCTAATACTTTAGACTTGAATTTTGTAATTCAGTTTTGTAGTTTAAATTTTTTGTTATAATTATAAGAATTTATCTATAAGCATTTCCAACTTCTATGCGGGATTGATATCTAGGACTCCATTAGAGCTCTTTATTACTTGAGAGATACGTAAACTTGCATTATTATTAGGGGATTTAGTAGTTTAAAGGTTTTAAAAGATAAGATAATTTTCAATAAAGTTTATTTTGTTAGGATTTACATTACATATTTATTATTATTACTGTCATGTATACTTTGTAATATTGAAAAATATTTGCAAAATAACAAACACAATTCTAGCCTGCATCAATCCTTTGGATGATAGTATAAAATTAGGGGACTTGGTGGAAACTGAACATTTTGATCTCCTTGCAGAAAACTTACTAGAGATTTATTGAAAGTTGTATCATAGTCATGTTTGAGTTGCAAGTATCCCTGGACATCATCAATCTTATAATCGATATCAGTCACTTTTCCTTAGAGATATTCTATGTAATGTGTCAAAGCCTGATAATCACTATGAAGATCTGATAGAGTGACTTTGGATTGATTAACAGTTGGTCTAGAAGTAGAGGTAGAAGGAATATCTGAACTTCCTCCCCTGGATCTCATTCCAGCATGCAATTCATATACTTGAACATTTGTTCTACTAATTGGTTTAAGAGGTTTTATTTGTTCTCCCCAACACTCATATTCTACTCCTGATTGTTTACATAAAGTAAAAAATCAAGGTAGGGAAATCTAATCCTCTATTACTTTCACCTACAAAAGATATATTTTGATAAATTATAGGTCTAGAATTTATATTCTCCATCTATTGAATGCATAAATTTAAGGATGCTCTCTTCTTTGTCACCTCACTAAGATGATTTAAAGGAAGAAGACATGCAAAAATAAAATAGTGTCATGCTTTAGAGGGTGCATTTAACATTGAGGTAGAGAATTTTACCTTATGTTTGTTCTTAATTTTCCAAACTCCTCTTTCATCAGTCAGAAATGCAATCACCTCGTCCAACTACGATTCAATAGGCTTGGATGAAGAATAATTACAGTTCAAAACATTTGGCAACTAGTTCAGAGCATAGATGCACTCAGGAGTAACTTCCACTCTTCTTTCTCCAAATTTAAAGCTAATTATCAGAGGCTTCTAGAAAATTGACGTAAAACTCCCGGACAATAGAAAATACTGTTGTTGCAGTGAAGTAACAGAACTTTTCCCAATGTTGGGTTATAATTAAGCATTCAACTGCACCCCCAAGATTGAAAAAGCCCTCTCCTGAATCAACTTTCTATAATCAAGACGAATGTTGAATCTGTACTGAGCCTTAAAATTGGCAAACTTCCCAGAATCAAACTCAAGTCCTCATTTTCCTCACTTAATTTTAGGAGCCATAATCTATACAAATTCTAAAAATTTTCATATAAATTCTAAACAATATTCCTAAACTCTCAACAACAATTTTCTAAGGTAAGAAACTTTCTACCATGGATTCATCACTCATTTCTTCCAAAAAATCCAATATTTCAGCACATGAGCAATGTGAGAAAAATCAATGGTAAAAATAAAAAAAAAATTGAATTTAACTGAAGCTTTTACTTTGAGGAGATCAAATCCAAAGTTTCAAGCCAAGAAATCACCCCAAAAATCATGATTTGAGAAGCCCTTGGGAGCCCCCACACTATTTTTTGTGAAAACTAGAAAGAAGATGAAGATGGTTTGGGAAAAAATTGAGGTTTTAACCCAAATTCGCAGTTCAATTGAACTGATGCTTTGGCACCATGTTCTAGTGCCTAAGCATCAGGATCTTTGGTTTCTGGCGCTTAGGCGCCAGTGCCCAGAAATTGATTTTTCTTTTTTTTTGTTAAATTATAAGAACGACCACTGCACACCGAAGCATTACATACCCTAGTAGGCCATATTAAACATGTTTAAACATTTTCCAACATCTAATTTCCATAAACACCAACAATCACTTATATTTAAATATAAATCCAATCCCCATACAAACATAAATATACATTACTCACAACCTTTAAAGCACAATTTCTAAATTCACTCATAGACCACCAAACATAATAACATTCGAAGTATTAGGAAGCTTACAAGCACACAACATAGTCAACAACTTTCAAACACACATCAAAGCAAGAAGAACATATAAATGCTACTATGAAAAATCCATTGCATATTGTCATTAACCTCATTATCCACTCCTTTAATATCTCTAAGAGATTGATGCACTTATATGTTGCAGAAAGAATAGTTCGCAAAGTCCTCTGAATCTTCCTTAATACAAAAGCTCTTCTTATCTATCGGGACCTATGCAACATGGATTAAAACAACATGATTTGAATGTTGTTTCATCTGCCAATACAGATGATCAAACTGATCAGTAATGTTACTAATCCTGTTATGAATCACTAACATCTCCTTCTTTATATTTTTGATTTCTACTAAGATACCAACCAAACAATCTGCATGTCAAGGTAATGACGATGTGGAAGGGCATGAAGCTGATCGATATAAGAACTTTGTCCATGTGATGCATAATGATCAATGTTGTCACACATTAAAATAAACTGGTCCATGTGCTTCCAGAGATGAAGTATCTTTTCCCAACTTTCATATGGGACATGGGCTTGACTACAAAGTGAGAAAATAACAACAGGTGTCCAAGCCCAATCATAGATCCATTTAGTGAAACTCCAACGATGGATCTATAAATAAGTGCCCCTACATCAATAAATCTTCTCGTATGAATACAGTAATTTAAGATTGCACTGTCCTTTATTACTTCCTTGATATTTGTGGAAGGAAGAATTTTGGTGGAAATGAGAAAGTGTCAAGGCTTAGAGTATGAATTTAATATTTCACCAGGGAAACTAACTTTGGAATCACTTCAAAATTTCCAATGTTCATCATTGTCCGTCAGGAATCTGAAGATCTTAGTCAAATTGTATCTAATCGGAGTGAAGTTGGCAAATTCACAAATTGACACGCCATCCACCAAGAGCAAGTTTTTAATCTTTAAAGGAGTAAAAAGTGCTAACTAATCAAATGAAAATATGTTGAGATTTTCATATCTATTTTATATTGTTTTTTATTATATTACACTTTAAAGAAAGGTATTTTTGATGTTTTGTTGCAGAAATGATGAATTAGGGTCATTGGAGCAAAAATATGCAAAAAAGGAGTGAATTTGGAGCGAAAAGGACCAAAATGTAAAGATTTGAACTAGGGCGCCGACGACGAGCCCAACGGCGCCGACGGTGAGATTTTCCCGAGACTCCAGAATTAATTCACTTAGAAGGCCCGTCGACGGTCAGCTCGGCGGTTATGTCCAACTAGACATTGGATGAGGACGAATTTTGGAGGGGTGCTTAGGCAACTCTTAGGAAAGCTCATCCACAACTTTAAAAGAAGATTTTGGCAAAAAATTAGAGAGGTCCTGGATGTCAGAAAGGTCCTGAAGGTTGGAGAGGTTCCATTAGTGTTTGGTAGAGAGTCTAAATTGTGAGGAATTCCTTGAGAGATTGTAAGAGTGGAGGGAAAGTGAGAGATTTCTTCCTCCTTGCCGCTTTAAAGAGGAATTATGTGTGTTATAAAGAAAGGAAGAGATTCAGAGGAACTTTGAGGAGTTTTCTTGGGGAGAAATTAGAGATAAGTTTACTTATTGTTGTAGTTTGTATGGCTTTGATTTTATATATGAATTCCAAGTTTTGATGTGTTTTCCCCATGAGATCTGAGTAGTTTTCTTTATCTTTCTCCTTGTCTTGAGATTTGTGAAATGGTGATTTGAATTGGTGAAGCCATGAAAATGTTAAAGAAATTGTGATGATCTTTTCACTTCGATCTTAATTTACTTTCAATCTGGCCAATTGATTTGTTAAAATATGTTGAGTTTTACAACTAAAGTGAAGATTACATCCAAGATTCAAGGAGCTCAAAGCCCTTGGACATCGGGTGTAAATAAATAGGAAAATAAAACTATCGGGCGTAGAATTTAAGATTTTAGAGTGACAAACTAAAATCCCTGATTCGTTCCCATCGTTTGGGTGCTGAAGTGTAGATGTTAGCCCTCAGGTGAGGGAAATGTTAAAGCTCCGAAGTGAGCCGGTATCCTCCCAGCCTAGCTGCAGATTCAGTAAACAAGCATAGGATTAGTCAATGTTCTTTATGCCTGGACTAAAGGGTAAATAATAGGTATGCCTCTATTTGGCACAATATAATTTGAACTGATTCACTTTATCCATTCACTATAGTTTCTTGACAAGAAGAAGGATGCTTTCTTATATATTGAATATCATATTAAAAACCTCATTAGTATAATTAGTTATTTAAGAGTTTTTAAAAATTACATATTTATTTCAATTGCCTATTAGTGACAAGTAAGAAAATTGAATTCCATTGTTGCAATTGAGTATTGCTTTTTCTAAAATCTTAGTTCGTAGTTCTAATATTACTCCCTATGGGATCGATATCTAAGACTCCATTAGAGCCCTATATTACTTGAACGATACATATACTTGCGTTGATAAGTGTGCCTTTACAATTATTGAATATTTTTTACATCCATCTTTATCGAATCTATAACTATTATTAAGTTTTGGTACAGTTGCTGAGGAATTAAATATTTTAGTAGCAGTATTAAATACTTATATTTTTAAGCATATATAAAGTCGTTGTCACTAACTTACTTCAAACATAAACAAATCCATGATTTAATCCGTGAATATTTGCATTGAGTTCTTTCACGACAGAGATCACAACTGCGACAACGGTATAACAAAACACTTTCCAATGCCTTTGTGCAGCAATTGCCTCTATCTGTCATCTGAGCATGATGAATCCTCTCTCTCTTATGAATTTCTTCTTCACCAAAGTCCTATCATGAAGTCTCTGTGCTTCTTTTCTTATGAACTTATTCTAATCAAAGACTCCAAGAGTTGAACTTGTCAAAGCATTGCAATCCATGAATCTTGAAATCTGGTGAAATCTTAAAACTTTTATCACTCCTAAACATTCTAAATGGAAAAACAAGAAATGAATTAAAGGTTTTAGGGCAAAATACATCAGAAAAAAATGAAAAATTGCTCAATTTTGTGATTCTGTAACTGTGGCTCCTAGGTGCCATATTTGGGTGCTTAGGCGCCAGGTTTTCTGTGTTCTAGCGACTACGCACCTGGGTGACAGTGCACAATTGAGCACTGGTTTCCCATAGGTCCAAATACACGTTCTAACCACCTCTAGGTCATGAATTATATCATTTTAAGTAGTAACAACATATGTGCAACTCTAAAAAATAGTCAAGCAAATGCACATAATCAAATCTAAACAATCCAAACTTAATCCACTTAAATAACTTTGAGTTGCCTTCCACAAAGTGTTTCGTTTAACGTCATCAGCCCGATGTATCCACATCTTACTCATGTTTACCCAACATTAGAATTTATTAGATATATATCTATTTCCATCAAATTATGATTTAAGCCTATGTCCATTTACTTTAAGAATTTTATTATTTTTTGGATCCTTGCTATCCACAACATCGTAACGATAACATTTTACCACAATGAATGGGCCCATCCACCTAGACTTTAGTGTCCCATAAAATAATTTTAATCTTGAATTGTATAGTAAAACCTCTTGTCCAGGTTCTAGATTCTTTATTAAAATCTTCTGATCATGCCATAATTTCAACTTTTCCTTATAAATTTTTGCATTTTCATAAGATTCATTTCTGATTTTCTCAAGCTCATTCAATTGCAATAGTCGTTTCTCACTAGCATCTTTCAAATTATAATTAAATTCTTTGATAGCTCAATAAGCTTTATCCTCCAATTCTACTGGAAAGTGACAAACCTTCCAAAATATGAGTTTATATGGGGTCATTACCATACGAGTTTTATATGTCATCCTATAAGCCTATAATGCTCCATCCAGTCTATCAGACTAATCCACCCTATTAAGATTTATATTTTTATTTTTAATTTTTTTTTAATTTCTTGGTTAGATAATTCTGCTAGACCATTGGTCTGAGAATGATAAACAGTGACAATTCTATGTCTAATACTATATTTTATTACTAATGTTTGAATCTTATTATTCTTGAAATGACTTCCCCCATCTGTAATTATTACTCACCGCATCCTAAATCTACTAAAAATATTTCTCTTTAAGAATTTTGCAACAGTTTGAGCATCACAATGAGGTAAATTTATAGCTTCTATCCACCTTAAAACATAGTCCACTGCAAGTAAAAAGTATATATTTCCAAAAGTTGGTATAACTAATCCCATAAAGTCTAAACCCCAAACAAAAAAAAAATTAAACCTCTAAAGTAAATATGAGGGGCATTTCATTTCTTCTATAAATATTTCCTACCCACTGACATCGATCACATGTTTTCACACAAATATTAACATCTCTAATTATTGTAGGCCAATAAAATCTAGATTGTAAAATTTTATATGCAGTTTTATCAATCCTAAAGTGTCCCCCAAAATTAAAATCATGACATTTTTGAATAATTTGTTGATTTTCTTCCATAGGTACACATCTTCAAATAATTTGATCCTTGCATGGTTTAAATAAAATATGAGTCATCCCAGATGTAAGATCTTACATCATGCTTAAATTTTCTTTGTTGTTGGTATGCCAAATCATTGGCTAAATGTTACTAACAATGAAATCAATTATGTCGGCCTACTACATAACACATCCTTTAGTTACAATATATAATTTTTTTATCAAGGAAATATTCATCAATTTTATTTTCAATGTAATTTAATTTTTTATGTTCAAGCCTAGATAGAAGATCAATAATCTGATTATCAGCTCCCTTCCTATCTACTAATTAAAATCAAATTCTTGCATCAGAAGGATGCATCAGATTAACCTTGGTTTTGCATCATTCTTCAACATCAAATATTTAATAGCAGAGTGATCTGTATGCACTATACAATTAGTTCCAATAAGATATGATCTAAATTTATCAAAGGTATATACTATCACAAATAACTCTTTTTCCATAGTAGTATGATTAATTCGAGCTTCATTAAGAATTTTACTAGCATAATATTTTACTTTAAAAATTTTATCTTATTTTTGTCTAAAAAAGTGCTAATAGCACAATCACTTGCATCATACATCAACTCAAATGGTTTCCCCCAATCGTCTGAAACAATAATAGGAGCGGTGATTAATTTTTCATTTAAAAACTCGAAGGCATTTAGGCACTCTCGATTAAAATCGAATTAAACATCTTTTTTTTTAACTTGGAATAGAGCCTTAGTAATTTTTGAAAAATCTTTAATTTATCATTTGTAGAAACCAACATATCCCAAGGAACTCCTAACTCTATTCCTTGTATTAGAAGGAGGTAGTTTAACAAAAACTTGAATTTTGGCCAGATCTTCTTCCATACCATTTTCAAAAATTTTATGTCCAAGTACAATTCCTCCTGTAACCATGAATTGACATTTCTCCCAAATGAGAACTAAATTTGTCTCTTCATAAAATTTTAATAGTTTTTCTAAATGATTTATGCATAATTCAAATAACGTACCAAACACTAAAAAGTCATCCATAAAAAGTTCTATTCCTTTCTGAATTAAGTCGCAGAGAATGGATATCATACACCTTAGAAAAATTGCAGGTGCATTGCATAATCCAAAGGAAATACATCTAAAAAAAAGTCTCATAAGGACTCGTGAAAGTGGTCTTTTCTTGATCCTCAAAAGCTATAGGAATTTGGTGATAACCAATTTATCCATCCAAAAAAATAGATCTATTTGTACCCCACTAGCCTGTCTAACATTTGATCCAGAAAAGGTACAAGAAAGTGATCTTTCCTTGTGGCGAGATCTAATTTTCTACAGTCAATGCAGATCCGCCAACCAGTGACTTTTCAGGTAGGAATTAATTCATTCTTTTCATTAACAGATACAATCACTCCCCCTTTCTTAAGAATACAGTGGATATGACTAACTTAAGCACTATCTGAAATAGGATAAATAATTTCAACATCCAACCAATTTGTAATTTCTTTCTTAACAACTTCTTTCCTTATAGGGTTCAGTCTCTTTCGAGGATCAGCCCTTGACTTATGATTCTCAATTATTAAATTCGGTGCTCGATGCATACAAATTGAAGGACTAATTCCTTTAATATCAGCTATCATCCACCATCCAAAAGCTTTCTTATAATTTTTTAAAATTTCCATTAATTATTGTCTTGATCTTCAATCAGGTATGAGGACATTATAACAAGTAATGTAGACGAGTTCCCTAAAAAAACATACTTTAAATGCATAGGTAGAACCTCCATCTCTAGTTCAGGAGGTTTTTAATTAAATGTCTAAAAGTTATACTATTTTCACTAGGGTCCAACAACTCAAAATTTTCTTGAACATAATTTGTATCCTCATTAATATTTTCAATTATTTCATCTTTCAGATCAGTATCTTCTTTCTTTTCTATTTCTTATTGTTCCAATTTATCTTCATAATGTTCCTTGAAATGGCTGCTACTTAGATGATTGATAAGTTCCATTCTAAAACATTCATCCTCTCATTCTTTTGCTGGATAATTCATTGCTTTTGTTATATTAAATGTCACTTCCTGATCATTGACGCTCATGGTTAACTTACCTCTTTACATATCTACCATAGCTCTTCCAATAACAAGAAAATTTTTCCCTAAAATGAGTGGGGTATTTTATCTTCCACGATATCTTGTATAATGAAATCAATAGAAAAGATAAATTTATCCACTTTTACTAGCACTTCTTTCATGATCCCCTTCGGGTAAGTAATCAGTTAATCAACTAACTGAAGAGTTACAGAAGTGGGAGAGATCTCTCCTAAGCCTAACCTTCAAAAAAATAGATAGAGGCATAAGGTTAATGCTAGTCCCTAGATCACATAGAGCTTTCCTATAAAATTTATCTCCTATTGCACATGGAATAGTAAAGCTACTAGAAACTTTTAGTTTTTGAGGAAGTTTCTTCTGAATTATTGTGCCTCACTCTTCACTGAGGACAATGGTCTCATTGTCTATAAACTTTCTTTTCTTATTGAGAATATCCTTCATAAACTTTACATAGCTCAACATCTGTTTCAGAGCTTCAACAAATGAAATATTAATAGTTAAATTCTTAAATATTTCCAGAAACTTTGAAAATTTTTTATCCAGTCGTAGTTGTCAAATTCTTTGAGGAAATGGAGATCGTGGTCATTATAAATTGATATTCACTGGTGAAATAGGTTTTTCTAGGTCTTGAAGAATATCTTCATCAGAATTTTCACTTTCTTTTCTCTCTTTCTCAACTTTATTCACTTTTCTATCTCTTGTCCCCAATTCTCTTCCACTTCTTATTTGGATAACTTTAACTTGTTCATTGTTCTGGTCTTTTGGATTAATTTCATTATTACTAGAAATACTTCCCTGAGGCCTATTTCTTAGGGTGTTAGCAATTTGTCCAAATTAATTTTATGTATTTCTAATTGTTTTTCATTGACTTTGAAATTGATTACCCATATGCTACACCAATTTTTTATAGACAACTTCTTCTCTATAAATTTTTATTTACTTTTAATTCTAGGAGGATAAGTTGGTCTATAGTTAGTACTACCTTGGTTGTTCCAGTTTCCCAATGGGTTGGCTTAATTGTTTCCTTATTGCTGGTTAGCACCACTAGAATTGTTATTCCAGTTAAAGTTGGGGCAATTTTTCTAACCAAAGTTGTAATAGTTAGAGTAGGGGTTATTAGCTTTATTTTTAACTGCATTCAAAGTCTCAAATGTAGTAATGTTGGAATCAATCATTTGTCCTAATGAGTTTCCTTAGTCACTTGAGTTGTTTGAGATTAGCTTATTCCTAATTAATCTAAATTTCTTGATATTGTAGCTACTTGAGATGTTAACATAGAAATAACATCAGAATCATGAACACTGAATATTCTTTTAGAATTTACCTGTTCAAAATGCCATTGAATATTATTTGTACCCATTTCTTCAATTAAAGAATATGTTTCAATAAATGGTTTGGACATTAATGATCCACCATCATCTGCATCAATAATAGTTCTAAGAGTTCCTACTAACCTATTATAAAATGTTTGAATTATTAACCATTTGGGCAAAGAATGATGTGGAAACTTCCTAAGAAGTTCTTTAAAGAGCTCTCAAGCCTCACATATTGACTCCCCTTCAAACTGACAAAAAGATGTAATATCATTTCTAAGCTTAGTAGTCATTGAAGGTGGAAAATACTTAGTCAAGAATTTATGTGCTAGGTCACTTCAAGTTCTAATAGATCTAGGTCCTAATGAGTTCATCCACAATTTAGCTTTATACTTTAAGGAAAAAGGAAAAAGTATAAGTCTAAAAGTATCATTAAAGACATCATTATACTGAAATGTGGCACTAAGTTTTAGAAAACTTGCAAGATGTAAGTTAGGATCTTCATATGTAAGTTTAGAGTAGTGGTTTTAATGCAAATTTGTTAGCTTCTATAGCAGGAGTTTGTATAATTCAATGAATTTCATCTATCGTAGGATTAATATTATCTCTTAATGGTTTTGGTACATTCTCATCAATTTTATTTTCTAAATTAATATGTAAAGTATTTGTCTTTTCTTGGAAATTGTGAATTTATTTTTGTTTACTAATTTTTATAATAGTTTGCTCTAACTCATAATTATAAGGTACTAAACCTTCATATCTTGCACTATTGTCGGCACTATTTTTGGTATGGAGTTTGCCCGTAAGAAGCTGTCAGTCATCGGAATTGAAATCCCGTTGCCCGCTTCGGAAGGACGTTTAAAAAATTTTAGTTTTGAAAAAGATGAAGTCAAACTGACCCCATAATTTTCATAGTTTAAATGAAAGAGCGCTTTACCTCAAATCATGTATCTATCCCGAAGGATGAACACAAGAATTGAGGGTNGATTTTTGATCAATTTTTGGGTATTTTGGCAAAATTTAGGAATTTTGGCCAAATTTGGGTCCCAAGGGCAGTTAGGTAATTTGGAGGTGCCTAGGGGCAAAAGACCAAGTTAGGCATTTCAAATAGAATTGGATAAATATTCATTCTAAATGAACCATGGATCAATGAAATCCCTATTTTGGGTCCTTATAGATTGATCTTAATTAGTGTATTGTGAAGATATAGTAAGAGTATAATGTTTTTTAGCTTCAAATTAACACCCAAGGTCAATCCTAAGGCCAAGCAACCCTATAAAAACTCCTCTTGAGTTTTCCCATAATGATCTCCTTCTAAACATTAGAGGTTAGGACCAATATGTGGAATTTCAAGTTGAGCAAAGAGAAGAATTTTGAATTTCTAATGGTGAGGATACCTTTTCTAGTTTTCTAAGACTAGTCAATAGGAAAGTCCTATGGCTAGACCTAAACTACTAAAGAAGTTTTCTAGACCTCAACCAAAAGTGAGGTCAACAACTATGTATACACTTTTAAAGATAAATAATAAAACAAGCAAAACATAGTAACTAAAACAATAAATTTATATATTTTTATATTTTTAAATATACACAAGCACATATATATAAACGACACTATAAATTTTTTATAATATTTATAAAATTAAAATAAAGTTTTTTCTAAGTCAAAAAGGTTTTGTTGCTCTCTCCGGCAATGGTGCCAAAAACTTGACCAGACCTGCAATTACACAACAATTTAAGTTCATAATATGGGCATAAGCTTGACCAATTTATATTCAACATCTTATGTGCAAAATTAAATATTATACAAAGTTGATAAAAATAGTTTACATACTAGAGGTACTATGCAAGTATACATATCATTTCAAATATTATAGGAATTTCTTTAAAACCCCCAGTATCGATCTCAAGAAGATAGCCAAAAATCTTACAAAGTTGACTTTAATAAAAACTTCTTTTAATTGTAGTAAACTTATATAGAAAATGAGTGCAAGTTTTTTGTGTAATATCGAATCATATAGAATTAAAAGGAATGCAAAGTATGCTAAGCAAATGCAAAATGTAAATGTAAGACAACTAAAAAGGTTTTAAGATGTAGAGTTACCACTACTCAAAACTAACAATGTATGAAGAGTTTAAATTTGTATAAAACATCCTTCTCCTTGCAAGGAGTTTAACATTATTGTAAGAAAGTAAGTGTAAATATAATTAAGGTTTTGTGCCAAATAAGAAAATTCTATTCTTTACCCTCTCTTGAGTGCATAAAGAATATTGGATAATCCAGAGTTTGGTTCCTAAACCCGCGGTTAGGCCGGGAAGATACTAGCTCCCACTCTAGAGTTCCCACTTCCCCTCACCTAAGGGCTAACTTCTTACTTTGCTTTCCGATTATCTGGATTAAATGGTGGATTTTAGTCTGACACCCTAAAATCTCCAATTCTACGCCCACCAAAATTATTTCCCTATTTATTTGCACTTAATATAATGGACTACATTCTCATCCATGAGGCTAAATGTGATTATTACTTTGTTGGAACATAGCCTATTTCGGGTTACTATATTTTACAATAGATTTTATCAAATCAATTGGCCAAATCGATATGTATATTAAGCATAGAGTTTGAATCATCACAATTTATAGAATTTTAAAAGCACTTCTATTAAAATACATTCCTACACATAATTATTCCTCATTGTAGATAGAAAGATACAGGAAACTACTCCGATCTCATGGTGAAGAAACATCAACTTGGATTTCTATATAAATAAAAGTTTGCAATATAAAACTAAATAAAAACAAACAAAGTACACAACTTGAACTCCCTCCCAAGCAATCCTTCTTGTTGCTTTGAATCACTTACTCTCTTTAAAATTCCAATCCAAAGTTACTTAGAACTGTAGTGAAGATGATATTTCTCTTTTCTCCTCCAAGTCCAAGCAAGCCTCAAAGACTTTCTCCTCTATTAGAAGAATCCAATTCTTTGCAAAAGAGTCCCTTTTCCTCCTCCAAATGTCTTCCTTTTGAATCTCAAGAAGTCTCTTTAAATAAATCTCTCCAAATCCCCAAGAGTTTCTTCAAGCACCTCTTCAAAATTTGTCCAAATTGAATGAATCTTATAGATAACCGCCAGATCCTGGCGCCTAGGCACTAGATCAACATTGGCTTTTTTGCTTCATTCGACTCCAATTTGCTCCATTTTTATCCCATTTTATCCATTTACTCTATTTAGTGTATCTAAAACCAAAAACATAGAAAATACCTTTTATAAAGTGCATTATCATTAAAAATAGGCATTAAATGTGCAAATAAACGTAACATATTTTAGGCATCTCGATGGATAAGATGAGGAAACTTCAAATGGGGATTGACCTTGATTTTAGAGACTATAACTCATAGTTCACAGCAAGTACAAGTGCTGACATTATTCAGGAGCTGAAAAGGTTGTAGATATGGAACACCTACTGATGAAGTGCAAGAAAGAGTTGTTACAATGGTGACTTCACTCTAACTACAACATCAGAACCTAGAGAGCACATGAGCCAGCATCAGCCAGAGCAATGAGAGTGTGAAGGCCCTATGGTTGAGGGAGTTAATTATGGAGGAGGAAGATTAGATGATATGGTATGAGAAAAAAGGCTAACATTATTGGGATTGAGTGGAGAGCAGTCAAGAGCTTTAAAAACATAATTGAATTCAATTCCATCTTTTAAGACCATGCTTAAGAGGATCGCTGATAAGTACTTGATATTGAGCCTAAGGAATAACAAAGATGGTTCATCAAAGAGGGATTCATTCGAGGCTTCCTAAAGGGGAGTTGAGATCGTGAAAGGACTTAACTCTAATAAGGCTTTAAAGGGTAACATGTGACAATTTTATGTCATTTTACCTGCTTATTTCTTTATATTTTTCATCATAATTCTATTTAATTAACACAACTTTATGCTTGAGAAATGTATTTTTTTCATGTCATGTAGGATGCAGGAATCAAATACGAATGAGATGGAAAGAGAATATCTAGCAAAAAAGTGCCTCAAAGTGGCATGACCACACTGAAAAAATGGCATGATCACACCATAGGTTGTAGTAGGGTGGGTGACCACACTACAATCGGGCATAATCACACCCCAATCATGTGTAACCACGTCGACCTTGGTAGAAGAATGGCGTGTCCATGCAAAAAATGGACGTGACCACGCCAATGTAGTAGGAAACACTTTATGAAGGAAATTTGATGATTCAAACCTTGATTCTTTCTATAAAATCATATCATAGGGCTTCTAAGAGGGAATTCTACATTAAAAGAGGCTTGAAGCCTAAAAGAAGAGAGCTAGTAAATGATTTGAGGGATCTTTTAAGGTTTTTCTTCCCTCTTGGGTTGAAACGTTCAAGGTTGTGAGTTGTGAGAAATTTTATATGAGAGAGAAATGTGCTGACTTTGTTGAGAAAATAATTTCTTATAACTTTTTCATCTTTATATTGCTTGCAATGGAATTTCATGTGTTATTTTTTACTGTGATTTTCTCCATAATGAGCTATTAAGCTTTTCTTTGTGTCTCTATGACGAAGGAAATGGTGGATTTATTGTACATTTTTTGTTATGTTTTTCCATTAATCATTGTCTTGAGCTTTTCATGGCCAATGTTGTTGGTTAATTTCTAATCTTTATTTCTCCTAGTCTCGCCAACTATGATGTTAAAATGTTTCATGAAACTACAACCTCTAATTTTTGCATAGTGGAAACGAATTTTTAACCATATAACTCCAAGAGAATATACATATTCTAATGGAATTCTCCAATCATCTCAGTGGAGATAAAAATTAATGTAGAATTCCATGGGGATTGAAGAAGCCTCAACTTCATGGATTATAGACTTCTTTTGGAATAAACATAGACATAAGGAGTACATAGTCTCCAATTAAAAATAAACATGTAAGAAAAAAATTAAGAAAATCAAAATCACCATAACCACAGAATCATAGAAATGCACGCCTCATTTAACTTGAAAAACTAACAAACTTTTCTATCTTATTTTCGGCTTTCTTTACTACCAAGTATTCTATTTTTTTAGGACCATAGGGCTTAAAAACCTTCTTTTGATAATTACAAAGCTAGGTTAATCAAATTGGTAAAGGAGATATATTTCTTTGGAAGCAAATATTACACTTTCCCTATGGGATCAAAACACAATACTCTTAAACCACATTAATATTGAACATGTGCACTTGGAACCGACTTATGTCCTATTTAGCTTTGGCACATCAATTATTTGACGTCGTTACTGGAGAAAGGTGTTAACAATTGTTTCTGCTTGTAAGAAACCTTTACTTGAAAATTTTAAGATCTAAGTTTGGCACATTTTACTTTCTTAATTTTGTTTTGTGTTTTTCTATTTTTTTTGCTTTTATTATATTGTTATGTCAATTTGCAAGTACTGAAAAATTAAAAAGCTGAGAAAAAAAATTATGAAGCCAAAAAGTATTTTTTTTCTTAAGAAAGCTGAAAATATTTTATTATTTTTATATTTATTTAGTTTTTTTCTTGTGTTTAACTTATCTTTTTAAAAAAAAAATGTTACATCATTTTAGAAAAGCTACTGCCACTCAGGAAAATCAATTTGAACGCTTTTAGCAGTATATCAACCCATTGATGGCTAGCCGCCGCATGAATTTTGAATACCCTAACATAAGACCAACCAAACTATTTGCCTAAACTCTAATTAGAACATTAGTAATATTAGTGTACAAAACCAAGTTTGGGAGAGAAATAAATCCAACCTTATAGAAAATTGGAACAATTGAGGTTGGGACTGCATTTGGCAAACTCAACCTTAGGAAATCACCTCGAAACAATAATTTAGAGAGGATAATATGTCATTATATGAATTTGTAGTAAATTTAAAAAATCAAATCCAACACCTACACCCAAAGTTGGTAAACTACCCAAGCTTTAGTTGAAGTAATAGTAACCCTAATGTGGATAATCAATAATGAGAGAGAACACCCAAGTTGATCCTATAAGAAGTTTGATAAATCAAGATAGTGACAACTCAAAAAAAATTAGCATTTAAATAAGTTAGCCATAAACATATTGAATCAATTACAAAGCCAAACTGCCAAATTAAAGAAATTAGAAAATTAAATAAAGTAGTTAGTTAGTTTAGAAACCTATAGAATATTGGCGGTAGTAGAGGGACATAATGATGAATTTTAAGAGTTGATCCCTAAAAAGCATTTTAAATTGTATTATTTTTATATGAAGATGAATGAGGAATAATCTGATCTTCTTTTCAATGCACCACCTTGCATTATGAGGGAGATAGTTGACCCGATAGTATCATGCACAAAAGTGCCCCAAAGGGAAGAATTGGAAGATATCCCTAGGCAAGAGAGTAACACAATAAAATTTGATCCAGAACCTAAAAGACCTAGGAAGAACCTAACATAAGAATTAGTATATGGCAGGATTTGTTTTCAACCATCACAGTGCCTATCTAGATGATCAGACATGACATTCCGCAGAATAATATGTCCTCTAGGAAGAAGAGAATATTATCTTAAAATTTGACGTAACCACCTGGATGATGAAAGCCTTCTTTCAGTCTATGGAACCAAGGTTTTTCCCCTCACCTCAAAAGTGTAGACTAAGGTTTATTTTAATTATATGCCTTATATCCTACAAGGATTAGTTTTTGTAGTTAATTACATCTTTAAGGTTAGGAACCCTATAGAAAATTCTTGATCACTATAATAAGTTGAATTATGAAAAGATTAAAAGGATTTGAGATCATAGGATAAGAAAACCTAATTATCAAGTAAAGTAGGTCTCATGTTCGAGAGATGGTTTTGAAAGAATTCAAAATGCTCTTTGAACTGATTGGATAGGGTTTATGAGGTGAAAATGATAGACATGAGTTAATCAAAAATCCTATACTATAGAGTAAGGTAGGAAATACATCTTGATGAAAATTCAAACCTAAACTCTATAAAGAAGCCAAACATGCTAACAAACCTAGATAATGGGAATGATTTACCCATTCAAGAAGCTCATGGCTATCTGATGTCCCAGAAAAATTGGTATCCATCCACTCTAACAAGACTCATAACTAGAGATTCCCCTTGAATGTTGTAGCTTACAAAATTTTTAGTATCGAGGAGGTTTGAAATACCTTCATTAGTAATCATGGGTTACATACTTTTAAGTTTTTCCTTAAGTCTCAAGGGATATTTTTAGGTGTTTTGTATGTCATAATTCTTAATTATAGTTAGGTACCTAAACTAACCAAGGCTTTCATACTCGAACTAACCTAGGTTAAGTGTACAACCCTAAGTTATGGTGGCTACGTTAGCTAACCTAGGGTTCATGTCAGATCTGCCTAGGTTCTATTTTAGTTCTTTATCTTGGTATATTTTAATTGTAATTTGAAGTTCACTATTCAATTAATTATTCATATCACTTCCTTCATGTTGTCAATCATGTTGGATAATTAAGGTTTTCTGAGCTTGAAGGTTTTTTAATCTTGTATTTTTGTTCGACAAGGAAACCACTTGGAGAGGGGCTTCCATCTTTTGTTATTTTATTTTTTTTACTTTCTTATTTTTATTTTTATTTGTTTTCAAACATGAATGACTTAATGAAACATGCATAACAGGGCAAAATATAATAAAATGTTCATAAAACATGGAAATAGAGATATGATGACCTAATTATAACCTTATATTAGACTTGGGCTAATTCAATGTAGTTCATGCTTTAAATGAGTTTTCTTGCATTGATATAAGTTAGATTTGTGTGTATTTATGATAAAATATGTCAAGCTGGATTGACCTGGATATGATTGGGTCTGGTTTGGGTTGACCCATGTTGGTTAGAGTTTGATTTGGGCTGACCTGGGTTGACTCAGTTTTGTTAGGGTTTAATTTGGGTTGACTTGAGTTGACCCAGGTAGGTTAGGGTTTGATTTCGGTTGATCGGGGTTAAGCTGAGTTAACCTGGGTTGGTTTAGGTTTTGTTTGATTTAGAGTTTAAGCTAGGTTCGGTCTGGTCCAAGTTGGGTCAAGCCTAGGTTAGGTTTATGGTTTGGGCTAGGTTGGGTTGGGTATGGGTTAGGTAAGACTTGGGTTAGGTCTAGGGTTCATGTTAGGTTGGGATAGACCAAAATTGGTTCAGGTCTATGTTGGGTCAGGTCTAGGTTGGGTTTCAGATTTGAGGTGGGTTGTCTCTAGGTTAAGTCAGGTTTGGGTTGGGTCAGACATGGCTTAGGTTTGGTTTAGGTTAGGTTAGGTTAGGCTAGACTGGAGTTAGTTCGCATCTAGGTTGGGTTAGACTTGGGTATGGTTTGGGTTAGGTTGGGCTAGACCTAAGCTAGATAGGTGATACGCCTAAAAATGACTACTTTTTCATATATATTCTATGCTCAATTTTAATAATTTTTAATGATATTACACTTTAAAGGAATGGATTTTGCATATTTTTGGTTTCAGGGACAAGAATGGAGTTTTGTAGAAAAAGAAGCAAAAATGGTGCAATTTGGAGCAAAAACTAGCAAGAAAGAAAATTCTGTCATGACACATTTCGATATGTCTTTCTACGCTTTATCTATTTTACACTTCTCACACATTTTAAAATGAAAATACACTTTCAAAGAAGGTTTTGTTATTCTTATTTTGTAGGTCTATCTATTAGGAACTCAACGCTACTGAAACGGGGTCCTCTTTGGATGTTTTGGAAACGGACCCTGTAAAAATTCAAGTAGAATTGGAGATTTTAGGGCGAAAGACTAAAATCCCCAATTCACTCCTATTGTTTGAGTACTGAAGTAGAGATGTTAGCCCTCATGTGAGGGGAACGTGGGAGCTCCGAAGTGAGAGTCGGTATCCTCCCAGCCTAGCCACGAATTCAGTAAACAAACGTAGGATTAGTCAATGTTCTTTATGCCTGGACCAAAGGGTAAA
Source organism: Phalaenopsis aphrodite (assembly GCA_003013225.1). NCBI lineage: Eukaryota > Viridiplantae > Streptophyta > Magnoliopsida > Asparagales > Orchidaceae > Phalaenopsis > Phalaenopsis aphrodite. The sequence goes on along the minus strand of NEWO01000510.1, from coordinate 318,074 downwards.
GAATAGGATTGCTCCTTTTTGGCACATACAATATTTAATTAATCTCATTCCTTTACATTATCCAATTCATTGCATAAGCATACTAGTTTTTATTATCTTAAAATTCTCCAAACCAATTCCACCAGAAAGGTGTTTCTTTAGAATTAATAATTACATTTAGTTATAGTTACTATCTTTGCATTTAACACTTGCATTTAGGAGTAGTTGCCAAATAAAACATCATTTTAATTGACATTCCAAACTAAGGACTAATAGTAGTAGATTAGAATTTGACTAAGGACCTCTTACCTCGCTTCCTTGTGGGATCGATAAACGGGACTCCACTAGAGCCCTATATTACTTGAGCGATACATATACTTGTATTTGAAATTGTGACTTTACAAAATCTTTATAAAAATATAAATCTAGGTTCATAAATTCTTGCATATTAAAAGTTGCATCAAGTTTTTGGCATCATTACCGAGGGTTTAAATCTTCTAGTAGTGGTGTCAAATTCTTGTATTTTTAGGTATATGAAAAGTCGCTGTCAAGTTTTTGGCTCCATTGTCGGGGAAGCTTCAGTAAGAACTTTAGGAGAATTTTAGTTGAAGTAATTAGGCTTAGACTTGAAAAACTGTAGTGTCGTAAAAACTGTTTTGTGTGAAAAGTGTTTCTATATGAAAAAAGTGTTAAAAAATTGTTTTTATGAAAAATAAGATGTTCGTGAAAAAGTTTTGTTGTGTTGAATATATTTCATATGTTATTTGTTTAATTGTTAATGTATTGTTTGTTGTGTTGCATATGCAAAACAAAGGAACTGTAGGACTTGTGCCTTATGATCCCGAGTTTAAAAAAAAGAAAAAAATAAAAATACACAAAGGACTCGAAAAACTAGAAATGAAAATGAAAAACTTTCAAAATAATAACTTGGAAAATCATCATACTTCATTGAGGGATTACGTAAATCCTACGACAGATGAAATTCACTCAAGTATACAAAACCCTGTTGTAGAAGCTGACTCGTTTGAAATAAATCCTGAGATTATCCAGCTGGTGCAGAACAATCAGTTTGGGGGAACTCCTTTGGAGGATCCTTATTTACACTTACCAAATTTTATAAAAATTTGTGTTATATTTCGTTATAACGGTGTGTCAAACGATACTGTCAAACTAAGGCTTTTTCCTTTCTCACTAAGGGATAAGACTAAAATGTGGTTACACTCATTAGCACCTGTCTCTATTAAAAATTGGGAGGAGTTAACTCAGAAATTCCTAACTAAGTATTTTCCACCTTCAAGGACTTCTAAACTTAGAAAAGATATTATCTCATTTTGTCAGTATGAAGGGGAATCAATATACGAAGCCTGAGAAAGATTTAAGGAACTCCTAAGAAAGTGCTCTGCTTGATTGTTTAATCATTTAAACTTTTTATAGTGGGTTAGTAGAATCCCTTAGGTTTATAATTGATGCTGCCGCTGGTGGATCATTAATGTCAAAACCATTTGATGAAGCATATGCGTTAATTAAAAATATGGGTGCAAACAAATTTCAATGGCCCTTTACAAGGGTAAATCCTAAAAAAGTAGCCAGTGTTCATGATCCAGATGTTATTACAATTCTTGCATCTCAAGTTGCTGCAATATCAAAGAAGTTGGACCAATTTGGAATGAACCAAACTCAATTTACTCCAGTAAATGAGGGAAGTTCATTAGAGCATATGATTGATTCTAACTTATCATATGAGACATTAAATACCATAAACAAGCCATATTCTAACTTTCACAGCCCAGGTTGGAAGAACCATCCTAATTTTAATTGGTGTCATACTACTTGGGGTGGAAACGAATAATGACAAAATAATCAAGCAAATCCTAATGGGAGTTGGAATAATCAGGGGAACACAGACTATAGACCTTCATATCCACCAGACTCTAACAATGATCAACAATTTGAGAATAAGAAGATGTCTATGGAAGAAGTGGTATTGCAAATGGGAAACTAGTTGCAAAGTCAAAATGCTACGATTAAAAATATACAGAATCAACTGAGACAAATTGCTAATTCACTTAGCAATAGATCCCAAAGAACACTTCCTAGCAACATTGAGATCAACCATAAAGAGAACACTAATGAACAAGTAGAAGATGTCTAATTAAAAAGTGGAAGATTGATAGAGGATGTGGTTAGAAAAGAGAAAAATGTTGTGAGAGAAACAAAGGAAACTAAAAGACCTGAAGAACATGTTTCTAAGGATCTGGAAAAATTAATATCTCCAACTAAAATCAGTTTGGAAAGACCATCACCTCCATTTCCTCAAAGACTTAGACAACATGAGTTGGATAAAAAATTTTCAAAGTTCATGGACGTACTTAAAAAGTTAACGATAAATATTCTTTTTGCTGAAGCTTTGAAACAGATGCCAAGTTATGCAAAATTTATGAAGGAGATATTAAACAAGAAAAGGAAATTTGGGGATTATGAGACAGTTGCACTAAGTGAGGAGTGCAGCGCTATACTTCAGAAAATGTTTCTTCAGAAACTTAAAGATCATTGTAGCTTTACAATTCCTTGTGTAATTAGAAAAAGATTATGTGGAAAAGCTTTATCTGATTTAGGATCGAGCATTATTGTGATGCCTCTATCTATATTTAAAAGGTTAGGTTTAACCGATATTTCTCCCACTACTATAACTCTTCTATTAGCTGATCGATCTATCATTTATCCAAAAGGGATTATAGAAGATGTGCTTGTTAAAGTGGATAAATTTATCTTTCCTATGGACTTTATTGTATTAGATATGGAGGAAGATAAAAAATATCCCATTATTTTGGGGATGCCTTTTCTTATTACTGATCAAGCTATGATAGATGTGCTAAAAGGAAAGTTAACTATGAATATTAATGACCATGAAACCACTTTTGAAGTTTTAAAGTCTATGAAATATCCAGCTGAGAGGAAAGATGATGATTGTTTTTGGATGGATGAAATTGATTATCTAAGTAAAAACTATTTCCAAAAAAGTTTTGAGAGAAAGTTAACAAATGAGATCGAAATGGGCTTTCATGATGAGTCTAAAATGTTGTTTAAAGAAGACTGTATGTATGTTCAGGAGAGGTGTGAAATGATGGACGTTACCAAAAATAATAAACTTTTAATTCTATTTGTTGAAAAATCTCATGACCTTAAAATGAATTTACCTCATACAATTTTAAAGCCTACCTATTTGGTGAATTCATATACACCACCAGTATCTATATCTTCATATTTGACTCAATCACAAGATGAACCTGAATTGAATGATGAAATCAGTAAAATATTTCCTATGAAAGAGTTATTCAAAGTCACTGAATGGCATATTTCGTGGTATACAAAAAAATTGAATGAGATTCTGATACTGGGGCAGATTATTAATGCAATTAACAGTTACCCCCAGAGATTTTACCTAGTGACTCTGAGATAAATCCTAAGGAAATGAATTATGAGCAAATTAAAATTATTGAACTGATATTTAGAAAAGAATTCAAGGATTTGTTTCAAAAGAGCTTTGAGTTGAGAGATAAGGACAAGGAAATTGAAAGATCAATAGAAGAAATTCCTGAAGAATTGGAAGATAATTTGAAACAAAAGAGTAACATAGAAGATATTGGTCTAGAATCTGAATTATCTAGAGAGAATCTGATCCAAAGTTTGGGAGATCATGAAGTATCATGTAAAGATCCATTTCTTATAAATTTCAAGGATGATATTAATATGCAAATTAAGAAAATTACTAGAAGAATATTGGATCTAGAAAGAAATATGAGGAACAAGGATATGAATCAATATGAAAAGGGAGAGATGAAAGAAAAATTTTAATTCAAGAACTTTGTAGGAATCCCTGGATCTGGAAAAAATTGGGCTATTGATCAAGGATTACTTAATTGGAATTTTGATACAGGTGAAATCATTTGTCAGACTAGCGACGTTAAATCAAGCGCTTTATGGGAGGCAACCCATAGTTATCTAGGTGGTTTGATTTAGTATGCTTAAGAGTCATGATTGTTAGTGTTGTATTGTGTTTGCTTTAGTGTTGATTGATCTGTTTGCTTGATGTTTGGTAGATTTTTGGATTGTAAGCGGTTTGATTTACTTTTTGTGTGTCATGAGGATGATGATTTCTTAAATTCTTATTATGGTTAGAATTGTATGTTCTCTTGTAGTAGTTGGACTGACGAGTCCACTACAACTCGGGTCTCACCCGGACTTGAGTTTTACAAAGACATTATGAACTTTTACAGCAATAGTTCCATCTCAATTTTGTTACTTCCTTTCTTGGACTTTGTTTTCATTTGATAGGAGTCGCGAACCTATTTGATGAGTAACTTATGGTTGATTTTACATTGTACTTATAATTACTAGAGGTGCTTAATTATTGGGATATGGTGATGTCTGGTGTTGGTGCTCGAGAACCGATATATCAGGGATAATCTTATATTTGGGATTAAAATCTATAAAATCATTTATAAGCACCCAATATATTTGTGTAGGGATTCCGTTAAAAATTGGAAGTGAGCTAGTGAGATGCGATGAGATGGAAGAAGAATTGACCTCATTTATTTTGTTTGTGTGTTTGTGTTTGTGTTTGTGTTACAATTTATAAGAATTGAAGAACATTTTTATATTTCAATGCTGATACATGTAATGCTAGTTAGAACTTTGTTTAGTTAATTTTATTCTGGCATGTTTAGTTTAGATTTACTTTCTACTACATGTTTTCTATCCTAATAAATAATTGTAGATGTTTTTGATAGAAATTTGTGGTAGATAGAATTTTTAAAATATTTTTCTTCCTACTTATATTTTCTGCACTAAATGTTAAACATGCTAAAAAATCAAGTTTGGGGGTGGAAATAAAAATGAAAATTTAAATTGAATATACTTCCTTTCAGTTTAATATTAGTACAAGCATGTTTTAGGCTTAATTTACTTACTCCTATTGTCATTCTATCTTGATTATGCATGCATATAAATTTGATAAGATGTTGCAGTAGCTAGTAGATTCAATTACTTTTCCTTTCTACTTCATTTTATGGAATTAAATTGTAAAATATTTTAAAATGCAAGTTTGGGGGAGGGAAGAAAAAGATTAACTATTAGATGTTCTCAATTTAAATATTTTCAAAATGCATTAATATAATTTTAGGTAGTGAATTTAATTTAGAGAACAATATTTTGTAGATATTTAAATATTATGGTAGACTTAAAGGAATATTTTTGTTATGAAAATTAATTTTGCAGATTAAGATATTTAGTATAAGAGAATAAAACTATAGTTAACTATTTAAAGTAAAGGAAACTATATTTTGAAGTATTAAGAATCATGGAAATTTATTTAAGAAGAAAAGATTGGGGCTCAATGATGTAAAAGCTATGAAATATTTATAGGGTAAAGGAATTCCTTGAGTTTCAAATTTAGGGAAAGAAATGTGATGTTCAAAATCATTAAACACTATCCAGATATAGTAATCCTCACTTGAAAAAGGAAAAAGAAAGGATTGACAACAATCCCTGAAAAGAAAAGAAAAATATATAACATTGAAAGTAATCCAATTGAAAAAGAGAAAATAAAAGAAAAAAAATATAAAAGTGAGGAGAGCTTGAGGAGATGCATAATAAAAAATTAGCTTCACTGGACCTACGTAAAGGGAAAACCTAAATACATTCCTGAACTTATATTTATGGATTAACTTCTTTTAGTTGTAGTGTTCTCATGAAGTTCCTATCATTTGAATATTCTAAGTGACTTGATATTACAACATATAGTTATTCTTGAAATGAATAGAAAACTAGAACTTTTAAATTTGATGACTAGATAATCTTGTACCTACAGAGTTAATTTAATTACTTAATTTTTTTCTGAAAATCTCACTCTAATATTTACTTAAATAAAACTTATAGTATTTCTGAATTAAAAATTTACTACAATATATCATAACTTTTATGTAGTACTAAAATAACTTGAGGACAAGTAATAACTAAGTTTGGGGGATGTTGACCAAAGGAAAATATGTTGAGATTTTCATACCTATTTTAAACTAATTTTGATGATATTGCACTTTAAAGAAGGGTATTTTTGATGTTTTGTTGCAGGTATGATGAATTATGGTCATTGGAGCAAAAAGAAACAAAAATGGTGTAATTTGGAGAAAAAACGTGCAAGAAATGAAATTTTGCTCTATCACCTTTCGATAAGTCTTTCAATGTTTAATATATTTTACACTTCTTGCATATTTTTGAATGAGATTACATTATAAAGGAAGTTTTTTTCATGCTTATTTTGTAGGTCTATCTGTTAGGAACACAATACAACTGAAATGGGGCGAAACAGAGCTAAAACGGAGCCAAACGAAGCAAAGCAGTAGAGCTGCGTAGTCTACTCGCCAACAGTGCCTAAAATGGCGCCGACCAAAAAATGACAGAAAAGCTTGCCGACAGCGCCCTCGAGCCCTTCGACAGAGCCCTCCAGCCCGCCGACGGCGCTCGAGACGACTACAGACCGACCTTTTGGCGGTTGTGGGGCGAAATTCAATGTATTTGGACGCTTTTTGAAAGGATTCTTGTGGAAACTCTTCAAACTTCGTCCCTACACTTTAAAAGAAAGAATTTAGGTTAGAAAAAGAGGGTTTTTTGTGAGAGGAATGTTAGAAAAAGTGTGGAGAAAGTTTAGGGTTTTTAGGATAGGAGTAGAAATGTAGATTTCTACCCTTTTGGTGAGATTGGAGAGGAGATTTTGAGTGAATTTGTAAGGAGATTTTCTAGCATTGCATGGATCGGTGAGAGACTCTGTGGGAGAGATATTCGTCTTTCTTTTAAGGGAAAAAAGCTAAGTATTATCTTCTTCATTATCTTTTAATTTTTGTAAACACTTATCTGGTGGATTTACTTTCGTTAAATGAAGTTTTCGTTGTGGTTTCTTCGTGCTTTGTGAAGGGCTTCTCTTACTCTTTCTTCTTGTTTGAAAATAATGGTATGAGAAGATTATGCCTTTGTTTTCATTTTACTTTTCTTTTGTAATGACTAGAATTCATGTTTAGGATTTTGTGATGCATGTTAGAAGTGATTTTAATTGTCAAGGTGATGGTTTTTACTTGCACTTTATTTACATTACAATAAAGGCCTGTTGTAGTGTTAAAATTCATTGTAATTGCATTAAGACCTGAGAGAGCTGTATAATTCTCAACAAAATAGAACCACATTCACATTCCATGGATGGTTAAGTTCATGAGAGTTGAATGCAAATAAATAGGGAAATATACTTTGCTGGGCGTAGAATTTGAGATTTTAGGGTGACAGACTAAAATCCCCAATTCAGACCTATTGTTTGAGTACTGAAGCAGAGATGTTAGCTCTCAGGTGAGGGGAACGTGGGAGCTCCGAAACGAGAGCCGGTATCCTCCCAGCCTAGCCACAGATTCAGTAAACAAGCATAGGATTAGTAATTGTTCTCTATGCCTGGACCAAAGGGTAAAGAATAGGATTGCTCCTATTTGGCACATACAATATTTAATGCATCTCATTCCTTTACGTTATCTGATTCATTGCATAAGAATACTAGTTTTTATTATCTTAAAATTCTCCAAACCAATTCCTCTAGAAAGGTGTCTCTTTAGAATTAATAATTGCATTTAGTTATAGTTACTATCTTTACATTTAACAGTTGCATTTAGGAGTAGTTGCTAGATAAAACATCATTTTAATTAACATTCCAAACTAAGGACTAATAGTAGTGGATTAGAATTTGACTAAGGATCACTTACCTCACTTACCTGTAGGATCGATAAACGAGACTCCACTAGAGCCCTGTATTACTTGAGCGATACGTATACATGCATTTAAAATTGTGACTTTACAAAATCATGATAAATAGATAAATCTGGGTTCATAAATTTTTTCATATTAAAAGTTGCATCAAGTTTTTGGCATCATTACCGAGGGTTTAAATTTTCTAGTAGTGGTGTCAAATTCTTATATTTTTAGGTATATAAAAAGTCGCTGTTAAATAACAAGAAAACATAAGTGCTTGTTCAAAGAGGGATTAAAGCCCTTCCAAATCTCTATAGCTATTTTGAAAGTCAGATTAGTGGGCCAATGGATACCAAAATAGCACCCAACCTGATGCCAAACCTCTTTAGCAAAAGATCACTAAAAAAATAGATGATTAAAAGATTTAACACCTTTTTTACAATTATAACAGTACGAGGAAAGTTTCAACTCTTTCAACTTAAGTATATCATCAAGAGGGAACAACTTATGAAATTATCTCCAAAGAAAAAAGAAATAGTTGGAGAAATAAGTTTATCCCAAAAAAAAAAACATGTCATTTCCATGAAGTAAAGGAGTGCAGGTTTGAGTAAAGCCATTTTGTGACAGATGTACTAGCATGATTTATCCAAATAGGAAAAACCTGATCTTGAGGTTTAACAAGAATTTTAACTATAGTTGGAGAAATTTCACCAATTAAGGAATTCAACATATCAAGATTCTAATCGCCATTAATCCAACAATCCGTGACTAGCAAATTAACATCATAATCTTGAGTTGGCAAATTAGAAAATGTAGAGAGACCCCAGTCATCCTTTCAAAAGGTAATACTACTATAAAAAATGTCCCAAAACATAAAATGAGAAGCTACATCACGTGCAACAATGATGACTTTCCAAAGCCTAGAATCCCCCACTCTCCAATTAATAGTGGAAGGATGAAACTTTTTACAATATTTATGTTGCATAAATTTAGCCCATAGTGACTCTCCCAGCCAAAATTTGAACTAGAGTTTACACATATTAATATCAATAGTATGCTACAATGTTTTAAACCCAATCCCATCAGCACAAAGAGGTTTACAAGTACAGTGCCAAGTGGTCCAATTTTTAGTGGATCTAGTACCCTTCCAAAGAAATTTATTAAAAATATTTTCAAGATTCTCTTGAGTGCTCTTTTTGGTTTTGAGAACCTGTATCATGTAAAGAGGGAGTGTGCAAAGAATACTTTTCAACAAAGTGAGCCTACCCCCATTAGAAAACAAAATGTTTTTCCAGTCATTGAACTTGATTTTAAGCTTATCATCACCTCATCCATCAGAGTTTGCTGAGTTCTACCTTTGAGAATGTTGACCCCAAGGTACTTGTTAGGAAGTTTAGAGATTTTACAGCCAGTAAAGTTAGAAGCTCAAGCAAGGGTGTTAGGCGGAGCACCTTTGCTAAGGCACATGGACCTCAGCCAAGTTGAACATCATCCCAAAGGTTTTTTGGAAATCATTTAACAAGGACATGGTAGCTTTGATGACGTGTTTGCTAGCATTTAAAAAAAATGGCATCATTAACATAAGCAAGGTGGCTCACAACAATTTTAGACTTATGGGAGAATTGAAAATAAGGATGCTCATAATGCAACTTATTAATAAGCCTGGATAGGTAATCGGAAGTGATTATGAAAATAGTGGGATAAAGAGGGTCTCTCTGCTTGATACCTCTACTGGAAAAAAAGAAATCATGAGCTTTACAAGTAACCATCACACTATAGCTATTATTGGACAACCATCTCTGTATGAGAGAGCAAAAATCCTGTTTAAAGCCTTTAACTTGCAGAATATTAAGAGTAAAGTCCTAGCTAATAGTATCAAATGCTTTCTTTATGTCCGATTTAAGGACCATGTTTCCCCCTTAAACTATTTGTCCAACTCCTCAATCATTTCTTGCACTAAAAGAATATTGTCAGTAATGTCCCTACCCTTAATGAAAGCATACTATTGTTCAGAAATAATATGAGTAAGATGAGGCTGCAATTTTTTAACTATAATCTTACTCACAACTTTAGATATCATAGTAGTGAGAGATAGAGGGCAAAAATTATACCAAGTGATCCTATCATTACCTTCTGGAATAAGAACAATCAGAGCAAAGGTAAAATATTTACCAGGATTGTTTCCAGGGGAAAAAACTTTGGATAACAAGTATAAACTCCTTCTTAATAACCTCCCAAGCATGTATGTAGAAAGCGGAAGAGAAATCATCAGGACCAGGAGCTTTATTTGGGCAAATAGATTTGAAAGCATTCAAGATTTCCTACTCATCTAGAGGATAAACCAAACTAAGGTTATAAGTATATTCATACTCATTCTCCAAATAAGCGGGATCAACAGGCATAGCATGAGTATGTCAGCACTATTTTGGTTGTGGAGCTGCCCGTAAGAAGCTGTCGGTCACCGAAATCGAAATCTCATCGCCTGCTTCAGAATGAAATTTTAATTTATATATAGATTTAAATATGAAATCAAACTGACCCCATATTTTTCATATTTTAAATGAAAGAGCGATGTACCTCAAACCCTGTATCTATCCCAAAAGATAAACATAAGACAAGAGTATGAGGCTCGATCAAATAAACTAAGAAATATATGACATCTGTTTGGTCTGCGAAACCATTTTATTTGCTGAAAATTTCCTCTATTTAATTTGAAGAATTAAATAGGGTTTATATTAAGCTGGGTTCAGACAAGCTTCCTATAAGGGCAAGCTCCTATATTTAATTACATCTTAGTTAATCGAAGTCACCAAAGAAAACTCTCTATAAAAATCAGGAAATATTATCTTCAAGGAGTTCAAAAAGATATGACTTTTTAATGAAAGTGGACAATGAGGTGAAATGGGATTGACTCAAAGTTTGAGCTTTTTGTTTTTGGAATCCAAAGAAGGAAGAACTAAGGGAAGTCATGGATCTGGAGGAGAACCTCGGTGACTTCCCAAACTATCCTATTGTTTGGCTTCAGTTTTGAGGAGAAACTTTTAAATATTTCATCCTGCCAATTTTATTTAATTGGGGCTTATATTCGTGTGAAATAATCATACCAATAGCCTGGAAGATGTGAGTATTTAGATCGTAACAGGAGACGACCCTAGAATCTTAAGAAGAGTTAGGGCTTGTATTGTACATCAGAGTTATACAAAGGCCTGAAGATAGGGTGAAGATTTATGTTGCATAAGAAAACAACCTTGAAGTCATATGGCTTTGTTGTTTAATTCTAAGGAAAAGAAATTGGCTTAGCTGAGGAAGACATGTTTTGCTGTTGAAGATGGCCATGCTGCCTACCATGTTAGCTCCAAGCTCCTTGTCATGATGAGTTTAAGTTTTCTAGGGTGTCCATTTATGATGTTAAATCAGGTGTCCCTTATGGTTGTAGTTCTTTAAATTTTATGGGGGATGTTAAAGTTGATTAGAGCGACACCGATTAGGATCCCACGGTTCCCTCGTTCCGGCGCCATTATTTTCTATTGGATTCACTTAGTCCAAATCAATTTACTAAACTCAACTTAATGAGTTCCAAAATTTCATTTAGACCGTCGGAAGTGTCGTTAGTAACCGTAGGTTACCTCCTCTGAGGGATTCCTGATCATTCGATAGAGATGTCTTAATTTAGTTGTAGTTATTATTTTGTGTGATGTTTGTAATTAAATTTTAAGTTGTCTTATATTTTGAATTTTGTGGAGGTGATTTTTATCTTGATTGATTTTAGTTTTGGTTTTGGTTTTAGTTTTGGCTTTGTGGCTATCCTGACAGTTTTAATTTTCATGCAGGGTGTTTAGCATGCAAGTTTATGTTTTGTTCATACATGCTGGTAAGTAAGCATAATGTGTAAAGCTTAAGAAAAGACAATGCTCTAAACTATAAAAGCGTACTTGACGAGTCTTCTCGTTTCACAACCTAAAACTCAAAATGCATGTTAGAGCATTTTATGTAAAGCGAAAAAAGTAAGGTTTTAGTGACCTACCTAAACCTAGGTCATATCTTGGTTGATCTTTATTTGTTTGATTAAGGATGATTTTTGTTAAGCAAAACAAATTAAGTTTAGTAGACCTCTGAGGCATCCAACAGGTTTAGAGGAAGAAACAGTTCCATGCTTCCCTCTAACTACTTGGTGAAAAGCCTCAAGCTCATTAAAATTAATTATGCTACTTAATAATTCATCCTATGAATGTTTTTAATGCTCAGTGAACATTGAGGTTTCAATTATCCCTAAGAGTAAGGTAATTATCAATTGTCATGTAATTTGGAAGTTAAGTGGGTGAAGTTCCTCAAAGGGGACAAGTCAGTGTTATTGAAACACTTAGTCGATTTGAGTTCTAACTTGGGCTAGTGATGTTCAAAGGTGTTTACTTTATATTCATTCTTCTAACTCTTATTTAATCAAATTTGATTTTAGCTTAAGTCACCATTAAGCACTTTAGACCTAGGTAGATGTCTTGGTTATTTTGAAAGAAGTTGAATTTTTAAGTGATAATAATTATTCATTTTCAAAACACTTAAATGTTATTTTAAAATCAAGTAGGGATATTAAATTAGTGAGTTATCAACTTCCAAAGTCATACCCCCAAGTCTAAGATTATTTAATTTAATAGACTTCCAAATTTTAATAATTTAAGGAATTACAAATTTATTCCTTCATTATGGAAAGAGTGAGGTTGGCTTCTACCAATTAATCCCCTGGTGTTTCAATCATCCAAATAAGTTAGTTAAAATCAGAGGTCACCTTTTTCCCTCCTTGAATTAAGCCTAAATGTTAATTAAGGCTAAATTTCCAAAATTACACTTTTGCCCCTAAGGCTCTATTACTTCATAATTTGTTAAATTCAATCCAAATAACTTTGTAATTTTTATCCCACCTCACTCATGGATCAGTTAAGATATCAGAGGAGAAAATGTGATTTTTTCAAAATTTAATTTAATTTACATATTTATTTTAATGCAAAAATAGTACTTTTCAAAGAAAATTCCATAACTCGACCAAGAAAAAGCCTAATCCCTTAAAATTTTTACTGGAGGTAGACTTAAACAAAAGAAGCATTGCAACCAAATTTCATGATTTATTGAGTTACATTTGAATTTTAAGAATTATTTAAATTTATGGAGTATTTATTAATTACAAAATATTCTGAATGTGGAAAATTAAGTTTTAGATTTTTATTAAATTTCCCTATTATTAAGGAACACAAAGAAATAAATTCACATTTTTATCATTTCTCATTGAATTATTAAAATTATTTAAGTGAAAATACATTTTTAGCCTTTAAAAATTATTTTAAACTTTAAAATTCAATATCTTCAATTAAAAAATTAGGAAAATTATTTTAATTGTTCCTAAATGCTTAGGAAATATTTTAGAATATTTCCATGAATTTAAGTATTTAATGATTTTTATCATTTTTTTAATTATTTCAATATTAAAAAAGGGGTTAAAAAAATGAAAATTTTATTTTATTTACATGTTTATTTTTCAAAAAATCCCTCTAATAATAGAGAACTCCAAAAACACATTTTTATAATTTTTAAGTTATATTTTAATTATTAAAAATTATTTTAATGTTAAAAATGACATTCGACTTAGAAATTTAATTTGAGTTATCAAATGAGCTCCAAATATTTTGAAATTTTTATGGAGAGTTCTCTAAACTTTATATCATAGTGGAGGTTAAAAATTAAGTCATTTAGTCATTTTTATTTCCCAAAATTAATTTTCTTTGTGTTTTAAGGTTGGTGGAAATTAAGTGCATTCTCAATGACTTAATCCATAAATTATTTTCCAAAGGGTTCTCTGGTTATGATAAATCTTCCAAATTTTTTTTGGAGTTTTCTAAGCAATATGCTAATTATTATGATTAATTTATAAAAATAATAGACATAAACTTGGAAAATATGGATCTTTGTCTATATATATCCTCTAATTTTGAAACAAATCAGAGGATGTTCCCTAAGGCAGAGGTAATAACATACTAAAATTTCAAGTCATGATGAAATGTCTACTGCATGGAGAATTAAAAGACTCAAAAAAGTTTTTAATTATTTAAAAATAAAATATGCATAAAATAAATTTCAAATTATTTCCACATTATTTTCCTCTATTCATTGAGTGAGAGGGTATTTTTATTTTATTTTTGTGATTTTTCTACACAAGATATGGATTTTTAAAGTTAGGGAGCATTTTCTGCATTATTTAAATCCCTATTTATCTATTTAAACACGCAGTGCAATGTCAACCTACGACGGCTCCGAAACTCCACATGGAGTCTTCTGATTCGGCACCGCCATCCACCTCAATGATCCGTTGAGGAGATAAACGAGCGATCGGACGCCTCCCCGTCATCATCCCTAATGATTTAGCCCGAGAATCGTTTGTTTTCAAAGCTTGATATCTCTCTCATTTCTTAACCAAATTGAATGATTTTTTTTAAAAAAATGCTCGTCTTGATTAGTAAAACATATCCATATGGTAATCAAGCCATTAAATTATCTCTAATCGAATGGTCAGTCAAAAGAGGCTCGGGAGGAGGAGAAGTTCAATACCTTTACTCTGACAAAGGAAGCTTCGATCAGAGCTGCTTGGCACGTTCGTGGAGGTCCAAGGAGGCTAGGATTTACGCCTCTTGCTGTTGTGAAAGGCCTAGATATAAATTCGACCAAGCTCAATTTCAGGTGTTGGTCAAAAGCTATGCTAGGAGCTCTGTATGAGGGGATTTTGATGGGGCTTCTTCTTATTTCATAGGGGTGATAGTGTAGGTGAGTTTAATTGAAGTTTGATGGACTATGGAGCTATGGGGAGTTCTGTCCTGGTTTTCTGTAGAAGTTTGAGCTCAAAATTAAGCTTCCACAGTGGGAATCAATGAGGGAAAATGATTTACTTGAGCTGAAGAGGTTTTAAAGAGTCTCTGGGAGCAATTTGGAGGGTTCTCTCTGAGAAATTTTAAGCAGACCTTAATGATCTTGGAAGTTAGATTTTTATAAAAATTGGCTTAAGGTTGCTTCCATGACCAATTTGGGGGTGAAAAGTGATGCTTAGGTGGAGGGCAGAGTGACTCTAACATTTAATTTGGATGAGGTGGCCCCTAGTTTTGAATTGGGTTTTGATTTTTGGGGGTGGCTCATGGTTTTTGGTGTTTTCCGGCCACTAGGCCAGCCAACCAGGCTAGGGGATGTGGCTAGGAGGTCGGGTGAGCCAGGGGAATATGTCACAATAATTAATTGGGCTGGTGTCTAGTTTTGACAAAAAAATCCTTAGACTTAAGTAAATATGGAATCAAATTCCTTAATTTAGGGATCCATTGGTCAATGTCTTAGCTTGGGTAGTTCCATGGGGTTTATCCTGGTCAAAAAGGTTAAAAAATTGGCTGTAGTAGTCCTTGGTTGGCCAATTTGGCTATGTTAGGTGAATTTTGGTGAAGGGGCCCACGTGGGTGCAAGTGACCAAAAATTGGGTTTTGGCTAGGCTAGTCATGTTAATTGGCCCAATTAATTGATGAATTTGATGTACATGATTTTAATGAACATTTTTGGTGAAGGCTTGAAAGAATTTTGAGTTCAATTGGAGGGTCAATTTGAAGGATTATTGATTTTTGGTCATTTTGAACACGTTGGGCTAGGTTTGGGTCTAGATTGGGCTAGGTTTGGAATAAGTCCAAATTTATTGTTGAAAATGGTCTATAAGAATGTCATGAAGAGTTTTGAGCATAAATTTGGTGCCAACTTTTGGGTTAAGGCAATCAATTTGGTGAAATTTGGAGACAGCAAATTTGAGGCTTTTGACTTAGGTTGAAATTAAATGAAATTGAAACTTCACCAAGGCCAATTAAATATAAAGTTTGGTGTTTAGGAGTTTTATGAAGAGTGTAGGATGCAAATTGAGACCAATGGAGTAGGGCATGGGGTTCAATTTGGTGGAACCAAGTCATAGGGCCAAAATTGAGGGTTTGACTTGAATCAAAATTGGGTTCAAAGCATGGGCCAATTGAGCTTGGATTTGGTTTAAATTGGTCACATGTAAGGTGAACTTAATTTTAGGATTGAAATTAGGGGAAACTGAGACTTGATGGACATTTGAGGCGGATTTGGGGAGATTGGGCCTTTTAAGGGCAATTTGGGGATTTTGGACAAAGATGGTAAAATTGGCCAAGTTGGGTCATGCGGTTGTTAAGAAAAATGAAATTAGGAATACTTGGAGGGTTTTGGGAATTTTGGGATTTTTTGGAGTTTTTGGGCTAAGGGGGGTATTTTGGTAATTTGACATTTTTTGGTGATTTTGGGTAAAATGGGTATTTTCAAAAGTTTGAAATAATTTTGAATAAATTTTGGTATTTTGGGTAAATTTGGGAATTTTGGCCAAATTTAGGGATTCAAGGGTACTTAGGTTATTTGGGGGAGTTTAGAGGCAAAAGGCCAAGTTAGGTATCTATGGTAGAATTGAGGAGCTAATCACCATAAATAAGCCATGGATCAATGGAAACCCCATTTTGGGTCATCTATGTACTAGTCTTAGCTAAACGCTACCCTAGGGCTAGAGGGTTTAAGGGACTATTGATAAGCCTAAAATATATAATATTTTTAGACACATTTTTATATCTATTTTTGAGATCTTGCGCTTTAATGGAAGATATTTTTGTGTTTTTCTTGCAGATACATGTAAAAAAGGTAAAAAATGCTTAAAGGAGTGAAAAAAAATCAAATTTGGAGCAAAAAGGTGAAAAATGTGCGAAAGAGTTTTAGTGCCTAAGGGCCAGATCTGGCGCTTAAGTGCCTGTTAAATAGAGAAGGCCGCATCTAAGCGCTAGAGGCCCCGCGCTTAAGCGCCAGTGGCAGTTTTTGGATGAGTAAACTCAGTTTCTGTGAATTTTGAAGAGGTTTTTGAGGCACCCATAGGCTTAATAGGTGGTTATAACCACCATGGATAAAAATTATCACAAAAGGATGCATCTCTTCGGGATATACATCAAATCTAGACATATTTTGAAGAGAAACTAAGACACCTTTTGGAAAATTATAAAAGAAAGAAGAGAGGACATAGAAAAGAGTCCTGAAAGTATTGGAAAGTTTTGAAAGTTCTCATTTGGGGCGTTAGTTCGGAGAGATTTTCAGGCACCACTTTTACATTTATTTTATCCTTTTTATTATTTTTTTTTGAGTGATTGTAAAGAGAAGAGAATCAAAGGAACTTAAAGAGTTTGGTGGAGGAATTGAGGTAAGCTTTTAGCTTTTTGTTTTGAGACTACTTTTAGTTTTAATTGAGACTTGTTGTTGGTTTGATAATGATTTCTTCTTTTAAACTAAAGTGTGGTTTTGTTTTCTCCATGGATCCTGAGTAGTTTTGTTTATCTTTCTTCTTAAAATGATAAGTAATTAAGTTTTGGATGAAAGTTGTGGAAAGTATTGAGCTTCAATGATAGAAGAAGTTGTGATGATTTAAATCCATGCACTTTATTTACTTCTTGATTTGTCCAATCAGATGTAAAAAATTGTTGTGAGAACATGTAAGAACCGGGATGGTATTGTCTCAATGAACAATTGAAAATAATCACAAGAGGTTGTATGAATGAGAATGTAGTTCATATGATTGAGTGCAAATAAATAGGGAAATATTCATTGAAGGGTGTAGAGTTAAAGGACTTTAAAGTGACAGGTTAAAACCCCCAACTTGGTTTATTGTTTTAGGTTCTGATACGAGATGTTAGTCCTCAGGTGGAGGGAATCGAGGGAACTCTAGAGTGAGAGCTAGTATATTCCCTACCTAGCCGATCTTCAGAACTATTCAAACTATAAATTAGCCAATGTTCTTTATAGCATCTCTAGTAAGGGTAAATAATATTATTGCTTTTATTTGACACAACACAATTTTCAAACTTCCACAGTAGAATTACTATACTTATTACTGATTCATAACAAGAATAAAGATATTTTCATATTTAGTGTTTTTCTTCTACAAAAACTCTAGTTATCTTTTTAAATTGTCATTGTTCTATCAAATATTGAAAATACCAAAAATAATTAAATATTCATTACTACAAAAATCATCTTTAGAGTCGGTAATTATCTTTTTTATTAAAAATATAAATTTTGTTGTTCAATAGTGCATATTGTGTATTCTCCCTTTGGGTTCGATATTCACGTCTTAATGAGAAAATCATATATTATTTGATAACAATACATATACTTGCGCAGTATCCAAATATATATAAATTAAAAGTTAAATTTTTATTTTTCTTCAGGATCAAGTTTTTGATTTTGTTGCAACGTAAGGAAATATAAGTGATATATAATCTGAATTATTTTTGTACTGTGCATATTAGCAGTATCTAGGGATCAAGTTTTTAGCACCATTGCCGGGGGGAAATTGAGTTTAAAAGAAAATTTCTATTTTTAGAAAGTCTTATTTAAACTTTAAGTTATCTTATCTTATCTTATTTTGTTTTGTTTATTTTATTTTATTTTTTATATGTTAGTGTATGCGTAGTTTAGGTTTTGAAAGACTAGTGCCCTACAATTCTGAATTAGAAAGAACTATTAGAAAAATAAAAAAAACCAAAAAAATTAAAAATCTTAAAAAATCCAAAAAAATTACATAAATGACATACCAAAATGATCAAATTGCTAAAATTCATCAGGAGTTTAGACTTTTAAGAGATTATGCCAACCCTAGTGTAGATGAACTTCATTGTTATATTCAAAAACCTACTGTAGTAGCTAATTCATTTCAACTTAAAACTGTTTTTATCCAAATGATATCAAATAATCAATTTGGTGGATCACCAACTGAAGATCCAAATTTACATCTTGCCAATTTTTTAGAATTGTGCGCTACATTTAAATACAATGGTGTATCAGATGATGCCATAAGACTTAGGTTATTACATTTCTCACTGAGGGATAAAGCTAAGATGTGGTTGAATTTGTTAGCACTTGGATCTATCAGAACTTGGGGTGATTTAGCACAAAAATTCCTTGCTAAATATTTTCCATCTAAAAAACTGCAAAGCTTAGAAATGATATTACATCTTTTACTCAATTTGAAGGGGAATCTTTTTACAAAGCATGGGAAAGATTTAAAGAACTCTTAAGAAAGTGTCCACACCATGCTATACAAGATTGGTTAATAATTGAAACTTTTTATAATGGATTAGTTGGATCTCTTAGATCAATTATCGATGTCGTTGCTGGTGGTTCATTGATGTCAAAACCATTTCATGACGTCTATGCTTTAATTGAAGAAATTGCTACCAATAATTTTTTATGGCTTTCTAAGAGGGTAAATCCTAAGAAAGTAGCCAATATTCATGAAACTGATGCATTTACCATCCCAACTTTAACTGGAATAACAATTCGGGTTGTAATAATCAACAATGGGTGAACAACCAAGGAAACCCATTGGGAAACTGAAAAAATCAAGGGAATAATAATTATAAATCTACTTATCCTGTAGGTTTCAACAGTAATACACAGTTTAAGAAGAAGAAGTTGTCTATAGAAGAATTGGTGTTACAAAGAGGAAATCAGTTACAAAGTCAAGGAGCTACAATTAGAAATATTGAGAATCAACTTGAGCAAATAACAAATTTATTAAGTAATAGATCCCAAGGAACACTTCCTAGTAATACTGAATCAAATCCAAAAGACTATAATAAAGAACAAGTAAAAGCCGTCCAACTTAGAAGCGGAAGAGAGTTGGAAGGTCGGGTTCAAAAAGAAATTGAAGTTGAGAGAGAAGAAATTGAAGAATCAAAAGAGAACGCTCCAAAAGATTCTGAAAGACCTATTTCTCCACTAAAAATTGATTTGGAAAAACCACCACCTCCGTTTCCTCAGAGACTTTGTCAGTAGAAGTTGGATAAGCAATTTTCAAAATTTTTTGGAAATATTTAAGAAGCTTACAATTAATATTCCACTTGCTGAAGCCTTAGAACAAATGCCAAGCTATATAAAGTTTATGAAGGATGTTATCAACATTAAAAGGAATTTTGAAGTTAATGAGACTGTTGCACTTAATGAGGAGTACAATGCGATGATTCAGGAGAAGCTTCCTGAAAAGCCTAAAGATCCTGGTAGCTTTACAATTCCATGTGCAATAGAAGACAAATTTTATGGGAGAACTTTATGTGATTTAGGTGCAAGCATTAACCTTATGCCATTATCAATATTCAAAAGATTGAGACTAGGAGAGATAACCCCAACTACTGTAACTCTGTAGCTAGCAGATCGTTTGATAACATACCCTGAAGGAGTTATATAAGATGTCCTAGTGAAAGTGAATCAATTTATGTTTCCTATTGATTTCATTGTGATAGATATGGAGGGAGATAAAGAGGTAACTATCATTTTGGTGAGACCTTTCCTAGCCACAGGAAAAACAATGATAGATGTACAGAAAGGGGAATTAACAATGCGCATCAATGATCAAACCGTTACTTTCAATATTTCAAGATCAATGAAATATCCTGTAAAAGGTAAAGACGATGAATGTTATAAGATGGATGTTATAAGATATCTAAGTGAATGTCATTTCAAAACAACTTATGAAAAAAAATATGAAGAAAAAGATTTGGAACACGAGTAAGAAGAGAAATTAAATTGATGTGAAGAACTTTTTAAGGAAAATTTTGAAATTTTAGACACGATAGACAAAGATAAAAAATTTTGTCCATCAATTGAAAAACCTCCAGAACTTGAGTTGAAGTTACTTCCTTAAAATTTAAAATATGCCTTATTAGGAGATTCTTCTACTTTACAAGTTTTAATTTCCTCAAAATTAACGATGGAAGAAGAAGAAAGGTTGATGAAAATTTTGAAAAAATTTAAGAAATCCTTTGGATGGACAATTGCTGATATTAAAGGAATCAGCCCTTCAATTTGTATGCATAGAATTCATATGGAAGAGAAATGTAAACCCAGGGCTGATCCTCAAAGGAGGCTGAATCCTGTTATGAAAGAAGTTGTTAAGAAATAAATTTTAAAGTAGTTAGATACTGGAATTATCTACCATATTTTAGATAGTGCATGGGTTAGTCCAATTCACTGCATTCCTAAGAAAGGAGTAAGTGCAACTGTGAATAAATATAATGAATTAATGCCTTTTAGACAAGTTACAGGGTGGACAATATGTATTGATTATAGAAAATTAAATCTTGCCACTAAGAAAGATCATTTTCCATTACCCTTTTTAAATCAAATGCTGGATAGACTAGCTGTACATAAATACTTTTATTTTCTGGATGGATATACTGGTTATCACCAAATTCAAATATCTTCTAAAGATCACGAGAAAACAACATTTACCATTCCTTACGGTACTTTTGCTTTTAGAAGAATGCCCTTTGGTATATGTAATGCCCCTGCTGCATTTCAAAGATGTATGGTGATAATTTTTTGTGATTTAATTGGAAAAGGGATAGAAGTATTCATGGATGACTTTTTAGTGTTTGGAACTTTATTTGACTCATGTTTAGAACATTTATCTAAAGTTCTTAAATGTTGTGAAGAAACAAATTTAGTCATTAACTGGAAAAAATGCCAATTTATGGTAGTAGAGGAATTGTATTAGGTCATCAAATATCAGAAAATTGTATGGATGTAGATCCTACTAAAATTTAAGTGATCGCTAATTTACCTTATCCAACAAATATAAGAGAAACTAGGAGTTTTTTAGGACTTGCTGGATTCTTCAGGAGATATCTTAAAGACTTTTCAAAGATTACTAAGCCTTTATGCCATTTACTAGAGAAAGATGCAATTTTTAATTTTGACAAGGAATGTCTAAAAGATTTTAAGTTATTAAAAGTAAAACTAATCACTGCACCAATTATAATTTTATCAAACTGGGAAAAATCTCTTGAATTAATGTGTGATGCTAGTGATTATGCTATTGGAGTAGTTTTAGGACAAAGATATGATAAAATTTTTTATCAAACTAATCACTGCACCAATTATAGTTTTACCAAACTCAAATTAATTATACAACAACTTAAAAAGACTTATTAGCAATAATGTATGCTTTTGATAAATTTAGATCACATTTAATTGAAATTCATTGTGTAGTGCATTCAGATCATTCTGCTATTAAGTTTTTAATGAAAAAGAAGGATGCTAAACCTAGACTTATAAGATGGATTCCTCTTTTGCAAGAATTTGATTTTATAATAGTAGATCAGAAGGGTATTGAAAATCAAATTGCTGATCATTTGTATAGGCTAGAACTAGAAAAACCACTCTATTTTAAAAAATAAATTAATGAACATTTTTCAAGTGAAAAATATTTCACTAGTAATAAGTGGTGTGTTCCGTGGTATGAAGACATTGTGAATTTTATTATTAGTGACATTATACCCTATGGAATGACACACCAAAAGAAGAGAAGATTTATACCCTAAGACTAATTTTTAGGATGACCCATTTTTATATAAACTATGAAAGGATCTAATTATTTGAAGATGTGTACCATTAGAAGAAACTTATGAAAATTATCCAAAAATGTCATAATTTTGATTTTGGGGGACATTTTGGTGTTGATAAAACATCATACAAAATTTTACAATCTTGATTTTGTTGGCCTACATTTTTTAGAGATGTTAATGCTTATATCAAAACTTGTGATAGATGTAAAAGAGTAGGCAATATTTCTAGAAAAAAAGAGATGCCTCTCAATTATTTGCTAGAAGATAAAATATTTGATGTTTGGGGATTAGATTTCATGGGACCGTTTATATCATCTTTCGAAAATTTATATATTCTGTTAGCAGTGGACTATGTATCCAAATGGATAGAAGCTATTGCTTTACCTCGATGTGATGCTCAAAATGTTGTAAAATTTTTGAAAAAGAATATATTTTGTAGATTTGGGATGCCACAAATTATCATTACTTATGGGGAAGTCATTTCAGAAATGCCACAATGAAGAAATTATTAAGGAAATATCATATAAATCATAGTGTTGATACTGCTTATCATCCTCAGATAAGTGGTTTAGTTGAATTATCCAATCAGGAAATTAAAAGAGTTATGAAAAAAATCTATGAATCCAACAAAATGGATTGGTTAGTCAAACTTGACTAAGCATTGTAGGCATATAGGACTACATACAGAACTCCTATAAGAATGTCCTCACATAGGCTAATCTTTCAAAAAGCTTATCACTTACCAGTTGAACTTGATCATAAGGTATATTGTGCGATTAAAGAGTTCAATTATAATTTGAAAGATGCTGGTGAGAAAATATTGTTACAATTAAATGAGCTTGAAGAGATATGGAATGAATCTTATGAAAGTGCTAAAATTTATAAAGAAAAGATGAAGATGTGGCATGATCGAAGGATTCTTACTAAAAATTTTCAGCTAGGGCAACAAGTTTTGCTATATAATTTAAGGTTAAGATTATTTCCAAGCAAACTTAAGTCCAGGTGGTTGGGCCCATTTATTGTGATTAAAGTTTATCATTTTGGAGCTGTAGATATTAAAGATCCAAAGTTGGAGAAAATATTTAAAGTTAATGGACATATAATGAAACCTTATTTTATAAGGGATCAACATAAGTTTAATGATGGAATGATGTTGGGTCAACCAGAGTAAGCACTGGTTTTGTCGGGCTGACGACGTAAAATCAAGCGCTTTGTGGGAGGTAACCTATAATTATCAGTGTGTTTTTATTTTGATTTTTGTTTTATGTGTGATTATGAAAATTTGGGGTAGTATTTTTGAGACTATTATGTGTTAGTATTAATTTTAAGATTTTATTTAGTGACCTAGACATGTTAAAATGAGAATTTGGATGTTAAGTTGACTAGTGCAAAAATGAGCACTGGCGCTTAAGCATGACAGTTTAAAAACATGTGCAAAAATAATATTCTAGAAGGGAAAACCACCTAGAAGTTTGCAAAAACATGATAAGGCAGTTTCTAAATGTGTCTAGGAGTTATTGGAAGGATTTAGGGCTATAAATAGAAGGGTTTAGTGAAGGAATTTCACCCCGGATCATTTCTAGCCCTAAAGTCTAAGAGAGAGATAGATTTTAATATGACATATTCATGAGAGATGGGTTTGAAGAAGAAGAAGGAGACTATGAGGAAGAAATTAATTAGTCAAAGTGCATAAGAGATGTATAAAAGTTTCTTAGCTGTTAGTATTGAAGGGATATCAGAGAAGATCAACAAAATTGAAAATACCATGTTTGTACTGGAGATTAAGGTATTGGAGATTCATGCACATCTTGAGCATATTGGATGGCAATTGAAAATGCAATTTAGCCACACTAGTTATATAGAGGAAGCAGATAAGGAGATGTTTCTTAAACAAAAGTGTATTGAATTGCATCAGAGTATGTCACCACCGTCCGTTTTATCAACTTTATATTCCGATTGCCCCAGGAGAGACTAATGAAAGACCTGAATTTGTTCCTTCTAATGAAGAATGGAATTAAGTTCTATGTTTGAGGTTATGTTTTTATATGTTTAAATTCGTTGCCTTTAAGTGTTCTAGTGTTTAAGACTTGCTTTTAGTGTTTGTGTTACTTAGGTGTTTAATTGTGAAAGATTGTTAAGATGTTTGTATTTAGGAAAATTTTCTCATCCAAGACTATTTGGAATGAGAACTAAGTGTTTTAATGTATTTATACTCATTTGTAAATTAATATAAGTTTGTTTGTGTGAAATTTTGTGTTATTTTAGCCTCAAATTGAAATTGTTATTAAGGAGAATTTTGAGAGAAAGGAGAGTTAGAGGAAGTTGAAAATAGTCATTTAGGTGCTATGAGACCATTTAGGGGTTGTTTACTTAGGCAAATAGTGCATTTTACTTTAATTTGAAATTTTGAAAATTGTGCACTGGCGCCTAAGTGCCACTTCTCATGCTTCAGTGTGAGCAAACCCGAGAGGCAGGCGCCTAAGCGCCACTTACGTGCATTTATGCGTCGGTTCACAAAAATTGGTTTGTGAATGGTTACAAGTGAATTTTTTAGCCAAAAATTGCCATTTTAACCCCACCGTCTCCTTCTTCCTCTTGAGTTCGAGATTTTTTAGGGCTAGGGCACATCTAAAGTGAAGATTTCTTGGTGGAATCAAGTGACATTTGCTAGATCCAAGTTCTTTGAGGTAAGAGCTTTACTTCTATGTAAAAATTTTGGATTTTCACCATGTATTTTGAGCACATTTGGAGAAATTCTAAAATTCACTATTCATTGTGAAAAATGAGGAAAAATCTATGGAAATTGCATGGGAAGTTTAGTTTGTGCTTTTAGAAGTTTTGTTTAGTGATTTAAACTTGATTTTTGAAGTTATTGTTGGAATTTATCAAATTTGTAGAATGACACCAAGAATAAAGAGGAGCAAAGGCAAAGGCCCTTTCGATTTGAGTAAATTTATTAATTTAAAAGCTCAATATCGATATAGTGATGTGTTGCAATCACGCAAACTGATTCAAGAGTGATGTTTTAGAAATCCGGGTGGAGACGTGGAAGATTTAATAATTTGCCGATAGTGGGAACAATTCTATTGTTTCTATGTTGTGGCAGTTATATATGTTATCAAAGAGTTCTATGCAAATCTCCCTGGAGCTGAAGAAAATCGAGTCATGGTTTGAAGGAAGTTGATATCTTTTTCGTCAGGGTAATCAACTTGTTTAATCATCTGCCACTTGATACATTATGTTTTTATGCAAATTATAGTCCGACTGAAGCAGAGTTAGACGAGATTATTTCTTACTTGACTAATGAGAGAGGACTTTGGAAGATTACTAATGAAAGGAGAGTCAACTTCCCAACTTCAAAGTTATGTGCACCTTCAAATTCCTGACACTATTTTATTTCTGCTCGTCTGTGACAAAAAAAATATGTTGAGATTTTCATACTTATTTTATACTAATATTGATGATATTACACTTTAAAGATGAGTATTTTTGATGTTTTGTTGTAGGTATGTTGAATTATGGTCATTGGAGCAAAAAGATGCATAAATGAGCGAACTTGGAGCAAAAATGACCAAAATATGATGATTTGAACTAGGGCGTCGACGGCGAGCCGAACAGCGTGAACGGTGGGTTTTTCCTGAGAGTCTAGAATTAAATATTCTAGAAGGCTGCCGACGACACCATCGAGGCCGCCGACGGCGAGAACGACAGTTCTCTTAATAGGTGCATTGAATGTGGACTATTTTTGAAGGGACGCTTACGCAACTCTTGGAAAACTCTTCTACAACTTTAAAAGAAACATTTAGGCCAAAAAAAGGACAAGAAATTTGAAGAAGAATTGAAGAGATTGTAAGAGTGGAGAAAAAGTGAGAGATTTCTTCCTCCTTACCACTTTGAAGAAGAATTTTGAGTGTTGTAAAGAAAGGAAGAGATTCAGAGGAACTTCGAGGAGTTTGCTTGTGGAAGATAAGTGGTATTTACTTATTGAAGTTTGTATAAATTTGCTTTTATATATATGTTCTAAGTTTTGTCGTATCTTCTCCATGAGTTTTGAGTAGTTTTCTCTGTCTTTCTCCTTATCTTGTTATTTTGTGAAATGGTGATTTGAATTGCTTGAGCCAAGAGAATGTTAAAGAAGTTGTGATGATCTTTTCACTTCGACCTTACTTTACTTTCAATCTGGCCAATTGATTTGTTAAAATTTGTTGAGTTTTACAACTAAAGTAAAGATTACGTCTAAGATTTAGGGAGGTCAAAGTACTTGAAATTTGGGTGCAAATAAATAGGGAAATAAAATTATCGGACGTAGAATTGGAGATTTTAGAGTGACAGACTAAAATCATCAATTCGGTCCTATTGTTTGGGTGCTGAAGTGTAGATGTTAGCCCTCAGGCGAGGGGAACGTGGGAGCTCTAAAGTGAGAGCTGGTATCCTCCCAGCCTAGCCGCAAATTCAGTAACCAAGCATAGAATTAGTCAATGTTCTTTATGCCTGGACCAAAGGGTAAAGAATAGGTATGCTCCTATTTGACACAATACAATTTGAACTAATTCACTCTATCCATTCACTTTAATTTCTTGACAAGGAGAAGGATTTGTTATTATATATTGAACTTCACATTAGAAACCTTATTAGTAGAATTGGTTAATTAAGAGTTTGTTAAAATTACATATTTATTTCAATTGCCTATTAGTGACAAATAAACAATTTGAACTGTATTGTTATGATTATGTATTGATTTTCTAAATCCTACTTCGTAGCCTCTTGTATTACTCTCTATGGGATCGATATCTAGGACTCCATTAGAGCCCTGTATTACTTGAGCGATACATATACTTGCGTTTATTAGTGTGGCTTTGCAATTATTGAATATTTTCTACTCACTTTTATCAAATCTATAACCATTGTCAAGTTTTTGGCGTCGTTGCCACAGAATTAAATCTTATAGCAATAATATCAAATTCTTGTATTTTTAAGCATATATAAAGTCACTTCGAAGTGTTTGGCGCCGTTACCGGAGAGTTAAAAAATCATAATTTGAGTAACGGAGAAATTAGGACTATTAGGAAACTTTTACTTGAATTGAAACTTATTTTCATATCTAGTTAACTGTTTTTCTGTGTACTGATTTCAATTATATGCATAAATTTGGACCTGAAAATCTTATACCTTATGATTCAGAATTAGAACGCACTGTTAGAAGAATTAGAAAACTATGAAAAGAACCTAGATATCCTGACACAATGAAAAATAATGTGAACAATCAAGGAATAGAAAATGAACATCAACCTAGACGTCTACGAGATTATGTGAATCCTACAACAGATGAAATTCACTTATCTATCCAAAATCATGATGTAGCTGCCAATTCATTTGAGCTTAAACCTGCTATTATCCAAATGGTACAAAACAATCAATTCAGAGGTACATCAAATGAGGATCCTAATTTACACCTCGCTAGTTTTTTAGAACTTTGTGGAACCTTTAAATATGATAGAGTTTCGAACGATGCTGTTAGACTTAGACTTTTTCCTTTTTCACTTAGGGATAAGGCTAAGATGTGGTTAAACTTGTTAGCACCTGGATCTATTAGAACTTGGGGAGAACTTTCATAAAAATTTCTATCCAAATATTTCCCTCCATCCAAAACTGCTAAACTTAGAAATGACATAACATCATTTTGCCAGATTGATGGAGAGTCGATATATGAAGCTTGGGAGAGATTTAAAGATCTTCTTAGGAAATGCCTCATCATTCATTACCAGATTGGTTGATAATTCAAAAATTTTATAATGGATTAGTGAGATCTCTTAGATCGATTATAGATGCTGCGGCTGGTGGTTCTTTAATGTCAAAACCTTTTGATGAGGCTTATTTGTTAATAGAACAGATGACTACCAACATTTTTCAATGGCCCTCTGAAAGGGTAAATCATAAAAGAGTAGCTAGTATCCACGATTTTGATGTAATATCTTTGTTAGCTTTGCAAATTGTTGTAATATCAAAGAAATTAGATCATTATAGAATGAATTATTCTCCAACACCTCTATGATGGAAAATAATTCATCTGGGCAATTTTTGGATTTTCAACCTTCTTATGAGACTTTAAATGTGATTAACAATAGACCTAAAAATCCTTATTCAAACTATTATAACCCAGGTTGGAAGAATCATCCTAATTTTAATTGGAATAACAATTCTTCTACAAATCAACAATGAGCGAACAGCCCAGTGAACCCAATTGGAAAATTCATTGAACCAAGGAAATGTTAATTATAGACCTTCTTATCCTCTAGAATTTAGCAGTTTAAGGAAAAGAAGTTGTCTATGGAAGAGATGATACTAAACATGGGTCAACAATTGAAGAATCAAGGAAATCAATTACAAATTGAAGGAAACCAGTTACAAAATCAAGGAACTACTATCAAGAATATTAAAAACCAATTGGGGCATATCGCTACTGCGCTTAGTAACCAAGCATTGGGAACTTTTCCTAGTACTGTGGAACCAAATCCTAAAGATCAAGGAAAAGAACAGATAAAAGAGATACAATTATGAAGTGGAAAAGAATTGGAAACAAGAGTGCAAAAAGAAATGGAAACTAAAAAAGAGAAAGTGGATAGAGAGAAAGAAAAGGACCATGAAGACCCAGATTTAGAATATCCACTTACACCAATGAAAATTATTGTGGAGAAACCTCCACCACCGTTTCCTCAAAAATTGAAGCAACACAAAAAGGATAAACAATTCTCCAAGTTTTTAGAAATTCTTAAGAAATTAACGGTAAATATTCTCTTTGTAGAAGCTTTAGGGCAAATGCCTAATTATATGAAATTTATGAAAGATGTTTTGAATAAGAAAAGGAAGTTCAATGATAATGAGACTGTTGCACTTAGCAAAGAGTGTAGTGCAATTATTCAGAAAAATTTTCCTGAAAAATTAAAACATCTAGGTGGTTTCACTATACTGTGTGCTATCGGTGAAAAATTTTATGGAAGAGCTTTATGTGATTTGGGAGCCAGCATTAATCTTATGTCTCTATCAATTTTCAAAAGATTGGGATTAGGAGAAGTCTCACCTACTTCTGTAACTCTTCAGTTAGTAAATCGTTCAGCTTCTTATCCTAAGGGAGTTATAGAAGATGTGTTAGTAAAAGTTGATAAATTTATCTTTCTTGTGGATTTCATTGTTTTAGATATGGAGGAATATAAAGAAATACCTACAATTTTAGGGAGACCTTTTTTAGCTACTAGAAAAGCTATGATAGATGTTCAAAAGGGAGAATTAACTATGAGAGTTAACGATCAAGAAGTGACTTTTAACATTACAAAATCTATGAAATACTCTGCTGTTGAAAGAGATATTGAATGTTTTCGCATGGAAACTAGTGAAAATCTATTGCACGAGCATTTTAAAGAAAATTTTGAGGAGAAAGAACATTTTGAAGACAAAGATAAAATTATTTTGGATGAAATAAAAAATGAAGGATTAAATTATGTTCAGGAAAGATTTGAGATGCTGGGTATTACAAGAAATGCTGATAAGAATCTTCCGTCAATTATTAAAACCACCTGAACTTGAGTTGAAAATATTGCCTAACCACTTGAAGTATGTGTTTTTGAGAAACTCATCTACATTACCTATTATTATTTCTTCAGAGTTAAATGATTTGTAAGAGCAAAGACTTTTGGATACATTAAAAATATATAAGAAAGCTTTTGGTTGGACCTTAACTGATGTTAAAGGAATCAGTCCTTCGATTTGTATGCACAGAATTATATTGGATAAACAATATAAACCAAGAGTTGATCCACAAAGGAGATTAAACTTAATGATGGAAGTATTCAAGAAGGTAATTTTGAAATGGTAGGAAACTAAAATTATATATCCTATTTCAGACAGTGCTTGGGTAAGTCCAATTCATTGTGTTCTTAGAGTGACTGTTGAAGCAAAAGAGAATCATGAATTAATACCAATCAGATAAGCTATTTGGTGGCGTATTTGCATTGATTATAGAAAATTAAACACTGCCACGAGGAAAGATCACTTCCCTTTATCATTTTTAGACTAAATAGTAGATAGACTTGATGGGCACAAATATTTTTGTTTTTTAGATAGATATACCGACTACCATAAGATTCCTATTGCTCTTGAGGATCAAGAAAAGACAACATTTACTTGTCCTTTTGGAAATTTTTCTTTTCGAAGAATGCCTCTCGAATTATGTAATGCACCTACATCATTTTAAAGATGTATGATGTCTGTATTTAGTAAGTTAATTGATGATGGTTTAGAAGTGTTTCTGGACGATTTTCTTATATTTAGAACATCATTTGATCCATGCTTAAATTATCTTGAAAAAAATTTGGAGTTGTGCGAAAGAACTAATTTAGTTCTAAATTGGGAGAAATGTCAACTTATGGTTGCAGGAGGAATTGTGTTAGGGCATAAAATTTTGAAAAATGGTATGGAAGCAGACCGTGCAAAAATTCAAGTTATATCTAAATTAACACCTCCTACTAATGTAAGAGGGGTTAGAAGTTTTCTTAGACATGTTGGTTTTTATAGGCGTTATATTAAAGATTTTTCAAAAATTACTAAACCTCTATGTCAACTTTTAGAAAAGGACAAGAAATTTGAATTTACTGAAAACTTTTTAAATGGCTTTGAGTTATTAAAAGAAAAACTAATCACAACCCCTATTATAGTTTCACCTAACAGAGAGAAACCATTCGAATTGATGTGATTCTAGTGATTATGCTATTGGAGCTGTTCTTGGAGAAATGTATGAAAAGATTTTTAAAGTTATATACTACACTAGTAAAACTCTTAATGATGCTCAAATTAATAATACTGTTACTGAAAAATAGTTACTGGCTATTGTGTACACTTTTGATAAATTTAGATCTTATTTAATTGAGACTAAATGTGTTGTGCACACTGATCACTTTGCTATTAAATATCTTATGCAAAAGAAGGATGTCAAACCAAGGTTAATTAGATGGATACTTTTGATGCAAGAATTTGATTTTGTGGTTATTGATAGAAAGGGAACTGATAATCAAATTGCTGGTCATTTGTCAAGAATAGAATATCATGAATTATCTGACATGGACAATGAAATTACAAACAGTTTTCCTGATGAACAACTTTATAATATTAATGAGTGGAAAATACCATGGTATGCTGATATTTTTAATTATACTATAAGTGATATTTTGCCACCTATGCTGACATTGCAACAACAAAGAAAATTCATTCATGATGCGAAAGCCTATTTTTGGGATTAACCTAATTTATATAAACAATATAAGGATCTTATTATGAGAAGATGTGTACCTTATGAAGAAACTGAACTAATCATTCAGAAATGTCATGATTATGAATTTGGAGGACATTTTGGGATTGATAAAACTGCTTATAAAATTTTACAAGCTGGATTCTATTGGCCTACTCTCTTTATAGATGTTTACAGATACATAAAAACTTATGATTGATGCCAACGAGTAGGCATTATATCTAGAAGAAATGAAATGCCTCTAAATTTCATGTTAGAAGTTGAGATCTTTGATGTTTGGGGATTGGATTTCATGAGACCATTTATTCCGTCATTTGGGAACTTATACATTTTAATTGCGGTAGACTACATTTCAAAGTGGATTGAAGCACAAGCTTTACCTCGTTGTGACACTAAAAGTGTTTCAACATTTTTAATGAAAAATATTTTCACTAGATACAGAATGCTGTGAGTGATTATCACTGACTGAGGATCCCATTTTAGGAATAAATACATTCATAAATTGGCAGAAAAGTTTAATATTATTCATATAATCTCTACTTCCTATCACCCTCAAACTAGTGGGTTAGATAAAGTTTCTAATAGAGAGATTAAACAAATACTTGAGAAGACTGTAAACCCTAGTAGAGTAGATTGGTCTACTAGACTGGATACCGCATTATGGGCTTACACGACTGCTTATAAAAATCCTATTGGAATGACTCCTTACAGGCTAATTTTTGTAAAGACGTGTCACTTACTAGTAGAATTGGAGCATAAAACATATTGGGCAATTAAAGAATTCAAATATAATTTGAAGGATGTTGGTGAGAAGAGATTGTTACAAATGAATGAATTGGAAGAATTAAGAAATGAATCTTATGATAACGATAAAATTTATAAGGAGAAACTAAAGTTATCGCATGTTCGGAAGATTAACCAGAAGAACTTTGAACCAAGATAGGATGTTTTGCATTACAATACAAGGCTGAAGTTATTCCCTGGAAAATTGAAGCCTCGTTGGTTAGGACCCTTTACTGTGACTCGAGTTTATACTTACGGAGTTGTTGAAATTGAAGTTCAAAAGACTGGCAATAGATTTAAAGTAAATGGACACACACTAATACTGTATTTTGAGGGTAAAAGACCAAATTTTAAAGAGATTTTAATGGTCAGTCAACCTGAGTAATACTTGAATATGTCTGGCTGACGACGTTAAACCAAGCGCTTTAAGGGAGGAAACCCATAGTTATCTTTATTTTGCGATTATAGCATTTTTTATTTGAAATTATCGTTAGTTTATGGCAGTATTGAACTCTACTACTCATATTTACCCTTAAATCATCATAAAATTTAGATCCATAGAGAAAATTGGAACGCATTTGTACCAAAGCAAAACTCTGAAATTTTTGCCTTGCGTGCCGATGACAGGCTTGACGCTGCCGACGATGGGTTTTTCCTGAGAGTCTAGGCAATTAATTCTAAAGGCTCGCCAGTGGCGCCATCGACGCCGCTGACTGCGAGAATGGCGGGATGAAGGTTTCCGGAGTTTGAAATGACGGTTTTTGGCAGCTTTAGGCGGGAGTTACTCCCTATAAACTTCCAAATTTGGTTCTTAAGTTTGTATTACCCCAAAAATGAATTGAAATTCCACCAAATTCATCCATATGGTGTCCAATTCCACTAAAAACCTTAGATTTTGACTCTTTAACCAAAGAAAGTTCCTTTGTTTCAAGGCACAACGAATCTTCAACAAAGTGCTGACAAAGAGTAGATTAATCAAAGAAAGAGGATTCGTGATTTGAGGATTGAACAATCCTTCGACAACAATTGAAGAGATGATTGTGTGATGATGATGAGAAGTGTTGTGCTACACTACAGCCGCCGTAGTCATTCCTGTGGTGAAGGACTTTTATGCTAATTTGCATGGAATCAACCAGGGAGTCTTCTATGTGCGAGATAGATGGATAAATTTTACTCCTGCATAGATTAATGAGTTATATATGATCGAGAATATTCCTGTCTACCATTATTCCAACTTCGTCTCGATAAGAAACCTAATGAATGAGATCGACCAATATTTGATGGACGAGACTGAAGACCGGGAAATGAGAGAAAATGGGCATGTTAGTTTTTCTGTGACACTTCTAAACCCCATTTCTAAACACTGGCACTTTGTCATTTTTGTAAAACTATTACCAATGATGAGGATCGGTAAAGTTACTAAAAAAAGTGCTATTCTGAATTATTGCATCCAAATGGGACTGCCGATCGATATTGGATCGATAATTGTGAAATCTATTTTGGGCCTGGTCATTCATGGATCAACTTATGGGCTTGGACATCCTTCAACAATTTTCTTACTTTGCAGTCTGTTTTAAGTATTTTATGAGAATTGGGAAAAAATAATTCTACCTTGGAAGCCTTTGGACCCAACCGAGAAATTCCCAGCCAATGAAGATGAGAATGATATGACTATTATAATGGATCAATCGTCTCAGAATTCACTTCCTATTTAGCCTTTAGTTCTGTATAAGACACTAGTGATCCTGTGCAGAATAAGGAAATTGAAGAAAGAGGTGCAAAATGTTATGAATGCAATTAACAATATATCTGATTTTCTTAATCATCTAAACTGGAGGATGAAAGAGCATTTTGATCACTCTGGACATATTGAAGGAAGTTTGATATGATAGATGAGAAACATGGGATTGATAGAAGAGGACTCTACTAAAGAATTCCCATACCGACCCTTCTATAACCTCTTCGTTCATGTTCAATAAATGGGTTACATCATAGGAGAAACAAGCACAGAATCAGAAGAGTAGTAGATTTACTTTGTCACCTGTATGTCTAAGTGTGTGATTTTATTTTAACTTATGTGCTTAGGTTACTTTCTAAATTTGCATTTAGATCTCAATACAGTTGAGATTGAACCTATATGTCTAAGCGTTTAGAGTGTTGTGGCTTGGATTGCGACACTGAATTGATGTATTGAGGTTGAGAAAAAACCAAACTTATGTGTGTCGTGTAACGTGTACTGTAACTATTGGAATTTATATATAATTGTAAGTTTTTGTGTTATGAATGTTTATTTGGGTTAGTACATCATTTAATCACTTAAAATTTATGTCTAGAATGATTGAACAGATGTCATCGAAGCTTGAAATTTATCAAAATCACAAAAATCTGGAAATTGAACCAATTTTGAAAATCTCGCCGACGGTGCCATTGACGTCGCCGATGGCGGATTTTTCCCAAGACTTAGGCTATTTAATTTAATAGAACTCGCTGACGGCGTTGAAGACCCCGCCAACAGAGAGCTCCCAAAAAAACACTTTTAATTGCGATTTTCACCAGTCAACCACCACTATTCATCATCCCCTTCCTCTTTAAAAATGAAATTTTTGATCTAGGTCTTAAAGATCTTGGATTTGGGGCGATTTCAAGGCATTTATCATCTCGCCAGATTTTATCATCTCTCGGTAAGAGCTTCACTCGAACCTAAAAATATTTGATTTTCACCTTGAATTTTTTCCACATTGAGAAGATCCAAAAAAATTGAGAATGTGAAGAAAACATTTGGAAGATATTCATGAAATTTAAATTTGAACTCTTAGAGTCACTCTTGGAAGCCATTATTTGAATATTTGAAGTGTATTTTGAATTTTTATAATTTTGATTAGATTGACATAGCTCCGCGATAAAAAAGGTGAGTTGAGTTTAATGAGTCTCGCTTTGTTAATGCGAAGGCTCAGTCGAGATTTACTTCAGTATTTAAAGGGAAGAAATGTATACAAAAGCGTGTTTTTGAGAGTCCGGGAGGAGAAGTTGAACATGTTATTGCCGAACGGTGGTGGGAAAACTTTTGTTATACCACCAATAAGGCTACTGTGAATATTGTGAAAGAATTTTATGTTAATGCAACTAAAAGTGAATCAAGTGGAGGTCTGGGACTTCCTGGCCTCATTTATGCACTTTATCAACTTTTTGGAGTTGAAGCCGGAGATGATGCAAAATGGGTTTACCCTATGAAACCCATTAGTAAAGCTAATTTGAATACGTATGAATCCCATGAAAAATGGAGATCTGGGAGTATGAGTCAAGAAAATTCTACTAGTAGAGATATCTCCTCTAATAGTTATGACCTTCCTTTTTCTAGCTCTCCTACCCTGAATGATTTAATGAATGAGTTAACCTTGCAGCTAAAGGGTATAGAGCAATGAAATGAAAGAATTGGGGAATTAGAACGTAGACATGATTATGATAGTGAGTACCTACAGATGCATTCTGACTTTGAGATAGCTTACTACGAAGTTCAGACCCAACACTACAGAGGTGAACCTGATGTTACTTTTCCTGAATGCCCCGTTATACTCAATATCAGCCCAATCCACCTGCTTACCAGGGAGACAAAGATATAGTATGGGACATTGATATATGATAGTAATTGATGTACTTTTATTTTTGTAATTTTGTAATAGAGATAGATGTTTGTGTGTTTATACTTTCATTTTTATTTTTATGTTGCAATTGGATAATTTTTAATTATTATTATAAATGTTTAGCGTGGTGGTTGAAATTTGAATGTGTAGTTATAATAGATGTTGATTAGTACTTTATAAAATTGTAATGTAATATGATTTTTATCTGCATTTTAATATATTTGTAATTATTTTTGCTTAGTATTGTGGATGTGTTAGCGAAATATTGTGTTTGTATAATGTTTAGTTTTGTACTTATTTCAAAATTTCATTACCAAGTAAATTCTCTAATGATTTATATGTATAGAAAGCTCCTAATATTACAGACCAGTTAAAGTTAAAATTTTGAGAAGGAACTGCAAAAATTTTAGAATGATGAAAATGCTTAATGAATTGAGGTATGATTTATATTTAGAATTTTGTTTTTACTTGTATCATTCCATATTGAAAAATTTAAGTTTTAGAGAGGGAAGAAAAAGACTAACTATTAGATGTTCTCAATTTTAATATTTTAAAAAATTATTAATATGATTTTTTGTAGTGAATTTAATTCAGATAACTATATTTTGTAGATATTTAAATATTATGGTAGATTTAAAGGAATATTTTTTGTAAGGAAAATTAATTTTGTAGATTAAGATATTTAGTATAAAAGAATAAGACTATAGTTAACTATTTAAAGTATTGAAAACTATATTTTGAAATATTAAGAATCTTAGAAATTCATTTGAGAAGAAAAAATTGGGGCTCAATGATGTAAAAGCTATGAAATACTTATAAGGTAAAGGAATGCTTTGAGTTTCAAATTTAGGGAAAAAAAGGTGATCTTCAAAATCATTAAAGGCAATCCAAATATGTAATCCTCACTTGAAAAAGAAAAAAGAAAGGATTGACAACAATCCTTGAAAAGAAAAGAAAAAAAATTATAGGATTGAAAGCAATTCAAATGAAAAAAAAGAAAAAAAAATATATAAGTGAGAAGTTTGAGGAGATGCCTAATAAAAAATTGGCTTCACTTGGACCTACCTAAAGGGAAAACCTAAATACAATCCTGAACTTATATTTATGGATTAGCATCTTTTACTGATAGTGTTCTCATGAAGTTCCTATCATTTGAATATTCTAAGTGACTTGATATTACAAGATATGGTCATTCTTGAAATGAATAGAAAACTAGAACTCTTAAACTTGATGACTATATAGTCTTGTACCTACAGAATTAATTTAATTACTTGAATTTTTTCTAAAAAAATCACTATGGTATTTACTTAAATCAAACTTATAGTATTTTTGAATTAAAACTTTACTACAATAGATCATAACTTTTATGAAGTACTAAAATTACTTGAGGACAAGTAATAATTAAGTTTGGGGGATTTTGACCAAAGAAAATATGTTAAGATTTTCATACCTATTTTATACAAATATTGATAATATTGCACTTTAAAGAAGGGTATTTTTGATGTTTTGTTGCAGGTATGTTGAATTATGGTCATTGAAACAAAAAGATGCAAAAAGGAGCAAATTTGGAGGAAAAAATGACCAAATTATGAAGATTTGAATTAGGCCGTCGACGACGAGCCCAACGGCGCCGATGAGTGGTTTTTCCCGAGAGTCTAGAATCAAATATTCTAGAAGGCCGCCGCCGATGCCATTGAGGATGATAACGGCGAGAACGGCGGTTCTCTTAACATGTGCACTGAATGTGGACAATTTTTTAAGGGACTCTTAGGCAACTCTTGGAAAACTCTTCTGCAACTTTAAATGAAACTTTTGAGCCGAAAAAAGAGGAGCCCCGTGGTGGTGTTCGCTGAGTTTTTGTTGTTTGTAGAGTGTGGAGAGTTTAATTTAGGGTTAGTATTGTGAGAAATTCTTCGAGAGATTGTAGGAGTGGAGGGAAAGTGAGATATTTCTTCCTCCTTGCCGCTTCGAAGAAGAATTCTATGTGCTGTAAAGAAAGGGAGAGATTCAGAGGAACTTTGAGGAGTTTGCTTGTAGAGGAATTAGAGATAAGTGGCATTTACTTATTGAAGTTTGTATGAATTTGCTTTTATATATAAGTTCTAAGTTTTGTCGTATCTTCTCCATGAGTTTTGAGTAGTTTTCTCTGTCTTTCTCTTTATCTTGTTATTTTGTGAAATGGTGATTTGAATTGGTTGAGCCAAGAGAATGTTAAAGAACTTGTGATGATCTTTTCACTTCGATCTTACTTTACTTTCAATCTGGCCAATTGATTTGTTAAAATTTGTTGAGTTTTACAACAAAAGTAAAGATTACGTCCAAGATTTAGGGAGGTCAAAGTACTTGAAATTTGGGTGCAAATAAATAGGGAAATAAAATTATAGTGACATATAAGCAATTTGAACTGTATTATTGTGATTAAGTATTGATTTTCTAAATCTTACTTCGTAGCCTCTAGTTGTACTCCCTATGGGATCGATATCCAGGACTCCATTAGATCCCTGTATTACTTGAGTGATACGTATACTTGCATTGATAAGTGTGACCTTGCAATTATTGAATATTTTATACACTTTTTTATCAAATCTATAATCGTTGTAAATTTTTTGGCGCCATCATCGGGGACTTAAATCTTCTAGCAACCGTATCAAATTCTTGTATTTTTAAGCATATATAAAGTCTTTATCAGTCTGCTACCAACAAATCATCTCAGTGAAGTGACTAGAGAGAGTGAAATTAAATTATTGTATTCAGGAAGGAAAGCTCATCAACTTTGGAGCTTTGATCTATTAGACTATCATCAGTTCTGCCACTTCCATTACTATTGCGGGTCTTGGATTTGCTTCCTTGATCTTTTCTTTGTGTAAGCAGGTTGGAGTTAAATACAATAGCTGGAAGGAAGTGTTGTTACCTATGAAGCCCATCACTAAAGTGAATGTAAAGACTTATTATGAGCATTCTATTTTTGGTTGGAGAGGAGGATTTTCTATGAGTTATGGAATGGAGGCGTCTGTTGCTTCTTCATCTCGACCATCTACCTCACATGCTTCTTGACCAAAGAAAAATATGTTGAGATTTTTAAACCTATTTTACACTGATTTTGATGATATTACACTTTAAAGAAAAATATTTTTGATATTTTGTTGCAGTTATATTAAATTATGGTCAATTGAGCAAAAGATGTAAAAAAGAATGAATTTAGAGCAAAA
The DNA here is from genome assembly GCA_003013225.1 of Phalaenopsis aphrodite. Taxonomy (NCBI): domain Eukaryota; kingdom Viridiplantae; phylum Streptophyta; class Magnoliopsida; order Asparagales; family Orchidaceae; genus Phalaenopsis; species Phalaenopsis aphrodite. The sequence goes on along the minus strand of NEWO01000510.1, from coordinate 278,923 downwards.
AGGACCAAAATATGAAGATTTGATCTTGGGTGCCGACGACGGGCTCGACACCGCCGATGAAGGGTTTTGCTTGAGAGTCCAGAATAAAATATTCTAGAAGGCTGCCGACGGCGCCATCGAGGCCGCCGATGGCAAGCACGTCGATTATCTCAAAAGATGCATTGAATGTGGATGATTTTTTAAGGGGTGCTTGAGCAACTCTTGAAAACTCTTCTACAACTTTAAGAGAAACAATTTGGAGGCCGAAAAAGGGGGTGTCCGCTGAGTCTTTGTTGTTTTTTGTGCCAGAGTGGTTAGTATTGTGAGGAATTCTTTGAGAGATTGTAAGAGTGGAAGGAAAGTGAAAGATTTCTTCCTCCTTGCCACTTCAAAGGAGAATTTTGTGTGCTGTAAAGAAAGGAAGAGATTCAGAGGAACTTCGAGGAGTTTGCTTGGGGAGGAATTTGAGATAAGTTGTATTTACTTATTGAAGTTTGTATGTTTTTGCTTATATATATAAATTCTAACTTTTTTTGTATCTTCTCTATGAGATCTAAGTAGTTTTCTCTTTCTTTGTCCTTGTCTTGAGATTTTTTGAAATGGTGATTTGAATTGGTTGTGCCATGAGAATATTAAAGAAGTTGTGATGATCTTTTTGCTATAATCTTAATTTACTTTCAATCTAGTCAATTGATTTGTTAAAATATGTTGTGTTTTACAACTAAAGTGAAGATTACATCCAAGATTTAGGGAGGTCAAAGTCCTTGAAATTTGGGTGCAAATAATTAGGAAAATATAAATTATCGGGCATAGAATTGGAGATTTTAGAGTGATAGGATAAAATTCTCAATTCGGTCCTTTTGTTTGGGTGCTGAAGTGTAGATGTTAACCCTCAAGCAAGGTGAACGTGGGAGCTTTGAAGTGAGAGTCGGTATCTTCCCAGCGTAGCCGTAGATTCAGCAACCAAGCATAAGATTAATCAATGTTTTTTATGCATGGTCCAAAGGGTAAGGAATAAACATGCTCCTATTTGGTACGATACAATTTGAACTGATTTAATTTATCCATTCACTTATATTTCTTGACAAGGAGAAGGATGCTTTCTTATAAATTAAACTTCACATTAGAAACTTTATTAGTAGAATTAGTTAATTAAGAGTTTATTAAAATTACAATTTAATTTCAATTACCTAATAGTGATAAATATGCAATTTGAATTATATTGTTGTGATTAAGTAATAATTTTTTAAATCTTAGTTCGTAGCCTCTAATATTACTCCCCGTGGGATCGATATCCAGGACTCCATTATAGCCCTATATTACTTCAACGATACATATACTTGCGTTGATAAGTGTGAATTTGCAATTATTGAATATTTTATACACATCTTTATCAAATCTATAACCGTTGTCAAGTTTTTGGCGCAGTTGCCGGGGATTTAAATCTTCTAGCAGCAGTATCAAAATCTTATATTTTTAAGCATATATAAAGTCGTTATCACTTCTACATCTCGAGGTGAGTCTACGGAGACTTAAGATCAATTATTGCAGAGGATGATGGATAATATTATAATATTAATTTTACCGCTGATAGGGTACAAAATTTAGAGCATTTTGCAGAGCATACTGATAGGTATAATAGGAGAAAAATGGATTATGAAGAGAAATTGCACTCATCTCTGGATAGCCTCATTAGGGGTAACCAAGGAGTGCAATTTCCTCCATATCCTAGATACCCTGATTATGAGCCTACAAAAGTTTGGGATAGCGGTGATTTAGAGGATGAAGAGTAGAACTAAGAGATTTATTTTATGATTGTAATATGATATAAATTATATGGTCTGGGCTTGCTACATTTGCATCTGTGTGTTGGATTGAACTATGTGATGTGATGTGTTTTCATGTTTTGGACTTGAGACATGTATGAATGTTTACTTGTTTAGATATTGTGATGAGTAAGACTTTTATTTTTAATTGTATTATAATGTTTGTGTTAGTTAGTAGTTTGTTTTAAAATTATAAGGTTGCAAGTGTTGTGAGTTTTGTGATTTATTTTGTTTAGAACTTAACTTAATTCTATGTCTCTTGTAAAGTTGAAAGTCTTGCTAACTTAGGTTTTAAATTTGAAACTTAGGAAACTCCTACCCTATATTTTTTTATCATGTTAGTGTGTTTGTTTTTATGTTGAGATTATGAAGTCAAGTTAGTGTGTTAGTTTGTTTTTATGTTTATACCCACTGATTAGAAGTTTATTGAATCTCTACATGTTAAATTGAGATGAAAACATAGAAAATTTGATCAAAAATTAATTTTAATCCTATTTTTAGTTTTATACTTGTATCATTAGGGTTTAAAAGTTTCTGTTAGTATGTTATTTTAAATTTTCATTCCTGCTTATATATATCTGATGCTAAACTATTTAATATGTTAAAATTTAAGTTTAAGGAGATGAAAATATTTTCAAAACTGGAATTTTATTTGTTCTCAAATGTGGTACAAGTGAATTTGATTTGAAAAAAAAATTGATTATGTTTATGAAGTTATATTAGAGACGTAAAATTTGATTTTAGAAATGAGTAAGAAAATTTAGTTAAAATTTTTTGTAATGAAAAAAAACTTCAAGTTAAAAAGTTTTTAGATGAGAAAAATATTAATATAATTAACTATATTTAGTAAGAAAAATTGTATTTTAAAAAAGTTTACATAATTTAGACTTTTATTTTTAATACTTAAATTTATTTTATTAAAATAATTTCCAAAACTATTATTATATTTATAAATAAAAGACTTATATCAAGACTTTGCATTAGGAAAGGAAAAGTGGAATTCAAAATCATTAAATGCCTATCCAGACATAGTAATCCATGCTTCAAAAAGAAAAGAGAAAAAGAAAGAAAAGAGAAAGAAAATAAAAAGAGAAGGAAAAGAAAAAAAAGAAAAAGAAAAAGAAAAAGAGAGAAAAATTAGAAAGGAGAAGCTGGAGAGTTAGTGCGTAATCAAAAATTTGTTCTACATTTCAAATTTTTAAAGTATAAGACTTGAGAAACTCTTAAGCTTATAGATATAATATAGTAAGTAAAATTATTTTTTAATGAAAATTTTTAAGTGGAGATAATAAAAGAAATAAATTCTAAATTTGGAAAATCTACAATATATTTCTGAATTAGATAGAAACTCATATTTTCATCTTTCTTAACATTATGATTTTCTAAACTTTAAGTTGGTCTCATTTACTGAATAGTTTTTCTAAATTTGACTGCTATATTTCTAAATCAAAATTTTAGTAACTCCTAAAAAAAACTCATATACATATCATACATATTTAGTTTTTAAAGATTGAAGTGTCACTTTAGGACAAGTAACATTTTAAGTTTGGGGGATTTGATACACCTAAAATATATTGTATTTTTATACATATTTTTATATCTATTTTTGAGATATTGCACTTTAATAAAAGATTTTTTTTTTATTTTCTTGCAGATACAGGTAAAAAGGGTGAAAAATGTTTAAAGGAGTGACAAAGTTTCAAATTTGGAGCAAAATGGTGAAAAATGTGCAAAAGCGTTTTGGCGCCTAAGCGCCAGATCCGACGCTTAAGCACCCATTAAACAGAGAAGGCCACGCGTAACTGCCGATGGCAGTTATTAGAAAAGTAAATTCAGTTTCTGCAAAATTTAAAGAGGTTTTTGAGGCGCCCATTGGCTTAATAGGTGATTATAACCACCATGGACAAAAATTATCACAAAAGGATGCATCTCTTGGGAGAAGATATCGAATCTAGACATATTTTGAAGAGAAACCAAGACACCCTTTGGAAAATTATAAAAGAAAGAAGAGAGGACAAAGAAAGGATCCTAAACGTATTGGAAAGTTTTGAAAGTTCTCATTTGGGGAGTTAGTTCAGAGAGATTTTTAGGCACCACTTTTACTTTTATTTTATCCTTTTTATTATTTTATTTTGAGTGATTGTAAAGAGAAGAGAATTAAAGGAACTTTAAGAGTTTGGTGGAGGAATTCAGATAGGTTTTTATATTTTTGTTTTGAGACAACTTTTGGTTTTAATTGAGACTTGTTGTTGCTTTCATAATGATTTCTTCCTTTAAAATAAAGTGTGGTTTTGTTTTCTCCATAGATTTTGAGTAGTTTTCTTTATCTTTCTTCTTAAAATGATAAGTAATTAGGTTTTGGATGGAAGTTGTGGAAAGTATTGATCGTCAATGATGGAAGAAGTTTTGATGATTTAAATCCATGCACTTCATTTACTTCTTGATTTGGCCAATCCAGATGTTAAAACTTATTGTCAGAACATGTAAGAATAGGGCTGGTATTGTCTCAGTCAACAATTGAAAAGAATCATATGAGGTTGCATGAATGAGAATATAGTTCATATAATTCATTGAAAAGTGTAGAGTTAGAGGACTTTAAAGTGACAGGTTAAAGCCCCCAACTTGGTTTATTGTTTTAGGTTCTGATACAAGATGTTAGCCCCCAGGTGGAGGGAATCGAGGAAACTCTAGAGTGAGAGCTAGTATCTTCCCTGTCTAGCCAGTCTTCAGAACTATTCAAACTTTAAATTAGTCAATGTTCTTTATATCATCTCTAGTAAGGGCAAAGAATATTATTGCTTCTATTTGACAAAACACAATTTGGATACTTCCACAACAGAATTCCTATACTTATTACTAATTTATAACAAGAAGAAATATATTTTCATATTTAGTGCTTTTCTTCTACAAAAACTCTAATTATCTTTTTAAATTGTTTTTGTTCTATCAAAATATTGAAAATAGCAAAAATATATAAATATTCACTACTGCAAAAATCAACTTTAGTTTATATAATTATCTTTTTATTAAAAATAGAAAGTTTGATGTTCAATAGTGCATATTGTGCATTCTCCCTGTGGGTTCAATATTCAAGTTTTAATCAAAAAGTGATATATTACTTGATAACGATACGTATACTTACGTAATATCCTAATATATATAAATTAAAAGTTAAATTCTTATCTTTCTTGAGGAACAAGTTTTTTATTTTGTTGCAAAGTAAGGAAATATAAGTGAAATGTAATCTGAATTATTGTTGTACTGTGCATATTAGCAGTATCTAGGGATCAACCATCTACATGAGTCTCCCAAAGGAATAAGGCATCAAAGTCAAGAAATTTTGGATTTGGGTTTGTTAGTGATTGTGAGTGAGATGAGTGACTTAGTTCTAGACCAACACCCAGTGTCAACCCTAAGGTCAAACAGTCCTATGGGAACTCTCCTTAAGCTCCCTCATAGTGACCCCTAAGTCAACAGACCTAGAAGGAGGAGTAGGATTGTGTGTGCTATTTGTTTCCGCTGGGGAGTTAGCAAGTGAATATTTGATCGGAATCAAGAAGTAGGGACTCTCGCTGGGGATTGGAGAGTAGGTTTTGAGTTATCAAGTTTCAAGTTCTTATAGAGGATGGGAATCAGAATGTAAGTGTTGATTATGAGGTGAGAATTTGAGATTTAGGTATCAATCTAAAGGAAGACAAGATTTAGGTACCGACTGATCCACCTAAAATATATAGTATTTTTAGACTCATTTTTATAACTAGTTTTGAGATATTACACTTTAATGGAAGGTATTTTTTGTTTTTTTTGCAGATACAGGTAAAAAAGGGTGAAAAATGCTTAAAGGAGTGAAAATGGATCAAATTTGGAGCAAAAAGTTGAAAAATGTGCAAATGAGTTTTGGCGCCTAAGCGGCAGATCTGACACTTAAGCACCGGTTAAACAGAGAGGGCCGCGCTTAAGCACCAGAGGTTCTGTGCTTAAGCGCCAGTGGCACTTACTAGACACGTAAAGTCAGTTTTTGTAAATTTTGAAGAGATCTCTTAGGCACCCATTAGCTTAATAGGTTGTTATAACCACCATGAATGAAAATTATCATGAAGAGATGCATCTCTTGGGGAAATACTTGAATCTAGACATATTTTGAAGAGTTTCCAAGGCACCTCTTGGAAAAATATAAAAGAAAGAAGTTGTGATGATATAAATTTTTTTGGTCTTTCTTCTTAAAATGATAAATAACTAAGATTTGGATGGAAATTGTGGAGAGTATTGATCTTTAATGTTGGAAGAAGTTGTGATGATTTAAATTCATGCACTTCATTTACTTCTTGATTTGACCAATCCAGATGTTAAAATTTGTTGTGAGAAGATGTAAGAATCGGGCTGGTATTGTCTTAGTCAACAATTAGAAAGAATCACATGAGGTTGTATGAATGAGAATGTAGTTTATATGATTGAGTGCAAATAAATAGAGAAATATTCACTGAAGGGTGTAGAGTTAGAGGACTTTAAAGTGATAGGTTAAAGCCCCCAACTTAGTTTATTATTTTAGGTTCTGATACGAGATATTAGCCATTAGGTGGAGGGAATCAAGGGAACTCTAGAGTTAGAGCTAGTATCTTCCCTGCCTAGCCAGTCTTCAGAACTATTCAACTTTAAATTAGCCAATGCTCTTTATAACATCTCTAGTAAGGATAAACAATATTATTGCTCCTATTTGGCACAACACAATTTGCATACTTCCACAATAGAATTCCTATACTTATTTCTGATTCATGATAAGAGGAAAGATATTTTTGTTATTAATTGCTTTTCATCTACAAAACTCAAGCTATCTTTTTTAGCTGATACTATTTTGTCAAGATATCAAAAATACCAAAAATATTTGAGTTTTTATTACTGCAAAATATATTCAGTTTAAGTAATTGTCTTTTTAAAAATGGAAATTTTTCTAAATGTGCATATTGTATAAATTCCTTGTTGGTTCGATATTCAGGTCTTAATCAAGAAGTCTTATATTACTTGATAATGATACGTATACTTGCATAGTATCCTAATATATATAAATTAAAAGTTAGATTCTTATTTTTCTTCAGGATCAAGTTTTGGTTTTGTTGTAAAGTAAGGAAATATAAGTGAAATATAATCAGAATCATTGTTGTACTTTGCATATTAGCAGTATCAAGAGGGATCAAGTTTTTGGGGCCATTGTCGGGGAATTGAAAGCAAAATTTCTATTTTTGGAAAGTCTTATTTAAACTTTAAGTTATCTTGTCTTATTTTAGTTTGTTTTGTTTATTTTATTATATGTTAGTGTATGCGTAGTTCGGGTTCTGAAGGACTAGTGCCCTACGATTATGAATTAGAAAGAACTACTAGAAAAATTGGAAAAACCAAAAAAAAGATTATAATTTTTGAAAATTCCAAAAAAATTATAGAAATGACAGACCAAAATAATGAAAATGCTGAAATTCATCAAGATTTTAGACCTTTAAGAGATTATGCCAATTTTACTGTAGATGAACTTCATTGTAGTATTCAAAAACCTATTGTAGTGGCTAATTCATTTGAGCTTAAACCTGCTATTATCCAAATGATATCAAATAATAAGTTTGGGGGATAACCAACTGAAGATCCAAAATTTTAACTTGCCAATTTTCTAGAATTATGCACTACATTTAAATACGATGGTGCATGAGATGATGTCATAAGAATTAGGTTATTTCCTTTTTCACTGAGGGATAAAGTTAAAATGTGGTTGAATTCGTTAGCACCTGAATCTATCAGAACTTGGGGTGATTTAGCACAAAAATTTCTTGCTAAATATTTTCCACCATCAAAAACATGATATTACATATTTTAATCAGTTTGAAGGAGAACCTATTTATGAAGCATGAGAAAGATTTAAAACACTCTTAAGAAAGTGTCCACACCATGTTATACTAGATTGGTTAATAATTCAAACTTTTCTTAATGGATTAGTTGGATCTCTTAGATCAATTATCGATACATCTGGTGGTGGTTTATTGTGTAAAAATCATTTCATGACGCTTACACTTTATTTGAAGAAATGACTACTAATAATTTTTAATGGCCTTCTAAGAGGGTAAATCCTAAGAAATTAGCCAATATTCATGAAATTGATGCGTTTACCTTGTTAGCGAATCAAGTTACTGCAAATTCAAGGAAGTTAGCTAATTTTGAAAGAATTTTCCTCAACCAATTTCCATGATTGAAGAGAATTCATTAGGAAAAACGGTAAACTCTCAAGCATCATTAGAAACTTTGAATGTCATAAATAATAAGCAAAATAACTCTTATTCCAATTATTATAACCCAGGTTGGAAGAACCATCTCAACTTTAACTAGAATAACAATTCAGGTGGTAATAATCATTAATAGGGGAAAAACTAAGGAAACCCATTGAGAAACTGGAACAACCAAGGGAATAATAATTACAGATCTATTTATCCTCCATGTTTCAATAGTAATACACTGTTTAAGGAGAAGAAATTGTTTATAGAAGAAGTGGTGCTAAAAATGGGAAATCAATTACAAAGTGAAGGAGCTACAATTAAAAATATCGAGAATCAACCTGGGCAAATAGTAAATTCATTAAGTAATAGATCCCAAGGAACATATCCTAGTAATACTGAATCAAATCAAAAATACCAGAATAAAGAACAAGTAAAAGCCATTCAACTTAGAAGCAGAAGAGAGTTGGAAGGTCGGGTTCAAAAAGAAATTGAAGTAAAGAGAGAAGAAATTGAAGAATCAAAAGAGGACGCTCCAAAAGATTTTGATAGACCTTTTTCTCTGCTGAAAATTGATTTGGAAAAACCACCACCTCCATTTCTTAAGAGACTTCGTCAGCAGAAGTTGGATAAACAATTTTCAAAATTTTTGGAAATATTTAAGAAGCTTACAATTCATATTCCATTTGTCGAAGCCTTAGAACAAATGCTAAGCTATATAAAGTTTATGAAGGATATTCTCAACAGAAAAAGGAAGTTTAAAGATAATGAGACTATTGCACCTAGTGAGGAGTGTAGTGCGGTAATTCAGAAGAAGCTTCCTAAAAAGCTTAAAGATTCTAGTAGCTTTACAATTCCATGTGCAATAGGAGACAAATTTTATGGGAAAGCTTTAAGTGATTTAGGTGCAAGCATTAACCTTATGCCATTATCAATAATTAAAAGATTAGGATTAGGAGAAATAACCCCTACTACTATAACTCTGTAATTAGCAGATTATTCGATAACATACCCTAATGGAGTTATAGAAGATGTCCTAGTGAAAGTGAATCAATTTATCTTTCCTATTGATTTCATTGTGCTAGATATGAAGGAAGATAAAGAGATACCTATCATTTATGGGAGACCTTTCCTAGCCATAGGAAGAGCAATGACAGATGTACAAAAAGGGGAACTAACAATGCACGTCAATGATCAAACTGTTACTTTTAACATTTTAAGGTCAATGAAATACCCTGCAAAAGGTAAAGATGATGAATGTTTTAGAATAGATGTTCTAAGATATATAAGTGAATGTCATTGCAAGACTACCTATGAAGAAAAAATTGAAGAAAAAGATAAATCATTTTGTCCATCTATTGAAAAACCTCTTGAACTTGAGTTGAAGTTACTTCGTGATCATTTAAAATATGCCTTTTTAGGAGATTCCTCTACTTTACCTATTATAATTTCCTTAAAATTAACAATAGAAGAAGAAGAAAGGTTGATGAAAATTCTAAAAAGTTTAAGAAAGCCTTTGGATGGAAAATTGTTGATATTAAAGGAATCAGTCCTTTAATTTGTATGCATAGAATTCTTATGGAAGAGAACTGCAAACCTAGGGCTGATCCGCAAAGGGGACTAAATCCTGTTATGAAAGAAGTTGTTAAGAAAGAAATTTTAAAGTGGTTAGATGCTGGAATTCTCTACCATATTTCAGATAGTGTATGAATTAGTCTAATTCTTTGTGTTCCTAAGAAAAGAGGAGTAACTGTAATTGTAAATGAACATAATGAGTTAATACCTACTAGAAAAGTTACAGAATGGCGAATATGCATTGATTATAGAAAATTAAATCTTACCATTAGGAAATGTCATTTTCCATTACCCTGCTAGATCAAATGCTGGATACACTAACTGGGCATAAATACTTTTGTTTCCTGGATGGATATACTGGTTATCACCAAATTTAAATATCTCCCGACGATCAAGAGAAATAATGTTTACCAGTCCTTATGGCACTTTTGCTTTTAGAAGAATAGCCTTTCATTTATGTAATCCCCCTGCTACATTTCAAAGATTTATGATGACAATTTCTTGTGATTTAATGGAAAAAGGAATTGAAGTCTTTATGAATGACTTTTCAGTGTTTGGAACTTCATTTGACTCATGTCTAGAACATTTATCTAAAGCTCTTATGTACTGTGAAGAAACAAATTTAGTCCTTAATTGAGAAAAATGCCAATTTATAGTAGCAGGAGGAATTGTATTTGGTCATCAAATTTCAGAAAATGGTATGAAAGTAGATCCTGCTAAAACTCAAGTGATCGCTAATTTACCTTATCCAACAAATGTAAGGGAAATTAGAAGTTTTTTAGGTCATGTTGGATTCTACAGAAGATATATTAAAGACTTTTCAAAGATTGCTAAGCCTTTATGCAATTTATTGGAGAAAGATGCAATTTTTAATTTTAATGAGGAATGCCTAAAAGCTTTTAAATTATTAAAAGAAAAATTAATCACTGCACCAATTATAGTTTCACCAAATTGGGAAAAACCTTTTGAATTGATGTGTGATGCTAGTGATTATGTTATTGGAGCTGTTTTAGGACAAAGATATGATAATATTTCCATAGTTATTTACTGTGCTAGTAAAACTCTTAATGAAACTCAAATTAAATATACAACAACTGAAAAAGAGTTATTAGGAATAATATATGCTTTTGATAAATTTAGATCATATTTAATTGAAACTCATTGTATAGTGCATACAGATCATTCTGCTGTTAAGTATTTAATGAAAAAGAAGGATGCTAAACCTAGTCTTATAAGATGGATTCTTCTTTTTCAAGAATTGGATTTTGCAATAGTAGATCATAAGGGGATTGAAAATCAAATTGCTGATCATTTGTCCAGGCTTGAATTAGAAAAATCACTCTGTTTTGAAAATGAAATTAATGAACATCTTCTATATGAAAAACTGTTCATTATTAATGAGTGACGTGTTCTGTGGGATGCTGACATTGTGAACTTTATTTTTACTGATATCATACCCTATGGAATGACATACCAACAGAAGAGAATTTATTTCTGAAGCTAAGACTTATTTTTGGGATGACTCACTTTTATATAAACAAGGAAAGGATCTGATTATTTGAAGATGTATACCATTAGAAAAAACTTATGAGATTATCCAAAAATATCAAAATTTTGATTTTGGGTGACATTTTGGTGTTGATAAAACAACATACAAAATTTTACAATATAAATTTTTTTGGCCTACAATTTTTAGAGATGTTAATGCTTAAATGAGAACTTGTGATAGATGTCAAAGAGTGTGCAATATTTCTAGAAGAAATAAGATGCCTCTCAATTATATGCTAGAAGGTTAAATATTTGATGTTTGGGGATTAGATTTCATGAGACCATTTATACCATCTTTCAAAAATTTATATATTTTGTTTGTAGTGACTATGTATCCAAATGGATAGAAGCTGTTGCTTTACCTAGATGTGATGCTCAAAGTGTTACAAAATTGTTTAAAACAAATATATTTTGTAGATTCAGGATGCCAAGGGTTATCATTACAGATGGGGGAAGTAATTTCAGAAATGCCATAATGGAGAAGTTATTAAAGAAATATCATGTAAATAATAGGATTACTACTGCTTATCATCCTCAGACAAGTGGTTTAGCTGAATAATCCAACCAGGAAATTAAAAGAATTATGTAAAAATCTGTGAATCCAACAAAAATGGATTGGTTAGTCAAACTTGACTATGCTTTGTGGGCTTATAGGACTGAATATAGAACTCCTATAAAAATGTCCCCATATAAGCTAATATTTTGGAAAGCTTGTCACTTACCAGTTGAACTTGAGCATAAAATATATTGGGATATTAAAGAGTTCAAATATAATTTGAAAGATGCTGGTGAGAAAAGATTATTACAATTAAAGGAGCTTGAAGAGATAAGGAATGAGTCTTATGAAAGTGCCAAAATTTATAAAGAAAAGATGAAGATGTGGCATGATTGAAAAATTTTTACAAAAAATTTCCAACTATGGCAAAAAGTTTTACTATATAATTCAAGGTTAAGATCATTTTTCAGGCAAACTTAAGTCCAGGTGGATGGTATTATTTATTGTGATTAAGGTTTATCCTCATGGAGCTGTGGATATTAAAGATCCTAAATCTAAGAAAATATTTAAAGTGAATGGACATAGATTGAAACTTTATTTTATAGGGGATCAGCATAAGTTTAATGATGGAATGATGTTGGCTCAACCAGAGTAAGCATTGGTTACATCGGGCTGATGACGTAAAACCAAGTGCTTTGTGGGAGGCAACCTATGAGTATCCGTGGGTTTTTATTTTTATTGATGTTTTATGTGTGATTAAGAAAATTGGGGTAGTTTTTTTTAGACTATTATGTGTTAGTAATGATTTTGAGACTTAAATTAGTGATTTGGACATGTTAAAATGAGATTTTGGACGTTAAGTTGACTTGTGCAAAAATGTGCACTGACGCTTAAGTGCCAAATCCGGCGCTTTAGCGCGGCAGTTTATTAACATGCAAAAAATTAATATTCTAGAAGGAAAAACTGCTTAGAAGTTTGCAAAAATGTGACTTGGCAGTTTCTAAACGTGTTTAGGAGTTATTGGAAGAATTTAGGCCTATAAATAGAAGTGTTTAGTGAAGGAATTTCACCATAGATCATTTTTAGCCCTAAAGTCTAAGAGAGAGAGAGATTTTAAGATGATGTCTTCATGGGAGATGAATTTCAAGAAGAAGGAAGAGACTACGAGGAAGAAATTCATTAGCCAAAGTGCACAAGAGATGTATAACAATTTCTTAGCCGTTATTATTGAATGGATATCAGAGAAATCAACAAGATTGAAAATACCATGTCTGTACTGGAGACTAAGGTATTGGAGATTCTTATACATCTTGAGCATATTGGATGGCAATTGAAAATACAATTTAGCCACAGTAGTTATATAGAGGAAGCGAATAAAGAGATGTTTCTTAAGCAAACATGGATTGAAGAAGATTGCACCAGAGCACGTCACCATTGTCTGTTTTATCAAATTTATATTCCAGTTGCCCCAGGAGAGACTAATGTAAGACCTGAATTTGTTCCTTCTAATGAAGAATGGAATTATGTTCTATCTTTGTTTTTGTGTGAATAAAGCTGTTGTCCTTAAGTGTTGTTAGTGTTTAAGACATGTGTTAGTGTTTATGTTGCTTGTGTGTTCAATTGTGAATGTGTGTTAAGTGTTTTGTACTTAGGAAAATATTCTCATTCGAGACTATTTGGAGTGAGAATTAAGTATCAAGAGTATTTTTACTTGTTTGTGAATTAATATAAGTTTGTTTTTGTGAAAATTTTGTGTTGTTTTAGCCTCAAATTGAAATAGATATTAAGGAGAGTTTAGAGAGAGAGAGAGAGAGGAGTTGTAGGAAATTCAAAATAGTTAATTAAGTGCTATGAGACCATTTATGGGTGGTTTACTTAGGCAAATAGTACATTTTACTTAAATTTGAAGATTTTAAAAATAATGCTCTGGCACATAAGCGCCACATATCGCGCCTACGCTCGAGATAACCCGAGGGGCAGGCGCCTAAGCTCCACTTACCCGCACTTAAGCTCCAGTCCATGAAAACCAGTTCGCGAACGGTTAGAAGTGAAATTTTAGTCCGAAAACACCATTTTTAACGGCTCCCATCATCTTCTACCTCTCAAAATTACAATTTTAAGGGCTAGGGCACACCATTAAGTGGAGATTTCTTGGTGGAATCATGAAAAAATTGCTAGATTCAGATTCCTTGAGGTAAGAGCTTTACTTCTATGCAAAAATTTTGGATTTTCACCAGGTATTTTGAGAACATTTGGAGAATTCAAAAATTCACTATTCATGGTGAAAAATGAGGAAAAATCTATTAAAATTGCTTGGGAGGTTTAGTTTCTGCTTTTGGAAGTTTAGTTTAGTGATTTAGACTTGATTTTTGAAGTTATTTTTGGAATTTATAAAATTTGTAGAATGGCACCAAGAATGAAGAGGAATAGAAGAAAAATCCCTTTTGATTCGAGCAATTTTTTTAGTTTGTAGGCTCAAGATCGATACAGTGACACTCTACAGTCACGAAAATTGATTCCATAGCGATTTTTTAGAAATTCAGGTGGAGACATGGAAGATTTAATTGCTCTTCGAAAGTGGGAAGAATTCTGCTGTTTTTCTGTTGTGGCAGTGATTTCTGTTGTAAGGGAGTACTATGCAAATCTCCTTAAAGCTGAAGACAATCGAGTTATGGTTCGAGGAAAGTTGGTACCTTTTTTGTTAGAGGTAATCAACTTATTTTACCATTTACCATCAAATACTTTATGTTTTTATGCAAATTATAGTCCCACTAAAGCGGAGTTAGACAAGATTATTTCATATTTGACTATTGGGAGAGGACTTTGGAAGATTACCAATGAGAGGAGAGTAAATTTCCCAACTTCAAAGTTATGTGCACTTCAAAGGCCTGACACTATTTCATTTCTGCTTGTTTGCTTCAAACCAATCATGTCAGTGAAGTGACCAGAGAAAGAGTGATGTTGAACTATTATATTCAAGAGAGAAAGCTCATCAACATTAGAGCTTTGATCTATCAGACTATCATCAGTTCTACTACACTAGTTTAATCAAGCCTCCTATCCCGGGAAATCTTGTTTCATAGTGAAGTAGGTCCCTGTTGTCACGGGTGTGAGGCACTTTGGTTGTCTTAACCTAACCATTGCAGAGGTAAGCATAGGCAAAAAGTGTATAAATAGCTCAAATTTGACTGAAAAAAAACCAAAAAGCCAACTCTCTTGATCAGAAGAGAATCTATAAGAAAATAAATAATCAGAATCGATCGAGATCTTTCTCGAAATAGAAAGAATGGATCAAATCAGCCTTATAGGGGGATTGCTTAAGAATAAGAAAGAGGAATCTTCTGTAAATATCATGGAATAAGGTTTGATCCTATTCATGGGGATTTCGTAAATATTCAATTCCAAAAAGAGAAAGTTCGAAACAATTGGGACTTTTTTGTAGATTGGATGCGACTATTTAATGATATGGCATGTACAGAATGAAAGCTTCATTCTCGATTCTACGAGAATTTTTATGAAAGCATTGCATTTTCCCAGAATGTATCCAAATTTTTGGCTTCTTCTGATTATTGATTCAACCTCGGATAAAAAAGATAGACCTTGGTTCTCTTTCACCTCATCAACAAGTTGAGTAATGAGCATAACGACACTCTTTTTCCGATGGAATGAGCTTTTCGGTCAATTTCCAAACGAAGAATTTCAACGCAATGAAATCTTTCAATTTCTTCTTTGACTATGTTCAACTCTATGTATTCCTCTATCCGTAGAGTACATTGAATGTACAAAATGGCTATAACAAAGTTTATGTTCTTCGTATTAACAGCTACTCTAGGAGGAATGTTTTGATGTGGTGCTAACAATTTAATAACTATCTTTGTAGCTCTAGAATGTTTCATTTTATGCTCCTACTCCTACCTATTATCTGGATATACTAAGAGAGATGTACGGTCTAATGAGGCTACTACGATATATTGACCTCTGAGTGGGGCAAGCTCTTCTATTCTGGTTCATGGTTTATCTTGGCTATATGGTTGATCTGGGGGGGAGATCGAGCTTCAATAAAGAGTGAATGGTCTTATCAATACACAAATGTCTAACTCCCCAGGAATCTCAATTGAGCTTATATCCATCACTATAGGAATTGGGCTCAAGCTTTCCCCAGCCCCTTTTCATCAATGGACTCCTGATGTATCGTTTGACAAATTCCTACATATATATCTATCTCTCCTAGTTTTGTTTATCTTTTTCAAAACTCCATAGACATGCAGAAGATAAATGTTATCCCCACTTGGACTAAGACATCACTTTTTCCAAATGTTTTCTTTTATTCAAATATCAAATAACAATTAAGGTGAAGCAGGGTTAGGAACAACGAATCTCTTTCTGATAAACAGAACCCTTTTGCAAGTTTGTTATTATGGGTAGTTCTACGAAGGATAGGACTAGTTACATATACAACACTTGAATTATTGATGTAGATGCTACATAGTTGGTTCTCATCCTTCAAAGACTACGAGAGTAATAGGAGCATCAGTTGATAAAAGGATCACCCTAAGATGATCATCTCATGGCTATGGAGAATGAATCAAATTAGATGGTTCTCTTTCTCAATCTTTCTGGCTTGTTCCTACGGTCAAAAGGAATAACTGCTACAACTACAGGTCTGGGATTTGCTTTCTTGATCTTTTCTTTGTGCGTGCAGGCTAGGATTAAATATGACAGTTGGGAGGAGGTTTTGTTACCTCTAAAGTCCATCACAAAGGTGAATGTGAAGACTTATTCTGAGCATTTGATTTTTGGCTAGAGAGGAGGATTTTCTAGGAGCTATGGAATGGAAACGTGTGCTGCATCTAACTCTGCTGCTTCTTCATCTAGACCATCTACTTCATGTGCTTCTATATCTCGAGGTGAGTTTACTCATACCCAAGATGAATTATTGTAGAAGATGATGGATAATATCAATTTTACAGCTGATAAGGTACAAAACTTAAAGCATTTTGCAAATCATACTAATAGTTATAATAGAAGGAAGAGTGATTATAAAGAGAAATTCCACTCATCTTTGGAGAGCCTAATTGGTAGTGACCCAAGAATGCAATTTCCTTCATATCGTTAATATCCTGATTATGAGCCTACAAAAAAATGGTACAATGGTGATTCTGAGGATGAAGAGTAGAGTTGAGAGATTTATTTTATGATTTTAATATGATATGAACTATGTGGCCTGGGCTTGCTACATTTGCATCGGTGTGTTGTTTTGGAGTATTTTGTGTTTTGGACTTTTATGTTTGAATGTTATTATGATGCTGTGTTTTGTTAGTGGCCTGTTTTAACATTCTATGCTAGTAACTATTGATGTGTGTTTAATACTATTTTAGTTAGATTATGATTGAACTTGATTCTATGTCTTTTGAAAAGTTTAAAAGTCTAGCTAACTTAGATCTTAAATTTAAATTTCTGAAATTGCTATCCTATATTTTCCTTTTATCATGTTAGTTTGTTTGTTTTTATGCTAAGATCATGAAATGAAGTTAGTGTGTTAATTTACTTTTATGTTTATACCCACTACTTAGAAGTCTATTGAATCTCTACATGTTGAATTGAAATGAAAATATAAAAAATTTGATTAAAAATTAATTTTACTCATATTTTTAGTTTTATACTTGTATCATTAGGGTTTAAAACTCTTGTTAGCATGATATTTTTTAAATTTTCATTCCTACTTAAATATATCTGATGCTAAACTATTTAATATGTTAAAAATTTAAGTATAGGGGGATGAAAAATATTTTTAAAAAAACTGGAATTTTATTTGTTCTCAAATGTGCTACAAGTTAATTTGATTTGAAAAGAAAAAAAAATTGATTATGTATATGAAGTTATATTAGGGAAGTAAAATTTGACTTTAGAAATGAGTAAGAAAATTTAGTTGAAATTTTTAGTAATGAAGAAAAACTTTAAGTTAAAAAGTTTTTAGAAGAGAAAATGATTAATATAATTAACTATGTTTAGTAAGAAAAATTGTATTTTTGAAAATTTAGATAATTTAGACTTTTATTTTTAATACTTAAATTTCTTTTATTAAAATAATTTTCAAAACCATTATTATATTTATAAGTAAAAGACTTATATTAAGACTTTGCTTTAGGAAAGAAGTAGAATTCAAAATCATTAAAGACCTATCCAGATATTGTAATCCTTGCGTGAAAAAGAAAAGAAAAAATAAAAGAAAAGAAAAAGAAAAGCAAAAAGAAAGAAAATAAAAAGAAAAATAAAAAAAATTAGGAAGGAGAAGCTTGAGGATTAATGCCTAATAAAAAATTGGTTCTACATTTGATCTTTTTAAAGTATAAGACTTGAGAAACTCTTAAGCTTATAGATATGATATAGTAAGTAAAAATATTTTGAATGAAAATTTTTAAGTGGAGATAATAAAAAACTAAATTCTAAATTTAGAAAATCTACAATATATTTCTGAACTAGATAGAAACTCATATTTTCATCTTTCTTAACTTTAAGAATTTCTAAACTTTAAGTTAGTCTCATTTACTGAATATTTTTTCTAAATTAGACTGCTATAATTCTAAATCTAAATTTTAGTAACTCCTAATGAAACTCATATACATATCATACATATGAAGTTTTTAAAGATTGAAGTGTCACTTGAGGACAAGTAACATTTTAAGCTTGGGGGATTTTGATACACCTAAAATATTTAATATTTTTAGACTCATTTTTATATCTATTTTTGAGATATTACACTTTAATGGAAGGTATTTTTGTGTTTTTCTTGCAGAAACAGGTAAAGAGGGTAAAAAAGCTTAAAGGAGTGAAAAATGATCAAATTTGGACAAAAATGTGAAAAATGTGCAATTGAGTTTTGGTGCCTAAGCGTCGGATCCATAGCTTAGGTGCCGGGTAAACAGAGAAGGTCATGCCTAAGTGCTAGAGGTCCCGCGCTTAAGCGCAAGTGGCAGTTACTAAACCAGTAAAGTTGGTTTTTGTAAGTTTTGAAGAGGTTTTTGAGACACTCATTAGCTTAATAGGTGGTTATAGCCACCATGTACCAAAATTATGACGAAAGGATCCATCTCTTGGGAAAATACATTGAATCTAGATGTATTTTGAAGAGTTTCCAAGACACCTCTTAGAAAATTATAAATGAAAGACGAGAGGAATTTGAAAAGAGTCTTGAAAATACTTGGAAAGTTTTGAAAGTTCATCAATTTGAGGAGTTAGTTTGGAGAGATTTTCATGCACCAATTTTACTTTTATTTTATCTTTTTTATTATTTTATTTTGAGTGATTGTAAAGAGAAGAGATTCAAAGGAACTTCAAGAATTTGGTGGAGAACTTGAGATAAGTTTCTATCTTTTTGTTTTGAGACTACTTTTGATTTTAATTGAGACTTATTGTTGGTTTGACAATGATTTCTTCTTTTAAGCTAAAGTGTGATTTTGTTTTCTCCATGGATTTTGAGTAATTTTTTTTAACTTTCTTCTTAAAATGATAAGTAATTAAGTTTTGGATGGAAATTGTGGAGAGTATTGATCTTTAATGTTGGAAGAAGTTATGATGATTTAAATCCATGCACTTCATTTACTTCTTGATTTGGCCAATCTAGATGTTAAAATTTGTTGTGAGAACATGTAAGAATTGGGTTGGTATTGTCTCGGTCAACAATAGGAAAGAATCGCATGAGGTTCTATGAATGAAAATGTAGTTCATATGATTGAGTGCAAATAAATAGGGAAATATTCATTGAAGGGTGTAGAGTTAGAGGACTATAAAGTGACAGGTTAAAGCCCCCACGTTAGTTTATTGTTTTATGTTTTGAAACAAGATGTTAGCGCCCAGGTGGAGGAAATCGATGGAACTCTATAGTGAGAGCTAGTATCTTCTCTACCTTGCCGGTCTTAAGAACTATTCAAATTTTAAATTAGTCAATATTCTTTATAACATCTCTAGAAAGTGCAAATAACATTATTGCTCATTTTTGGCACAACACGATTTGCATACTTCCACAACATAATTCCTATAATTAGTACTGATTCATGATAAGAAAAAAGATATTTTTTTATTAAGTGTTTTTCATCTACAAAACTTTAGTTATCTTTTTAAGCTGTTATTATTTTGTCAAGATATCAAAAATACAAAAAATATTTGAATTTTTATTACTGCAAAATATCTTCAGTTTAAGTAATTGTCTTTTTAAAAATAGAAAATTTTCTAAAATTGCATATTGTATAAATTCTCTGCGGGTTTGATATTCAGGTCTTAATTAAAAAGTCCTATATTACTTAATAAAGATACATATACTTGCGTAGTATCCCAATATATATAAATTAAAAGTTAAATTTTTTATTTTTCTTCAGGATCAAGTATTTGGTTTTATTGTAAAGTAAGGAAATATAAGTGAAATATAATCTGAATTATTGTTGTACTTTGCATATTAGCAGTATCAAGAGGGATCACCGACCTCGAGGTGAAAATTTAAATTTAAGTAAGAATGTTAAAAAATAAATCAGAAATTAGAGACCGACCTCAAAAGAGGCAATCAAATGTTAAGAACTGATTCCAAAGTGAGAATTGAAAGTTACGGATCAATCTCAAAAGAGAGTCAAAAGTTAAAGACCGATCTCGAAAGGAGTGAGTCAGAAGTTGGGGACTGATTCTAAAAATGAGAATCGAAAGTTAGTTATTAATTTCGAAAGCGAGTCCGAAGTTAAGGACTGACCTAAAAAAGAAGTAAAATCAGAAGTTAAGGACTGATTCAAAAATGAGAATTGAAAGTTGATGATCAATCTCAAGACGAGAGTCAGAATTTAAGGACCGACTTTGAAGAGTGAATCAGAAGTTAAGGACTAATTATAAAATGAGAAATTGAAAGTTGATGATCAATCTCAGGAAGAGAGTCAGAAGTTAAGAATCGACCTCGAACGAGTGAATCAGGAGTTAGGAACTGATTCTAAAATGAGAATTGAAAGTTGATGATCAATCTGAGGAAGAGAGTCAGAAGTTAAGGACCAACCTCGAACGAGTGAATCAAGAGTTAGGAACTGCTTCAAAAATGAGAATTGAAAGTTGATGATCAATCGTAGGAAGAGAGTCAGAAGTTAAGGACCGACCTCGAACGAGTGAATTAGGAGTTAGGATTTGATTCAAAAATGAGAATTAAAAGTTCATGATCAAGCTCAAAAGAAAGTCGGAAGTTAAGAACCGACCTTGAAAAAAAGTGAATAAGAAGTTAAGGACTGCTTTGAAAATGAGAATTGAAAGTTAATGACCAATCTCAAAAGAGAGTCTAAAGTTAAGGACCGACCTCAAAAAGAAGTGAATCATAATTTAATGACTCATTTGAAAATGAGAATTGAAAGTTAATATCAATTTCAAAAGTGAGCCAAAAGTAAAGGACCGATCTAAAAAATAATTGAATGAGAAGTTACGGACTGATTCTAAAATGAGAATTGAAAGTTGATGATCAATCTCAAGATGAGAGTCATAAGTTAAGGATGACCTCGAACCAGTGAATCAGGAGTTAGAAACTTATTCAAAAATGAGAACTGAAAGTTAATGATCAATCTCAAAAGAGTGTCAGAAGGTGGGGACCAACCTCAAAAGGAGTGAATCAGAAGTTAAGGACTGATTAAAAAATTATAATTGAAAGCTAATGATCAATCTCAAGAGAGAGTCAGAAGGTAAGGACCGACCTCAAAGGAGTGAATCAAAAGTTAAGGACAGATTTGAAAATGAAAATTTGTGATGTTGAATCTAAAGATATGTGTCGTGTAAAAATACTGACATTTTCAAAGAAGATATTGTGAGGTTTTGTGCAAAACGTGAAACTCTGCGGGGGTGTTAAGAGAATTAGTGTTGACAAAGATAGTTGTGTTGCGTGAGCAAAGAGTAAGAGACCTCGAAATTGAGAGAATCAACTCAATAAATTTATTTTCTTTTCTTGTTGTTTTTATCATGTTTAATTTTTGAAATATGTTTTAAAAAAATAATTTTAGTTGGTTGATTTTTTTAAAAAATGATTTGTTTTGTTGTTTGTTGGTTGGTTATTTAATTTTTTGTTATTTTATTTTCTTTATTATTGTCAAATTTTGTTGTTTTGTTTTTTTTCATTGTAATTTTGAACCAACGTAGGGTTCGTGGCTTTTATCCATCGTACAATTGGGGCAATGGAACAAACAGATAAATTTCTAAAAGAAACTTCATTAATCTGCTCCAATAAATATTACAAATCAAGTGTAGGCTAACACCTCAAAAAGTACAATATGCTAACTGCATCAAAGCAAATCCAAAATACCTCACGCCAAGTACATATCATAAACAAACACCTCTGATATATATCATATTTTTTGTAATGTAGTAAAGCAGAAAAGAATCCTTTGACTGTCTTTTCCTGCTGTGATGAGCTCCTGATCGAGCAGACCTTCTAAGCCATGCTCCAGGACAGAGTTCCCTTTGCATGTACTTAGAGATACAAACCTCTCATAACTCATATGGTAGCAGCTCCTCCAGCTCTGAATCTGGTTGAAATCTGTACGGTATTTTATTGTCATCCACCGTCAGAAGGTTACAGACACCCTACGGTGTCAAACTCCTGGAATACAGTGCTTGGTGACATCCGCTCCATTCCCTTTAAGGACTAGCACCAAACCAACAGGTAGTGGAATTTCAATAGATCCTCTGAATTCACCAGGGCCAATGATGTCAATTTCTTTCCCAAAAAAGATGTTGCTTTTACTCATGAATGAAACCATGAAACCATGCAGAAAAGTCTCACGAAGTCATGGTGTTTATATGTGGAGGAATGCAATCACCCTCGTCATAGTTGTTGATAATGCAACTGTTAGAAATGCAGTTAGCGAGCAGTATACTTCACCTGACCAATCTTTTAATCATTCACTTCATCATTGGCGGTAGTTGATCCACTTGATCATGCCTGAAAATCCCAGGCGGATTCCCTTGTCACTCGTTAGTAGGTTGTAGCAGCAACCGAGATAGTGATCCTTCCCATTCCTCACATCCATTTTCTTGGCTTAGGATAGGTTCTTCCATAAGCAGGCATTCTCGAACTCTATCCCTTAGGTCAAAAATGTAGTTAAGAATATTTTTTTCATCACTCTCTGAGAAGTCCCTGGCGTATAATTTAAATCCTTCTAGTATGTTGATGAACCTCCCTTGTACCTCTTCATAGAATTCAAAATTTCCTTTGTTCACTTTGCTTATTCTATAATATTCTATTGTGCTTATGACTGGCGGTTGTCGAGTAAGTTCCCTTATTTCAACGGAGGTGTGAACCCAAGCTGGTGCTGAATCTGGCTCTAACAGAATGTATGATTCTGCGTTTGATGGTATGTATGGCTCTGTACCCCTCGAAACATATGGCTCTGCATCCATTGGGACATATGTCTCTGCCTCTATCAGGTAATCAACAATCTAAGATCTATCTTCTATAGGGGGTACTCCTCTAAGGTATTGTAGTGTTGTAGGCGCAAGACATTACAGTCCGGGCATTCCATTAGTGTCCCCTAGCCAACGATCGTGCAGGTACTTCAGCATTGCAAGTAGGGAAACCCATGCAGAGAACATCTGTAGCTAGTAGTATTTCTAGCTCTGTAACAAACCTGGATTCATTGTTTGTGATAGGCAAGCTTGAATAAGTTTCTCTCATGCCTGGATCATAAATTTCCCCCTCAAGAATAGGGGTGAGTAATTTTGCTTCCTCTTTTTTTCATCTTTTCTCCTCTCATAAGAAAGCCCTCTACTTTCGGCGGCGAGCTTTTCTACGTTGTGTTCTTTATAGTAGAGCGTCTGGAAATCTTTCACTATTAGTAGCAACCAAGCCCCTAAATGGCGTAGATATCATGGATGGTAGATAGCTAGGCCCCTCCATTGGGTCCTGTTGTACCATCATGTTGTTTCCTTTCAGTGACGCACTATCTTTGGTGGTCAACCTTAGCAGGGAGGATAGCCCTTCCTTTTCTCGTCGACTGATGACATTCATTAAAGACCCCACGTAACCCATGTTGACTTGGTTAATTTCCATGTTGAAATCTATAGTGCCGCCCTGCGGCACCATTTCTTCATTTAGTATGAGATTCCAGCCATTTTTAAAGGCAAAGATCAGCCTTTGGTCTAACATTTCTCTGTAGATGATAAGAAAAATGTCAGTGGGCTGAAACTTAGCATGAACAAGAACAAAACAAAGTATTTATTAAAAGAAATTTTAGTTTATTTTGGTGAAGAAGTCATTTAATTGTGTATGCATTTTGTTTAATTTGGTAGAATATTAAGATTAAAGGTAGAAATGAGAGAATTTGAAGTGTAATTATTTTCAAAATTTTTCATTATATTGAGGTTAATTTTGTTACAAAAATTTTGGACCAGGTCACAGAATTTTTGCCACATAGATAACCACAAAACAATCGAAATTTCAAAATTTCAAAATTTCAAAATTTCAAATCAAGTGGCAGTAAGCAACGTTACGCTGCGTAGTATGTCTTCAGGTATTGTCCATTGATTGGTAGCATGGGTCTTTTACCCTGAAAGTCTACTAACTGGTAGGCTCCTCCTGCGTAGACCTTTTCATCAACAAATGGTCCCACCCAAGCCGGCTCAAATTTTCCACCTATCTTGCGGTGTGCAAGAATAGGTCTTTTAAGCACAAGGACAAGGTCACCAACTTTGAATGTCATTGGGCGGACCAATTTGTCATGAGCTTGTATCATCTTTGCCTAGTAAAGTTCTAAATGTTTTTGTGCTTCAAGTCGTCTTCCCTTAAGACTCTCTAGTTCTTCAAGTCCGAGCTACGCACTTTCTTCTGTTGTGAGTTGGTTGGCGACTACGACTCTAAGAGATGACATCTGAATTTCTAACGCTAGTACGTTCTAGGACCCGTACACGAGCATGTAGAATGTATTTTGGGTGAGAGTCTTGAACGTCATTCCGTAGGCCCACAAAGCTTCTAGCAATTTGTTGTGTCAATCCCTTTGATTTTCATCCAATGTTTTCTTCAAAATCTGTTCAAGTCTTTTGTTGGAGGCCTCAGTCAATCCATTTGTTCTAGGATAGTAAATTGTAGAGTATCTCCAATCTATCGCATGTCTTTTAATAAAATTATTGATTTTTGTGCTTTTAAAAACTGTCCCATTGTCAGAAATTATTCTTCTCGGTACTCCGAAATGGTAGAAGATTTGGCTTTTGAAGAATTGAAGGGCGTGTTGTGTCGTAACCTCTTGTAACGGTACTGTCTCTGCCCATTTGGAGAAAGAATCTATAGCAGTAAGTATAAACATGTGTCCTTTGGAGGATGGAGGGTCTATCAAACCTATTAGGTCCGTGCCCCCAACACTCGAGTGACCACGATGCAACGGTTGAGTGTAGCACATTTGGAGGTTGGTGTAAGACCACCCCATGCACCTGGAAGTGGTGACATCTTCTGGCTGTATCCATGCAGTCAGACATCATTACTGGCCAATAATATCCGAGCCTTTTGATTTTGTTTTTCATCTTCAACCTTGACTGGTGAGCGCCACACAATCTGACGTGTACTTCTTTAACAATATTCTATGCCTTGGCTCTGCTCAAACATTGTAGCCACATCTGGTCAAACAATCTCTTGTAGAGGACGTTACCTACTAGAGCATAAGACATAGCCCTTTATTACAATATGATGTGCCTCAAACTTGTCATCTGGGAGCTCTCCAGTATGCAAATATTCTATTAATGTCTTGCGCCAATCTTCGTTAATGTCTGTAACCTCAATCATCGTTTCCTTTTATTTCCCAAGCTTGTGTAGAGTTTTAAGGTCGATTAGAAATAAAACTTGTCTTCCTTTTATGATGATTTCAATGGAATCCTCTGGGGGACATGCCAGCTCCTTAGCGAGTTTTGCTAGAGCGTCGACATGGGCATTATTTCCCTAAGGAATCTAGTAGAAAGTCACATTGAGGATCTGTTCCAACACTTTCATCGTGTACTGATGGTATTTCACTAATCTTGGTTTTAGAATCCTGTATTGTCCAATAATTTGCTGGATGACGAGTTGTGAGTTTCCATAAATGGCAATGTTTGTTATATCCATTGAGATTGTCAATTCCATTCCAGTGATTAAGGCTTCATATTCTGCTTTATTGTTGGTGCACGACTCTGTTAGGTGGTATCAGAACCTCAAGTTACCCTTATCTGGCGTGATAAAGATCAAACCGATCCCTGTTTTTCCTGGTATGACTGTGCTCACTTCTTTATCTTCTCTGGCTGAAGAAGCGCCATCGAAGTAATTTCCCAGCATTACACACTAGAGAATTCCATTTGTAGTATTTGCTCGTCTGGTAACTCGTCATTGAGAGGGGACCCAGCTGGTAGTGGGTGTGCAGCGAGAAAGTTTGCTAAAATCTATCCCTTGATAGCACAGAGAGGAAAAAAAGTTATATCAAATTGCAATAAAATCATTGACCATCTTGCTAGATGCCTGGAGGTGTTGGTCAGGTCATCAAATATTGCAATGGGTTAACTTTTGAAATTAGAGTAATCTTATGAGAGAGCACGTAATGTCTAAGCTTTTGGGAAGCTAAAATGAACACCAGACAATGCTTCTCAATAGGTTGATACTTTACTTCTGTCGGTATCAGACGACGACTCAAGTATTAGAGTGCATTTTCTTTACCCTTGTCATTGACTTGGTCCAAGAGGGCTCCAAGAGAGTCATCTAAGGTCGCAATATAAAATATCAATGGTTTCTCTGGGATAGGGGCTACCTAAATAGGAGTTGTCATTAAGTATTGTTTAACATCCTTAAAGGCCCACTGACATTTCTCTTCCCAAACAAATTTGGCATCATTTTTAATTAATGCCTAGAAGGGCTGACACGTACGTCAGAGATTAGAAATGAAACGTCTCAGATATGACAAATTCCTCTGGAAGTAATGTAGTTATTTCAAGGTTTTAGGAGGAAACATTTTCAAGTTAGCTTTAATCTTATTCGGCTCGATTCCCTGATGACGGAAAACGAACCCTAGAAATTTCCTGGAGATAACGTCGAAAGCACATTTTAAGGGATTCATTTTAAGGTCTTATCATCGTAACCGTTCAAACATGATCCTCAAATCATACAAATGGTCTATCTTTTATTTACTTTTGATGACCAAATCATCCACGTAGCATTCTACTTGATTGTGAATGAGGTCGTCAAAAATCTTTGTCATTGTGTGTTGGTATGTTGCTTCAGCGTTCTTTAGGCCAAACAACATCACTGTGCAGTGAAAAACTCCAAGCGGTGTTCTGATGGTTATGTGTGTTGCATGTTCAGGAGCCATCTTAATTTAATTGTATCCCGACGATCCGTCCATGAAGGAGAAAATTTCATGTGCTGAAGTGATATCCACTATCATTTCTGGTATTGGTAGTGGAAACTGGTCATTTGGACATGCCTTGTTAAAATCCCTGAAGTTTACACAAATAAAGATTTGTTCATTTTTCTTCTTAACATGTACAATGTTAGCCAACCTTATGGGGTATTGCTCTTCTTTTACAAAATTGGCGTCTATTAAATTTTTCACCTCGACGATGACTTGTTGTTCTATTTCGAGGCGCATTCTTCTGGGAGCTTATTTTATTGAGGTCATATCTTTATCTACCCTGAGTTTATGAACTGCAATCTCTGCTAACAGTCATGTCATCTCATCATAACTCCATACGAAGCAATTTTTTATTCAATTAACAATTTGATCAACTGTAGAGATTCTTCATCATTGAGTAGAGAACTTATAAAAGTAGGTCGGGGTTGCTCTTCAGTCCTGAGGTTGATTTCTTTCAACGCATCAACAATTGACTTGATTTCTTCTTCAAATTCTGGTGGAGCATCTCCTATTAGCTGATCAGTAGAGTCATCCTCTATATCAAGACAATCCTCTTCAGATTCTCTAGTAATAATCATGCAAAATTTTGAATCATTGACTAGTCTGACTGTACCAAATCCGAGACCCTCTTTTGAGTTGGGAGTTCGACTTTTAATATTCCATAATTTTTTTAAAAGTTGAAATTTATCTTTTGACATTTGTTTTGGCAAGTGTCCTTGTTAAAGTAACTTTTGTACATAAGGCGAAAAGTAACCAAAAGTTAATTCCATTAATTCATTAGGATCATCATCCAAATTTACATGATTTTCAAGATTGTTAGAAATAGAAGCATGGTAAAATTTGACCGGCTTTGAACCAGCACTACGGACTTCCTTGGCTCTAACCTCTCGACCTTTTGAGGGAGGATCAGAGAAAGGGTCATAGTATTCACATAGTAATTTATTCAATCATACATTGTCTCATATTCACTTTTCTCGGCATCTTCTATGGATATCTCGTATTGAGGTTTCTTCAGTTTTCTCATCATTATTTTATCTTTGGAACTGTCTTCATCACTAATGTTAATGGTTGGCCTTGTCTGTTCAATGATTAAGTTGGTTCTTCCCCATCCACATCCCCGACCTTGACCTCGAGAGTGCGAATTAAAAAAACCTCCACCAATTTGTTGCAAAAAAGTGGTGGAAGATCACTGAAGCGGAGTTGAATGGCCCTACCATTGTACTTCTTCTAAATCTTTACTTTTTCTTATCACAGTTTTATGAGAGAAGACAGTTTTCTTTAGAGGTGTGTAGAAGACGACATCTTCATGAACACCAACTTCATGAACTGAAAACAGTTGAAGATCTCCTTTGATGCAATGTTCTTGTCCTTCTTTGTATTACTTGATGCACTGGTGTCAAGAAGATGGAACGATGTTCTGCTCATGAATCCATGGTCAACCCAGTAGAGCGTTAAAAGAGGTCTCGGCGTCGATGATATGAATTTAGTGGTTGTTGCTAGCTCTCCAACCATCATAAACAATGTAATAGATCCAAGGGCTCTTTCTCCCTTTTGGTTTAATCATGTTAGCATCAAGCTCTTAAGCTTCATTGTCCAAATAGGCCAATGTCCGTAGGCTCATCAAGTTGAGTGGTGCTCTAGGATCTATTAAAATTTTGGACAACACAAATCTGTTGATGTTAACGGAGATGTAAAGCGGTCGGCTATGGTCGACGATACTGAGTAGCAAACCTTCATTTGTGAGGTTACCCTAGGCTATTCTTTCAACAAGCAAACTTCATCTAAGGATGTGCTGGCCAACTGGGTTAAGCAAATCTCTGGGTCGAGCAAAGCTGTAACCAGAGACTCTCTCATCTCCTTTGACAGAATCAAAGCGTCATAGATGCTTAATCTGGCCGACAAATTCCTAAGATGAGCTAGCATGTTGTAATCCAATTTCTATGACCCTCCAGTTTTCTCTTGGTTGTGTGGTCCTTCCACTGGTGGAGGTGAAGGTAGTTCTTCTCGAGTTACTATTTGTTTTTCTTTATCTGCTGGAGTTGTTCTTGGGGGTTACACTCTCCCACTTCTTAAGTTTACTTAAGTTTTTTTTCTTCTTGTGATATCATTGTTGAATCTTCTGATGTTTCTTCATTTTTGGAAAGATCTAAGTTGATGGCAAGCAGTGCACTGTGGCAATCAAGAATTGGTTCCTCATTGTCAGTGCTGTCGTAAGTGGTAACATCAATGTCTTTTTTGGTATTGTTAGCAAGTTCATCGAACTCAAGTACGATTTAAGGATCATTTTGGAAATTGAGATCGAAGCTAGATGTTCAAAATCAATTACGTCATCACCAGAAATAGTTAAAATGTTGCTGAAATCATAATCATTATATTCATAAGCCCCCAGAGGGGCAAAAAGATAATCATACAAAGTCAGGGGTTAGAGGATTTTCTTCTCTGAATTCGAGACAACCAATCTAGTAGAGGCAGCCCCTATCCTACCCCCTGTGCTTTCAATCTTCGTAGTGCTAGTGTTCTTCTTTTTATTTGTCTTTGACGATGGTGTCTCTTGTGGCAAAATATTCATCTCAAGCTTGGCATGTTGAAGACTTTGATCAGAAGCTTGCTTTGAAGCATTCTGGATTTGGTTTAATAATTTCTTGGAAGATTTCCTCCAAATTGAACTCCATCCATATTTTCTAGTATATGCAGAGGATTGTCTCAATGAATCCTAAATTTGGTTTAGGAACCTCTTGAGTTTGTTCCAAGTCGTACTCCATCCATATTTTCCAGTATATGGATCAATCGGAGAAATTGACTCGGCCAAAATCATATTTATGGAACCTTTTTCAGGTTCCCTTAAATTTTCTTTCGGGATCGTTATATTTCTTTCGTTGGGACTTTTATCGAGCCAATCCTTAGAGATAAAACATCATTCTATAGTGTGCCCCAACAATCTGTGGTATTGGCAATAATTTGGTTCATCTTTCTTGTCAACTTCTTCGGGCTTCTTTGGATCTGGTAGTCTGAAGTCGGGCTTCATCATCAGACTTCTGAACATTTTAGACACGGCTTTATCTTTGAAACAATACAACATTTTCTATTGTTATGTGATATGACTTTTTTATATGCTTAATTTTATATATTCAATATAGTCACAATGATATAAACACAAGTATACGTATTGCTCAAGTAATATAGGACTTTCTGATTACGCCCTGATTATCGATCCCACGAGGAAGCGAGGAAAGATTTCCTTAGCCAAATTCTAGTTTACTACTATTAGTCCTTAGTTTGGAATGTCGATTAAAATGGTGTTTTATCTAGCAACAACTCCTAAATATGAATTTGTAATATAAGGATAATAATTATTCCTAAAAGTAAATATTAATTCTAAAGATAAGCCTTTTTGGATGAGTTGGTTTGGAGAACTTTAAGATGTTAAGAAACTACTATTCTTATGTTGTGAATTGGATAATGCAAAGGAATGAGATACATTAAATATTGTATGTGCCAAATAGGAGCAATTTTAATTCTCTACCTTGATTCAGTTTTATAGAAAATCATTGGCTAATCTCTGGTTTAGTCCCTAAATCCATGGCTAGGCTAGGAGGATACTGGCTCCCACTCCAGAGCTCTCACTTTCTTTCCTCTGAAGGCTAAATCTCGCTTTAGTTCTTTAAACAGTAAGACAGAATTGAGGATTTTAGTTTGACACCCTAAAATCTCTAATTATATGCCCATCAAAGTATATTTCCATATTTATTTGCATTCAATCCCCATGAACTTCCTCATCAATGGAATTTTTATGTGTTTCTACTTTGTTAAGAATTACACTGCCCTCTCGGGTCTTGATGCATGTACAACAAATTTTAACACTACAACAGGTCTTTATTGTAATATAAATGAAGTGCAAGTAAAAACCATCACATTTATAATTAAAACTTCTTCAAGCATGCATCCCAAAATCCAAAACATGAATCCTACTCATTGTAAAAGAAAAGTAAAAGGAAAATAATGACATAATTCTCTTATGCCACTATTTCCTAAGAAGAAGAAAGAGTAAGAGAAACCCATCACAAAGCACGAAGAAAACATAATGAAAAACTTCATTACATCAAAGCAAATCCACTAGATAAGTGTTTACAAAATAATAAGATAATGAAGAGCACAATACTTAGTTTTTTCTTCTTGAAAGAAAGATAAAAATTTATCCCATAGAGTCTCTCGCTGATCCATGCAATGCTAGAACATTTCCTTACAAATTCTCTCAAAGTCCCCTCACCAATCTCTCCAAAAAAGATAGAAATCTACATTTCTACTTTTATTCTAGGACCACTAAACATTCTCCACATTTTGTCACTCACACACACTCTCAAACACACACACGCTTGCATATGAGAGGTCTCAAGCCCTCTTTTTTAAAGAGACACAAATTCCCTCTTTTTTTCCAAGAGAGAAATCTATTCATCAAAAAGACATGTCTCTTCATTGAATAGCCTTATCCAAGTGTCTAGATTCATTGAATTGCTTCATAGGTTGTTTGAATCACTTTGGAGCCTTCTAGAACATCAAAAACCGCCAAAAATCAATCCATAACAGTCCCGGACGCCATTGGCGCCATTTTGGACACTATCAGTGTTGTTTTCTCATCATTTTCTGCTCTTTAGTGTTGTCTGCACCAGCTCTGGCACTGCTGGTGCCCACCCTACGTAGCTCCACCATTTTGCTTCATTTGGCTCCATTTTAGCTCTATTTCACCCTAATTCAGTTGTGTCGTGTTTCTAACAATAGACATACAAAATAAGCAAAAAAAACTTTCATTAAAGTGTAATTTCATTCAAATATGTGTGAGAAGTGTAAAAGAGATTAAGCATAGAAAGACATCAAAATGTGCCCGGACAAAATTTTCTTTCTTGCTCGTTTTTGCTCCAAATTACATTGTTTTTGCTTCTTTCTCTCCAAAACACCATTTTCTAAACCTGAAACCAAAAATATACAAAATACCTTCTTTTAAAGTGCATTATCATTGAAAATCACCAAATATACATTAAAAGCATATGAAAAATTGCACATTTTTTAAGTGTATCAAAATGCCTCAAACTTAAATGTTACTTGTCCTCAAGTAACACTTTTACTATATAAAAGTATGACTTGGGATAGAGACTAATTTATAAACTTCTATACTTTAGTTTAGTAAATAAAATAGTAAAATTTATAAAAAACCTTTAATAACTTAGATTCAAACTCTAAGTTAAGAATACTTAGTAATCAATTTTAAGATTTCTGGATTTTTATTCAGTTCAAGAAGAATTGCAATTTGTTATATGAAGGGTATTCAGAACATTCATATCAAAAAGAACTTCACGAAAATTTTACTGGTAAAGCTACTAATACTTCAATATAAGTTTAGAAAATGTAATAAAGCCCGTTCCTTAAGTTGATTAAACTAAAGCTAATTTTTTATTAAACATCTCCTCAAGCTTCTCCTCACTCATTTTTCTCTTCTTTCTCTCCTTTTTTTTCTTTTTCTTTTCTTTTTATTTTCTTCTTTTTTTTTTCAAGTGAGGATTACTATATTTGGATAGCTTTTTAATAATTTTGAACTTTACTATCCTCTTCTTAAAGTCAAAACTCCTTACCTTTCTTCACTTTATACATTCATATTAGTTTATGATTTTTCAAAAAATTTCATTCTTTTCTTCTTACATGAAACTCTAAAATTCTTAATACTTCAAAAATATAATATCTTTTACTTTAAATGGAAAAAACATAATCTTATCCTTTCATACCAAATATCTTTAGCTTTAGAATTAATCTTCATTATTAAGAACTTTTACCTAAATTTATCGTAATATTTACAAACATAAATATAGTCATTTAAAGTTAAACTCTAATTCCAAGGTCATGTTACATTAATTTTAAAAATATAGTTAATTAAGGACAAATAAAATTTAGCTTACTTCTTTTCAAAAGAAAATTTTCTTTTCCCCCAAACTTGCATTTTTAAATATTTTACAATTAATCACATAAAATGTTGCAGGAAGGAAAAGTAATTGAATCTACTAGCTACTACAACATCCTATCAAATTTATATAAATTCATAATCAGGATAGAATGACTGCATGAGAAGGTAAATCTATCCTAAAACATGCATGCAATAATACTAAACTAAAGGAAGTATACTTAACATTAAAATCTATTTTTTTTCCTACCCCCAAACTTTATTTTTAATATGTATAGCATTTAGTGCAAGTAAATATAAGTAGAAAGAAAAATAGTATAGAAATTCTATCTACCACAAATGTCAATAAAAAACATCTACAATTATTTATCAGGATAGAAAGCATGTAGTAGAAAGTTAATCTAAACTAAACATGCCAGAATGAAATTAACTAAGTAAAAGTCTAACTAGCATAACATGTATCAACATTGGAATATAAAAATATTCTTCAAGTCCTATTATTGTAATACAAGCACAAACACACATAATAAATGAGGTCAATTCTTCCTTTAACTCATCACATCTCACTAACTTACTACCAATTTCTAACGGAATCACTACACAAATGTATATTGGGTACTTATAAATGATTTAATAGATTCTAATCCCAAAAATAAAATTATCCTTGATATATTGGTTCTCAAGCACCAACCCCAGGTATCACCATATCCCATTAATTAAGCACCTCTAACAGTTATAAGAATACTGTATTATCATCCACATGTTACTCGTCAAATAAGTTTGCGACTCCTATTAAATGAAAACAAAGTCAGAGAAAGGAAGTAACAAAATTGGGATGGAACTGTCATTGTTAGAATTCATGATGTCTCATATAAAACTCAAGTCTAGGTGAGACCCGAGTTATAGTGGACTCATCAATCCAACTACTACAAGAGAACATACAAGTCTAACCATAATAAGAAGTTAAGAAATCACCTCCCTCATGGCACACAAAAAGCAAATTAACCCACTAACAATCGAAACATCTACCAATCATCAATTAAACCGATCAATCCACACAAAAGAAAACACAAAACAACACTAACAATCATAACTCCCAAGCACATTAAATCAAAATACCCTGATAGTTATGTGTTGCCTCCCATAAAGCCCTTCGTTTAACGTCGCTAGCCCGACAAATGATTCCACCTGGATCAAAACTCTAATTAAGTAATCCTTTATCAATCGCCCAATCTTTTCCAGATCCCGGGATTTCTATAAAGTCCTCAAATTTAAAATTTTCTTTTAGCTCTTCCTTTTTAGATTGATTCATATCCTTGTTGCTCATATTTCTTTCTAGATCCAATATTTTTCTAGTAATTTTCTCAATTTTTATAATAATGTCATCCTTAAATTTTTTAAGAAATGGATCTTTATAAGCTACTTCATGATCTTCCAAATTTTGGATCAAATTCTCTCTAGATAATTCAGATTCTAGATCAAATTCTTCTAGGGTACTCTTGTCTTTCAAGTTATCTTCTAATTATTTAAGAATTTCTTCCATCGGTCTTTCAATTTCCTTATCCTCATCTCTCAACTCAAAGTTTTTTTGAAACATATCTTCAAATTCTCAACTTTATATTGCTCATCATTCATCTCTTTAGAATTTTTCTCAGGGTCACTAGGTAAAATCTTTAGGGGTGTCTGTTAATTGCATTAATAATCTGCCCTAATATCATAATCTCATTCATTTTATCTATATATCATGGAATATGCCATTCAGTGACTATGAATAACTCTTTCATAAGAGATCTTTTACTGATTTTATCATTCAATTTAGGTTCATCTTGTGATTGAGTCGAATATGAAGATATAAAGACTGGTGGTGTAGATGAATTATTTATATATGTAGGCTTTAAAATTGTATGGGGTATATTCATTTTAAGTTCATGAGATTTTTCAACAGATGGAATCAAAAGTTTACTATTTTTGATAACGCCCATCATTTCACACCTCTCTTGAACATACATACAATTTTCTTTAAACAACATTTTATACTCATCATGAAAGTCCATTTCGATCTCATTTTTTAACTTACTCTAAAAACATTTTTGAAAATGATTTTTAATTAGATAATCAATTTCATCCGTCCAAAAATAATCATCTTTTCTCTCAATTGGATACTTCATACCCTTTAAAACATCAAAAGTGGTTTCATGGTCATTAGTATTCATAGTTAACTTTCCTTCTTGCATATTTATCATAGCTTGTCCAATAACAAGAAAATGTCTCGCCGAAATGATGGGATTTTTTTTATCTTCCTCCATATCTAATACAATAAAGTCCATAGGAAAGGTAAATTTATCCACTTTAATAAGCACGTCTTTTATCACCCCTTTTGGATAAATGAAAGATCAATCAGCTAAATAAAGGATTATAGTAGTGGGAGAAATATCGGCTAAACCTAATCTTTTAAATATAGATAGAGGCATCACATTAATGCTTGATTCTAAATCACATAAAGCTTTTCCACATAATCTTTCTCCAAATACACAAGGAATTGTTAAGCTAGAAGGATCTTTAAGTTTCTAAGTATGATTTTTCTGAAATATAGCACTGCACTCCTCATTTAGTGTAATTGTCTCGTAATCCCCAAATTTCCTTTCCTTTTTTAATATCTCCTTCATAAATTTTGCACAACTTGACATTTGTTCCAAAGCTTCAGCGAAAGGAATATTTATCGTCAACTTCTTAAGTACGTCCATGAACTTTGAAAATTGTTTATCCAACTCATATTGTCTAAATCTTTAAAGAAATGGAGGTGGTGGTCTTTCTAAATTGATTTTAGTTTGAGACATTGATTTGTCTAGATCCTTAGAAACATGTTCTTAGGGTCTTTTATTTTTCTTTGTTTCTCTCACAACTCTTTTCTCTTTTCTGACCACATCCTTTATCTCTCTTCTACTTCTTAACTGGAAAAATTCTATTTTTTCATCATTTTTCTCTTTAGGTTTGATCTCAGTGTTGTTAGGAAGTGTTCCTTGGGGTCTATTGCAAAGTGAATTAGCAATTTTTTCAAGTTGATTCTCTATGTTTCTAATCGCAGCATTTTGATTTTGCAACTGGTTTCCCATTTGCAATACCACTTCTTCTGTAGATAATTTCTTATCCTTAACTTATTGATCATTGTTAGAGTGCGGTGAAAATGAAGGTCTATAATTTGTGTTCCCTTGATTATTCCAACTTTCATTAGGATTTCCATGATTATTTTCCCATGATTTGTTTCCACCCTAAGTAGTGTGATATTAATTAAAATTAGGATGGTTCTTCCAACATGGGTTATAAAAGTTAAAACATTAGTTAATTATGGTATTTAAAGTTTGATAGGATAAGTTAGAATCAATCATATTCCCTAATGAACTTTCCTCACTTACTGGAGTAAATTGAGGCTGGTTCATTCCAAACTGGTCCAACTTTCTTGATATTGCAGCAACCTGAGATGCAAGAATTTTAATCGCATATGTATCATGGACACTGGCCATATTTTTAGGATTTACCCTTATAGAGGGCCATTGAAATTCATTTATAGCCATTTCTTCAATTAACGCATATGCTTCATCAAATGATTTTGACATTAATGATCCATCAGCGATAGCTTCAATTATAAACCTAAGGGATTCTACTAACCCATTATAAAAAGTGAATGATTAACTAATTGGGGAGAGCATGGTGTGGACACTTTCTTAGGAGTTACTTAAATCTTTCCCATGCTTTGTATATTGATTCCCCTTCATACTAAAAAAATGAGATAATATCGTTTCTAAGTTTAGTAGTCCTTAAAGGTGGAAAATACTTAGCTAGGAATTTCTGAGTTAACTCTTCCCAAATTTTAATAGAGCCAGGTTCTAATGAGTATAACCACATTTTATCCTTATCCCTTAGTGAGAAAGGAAAAAGCCTTAGTTTAACAACATCGTCTGACATGTCGTTATAACGAAATGTAGCACAAAGTTCTAGAAAATTTGATAAGTGTAAATATAGATCCTCCGAAGGAGTTCCCCCAAACTGATTGTTCTGCACCAGTTGGATAATATTTGGATTTATTTCAAATGAGTTAGCTTCTACGACAAGGGTTTGTATACTTGAGTGAATTTCATCTGTCGTAGGATTTATATAGTCTCTCAATGATTTATGATGATTTTCCAAGTTATTATTTTGAATGTTTTCCATTTCCATTTCTAGTTTTTCAAGTCCTTTCTTTTTTTTTCTTTTTTCCAACTCGGGATCATAAGGCACAAGTATTGTATATCCTTTATTTCGCATACCCAACACAACAAATAATACATTAAAAATTAAAAAATAAAATAGAAGATATATTCAACACAACAAAACATTTTCACAAACATATTGTTTTTGACACAAATAGTTTTTTCACAACACTGTTTTATACAAAAAAAAATACTTTTCACACAAAACTAGTTTTTACGACACTATAGTTTTCCAAGTCTAGGCCTAATTACTTCAACTAAAATTCTCCTAAAGTTCTTACCGAAGCTTTCCGGCAATGGCGCCAAAAACTTGATATGACTTTGTTATATGCTTAATTTTATATATTTTATATATTCAGAATGATATAAACACAAGTATATGTATTGCTCAAGTAATATAGGATATTCTGATTAAGCCCCGATTATCGATCCAACGAGGAAGCGAGGAAAGATGTCCATAGTCAAATTCCAGGTTATTATTATTAGTCCTTAGATTGGAATGTCGATTAAAATGGTGTTTTATATAGCAACTACTTCTAAATACGAATTTTAAATATAAGGATAGTAACTATTCCTAAACGTAAATATTAATTTTAAAGATAGCCCTTTTTAAATGAGTTGGTTTGGAGAACTTTAAGATGTTAAAAAACTACTATTCTTATGTAGTGAATTGGATAATGTAAATGAATGAGATATATTTAATATTGTATTTGCCAAATAGGAGCATATTTAATTCTCTACCCTGATTCAGTGTTATAGAAATTCATTGGCTAATCTCAAGTTTTGTCCCTAAATCTGTGGCTAGGCTTGGACAATACTGGTTCCTACTCCAGAGCTCTCACTTCCATTCCCCTGAAGGCTAACTCTTGCTTTAGTTCCTTAAACACTAAGACCAAATTAGGGATTTTATTCTGTCACCATAAAATCTCCAATTCTACGCCCAACAAAGTATATTTCTCTATTTATTTGCAACCAACCCCCATGAACTTCACTAGCCATGGAATTTGAATGTGGTTTCACTTTGTTGAGAGTTACACTGCCCTCTCGGGTCTTAATGCAATTACAATGATATTTAACACTACAACAGACCTTTATTGTAATGTAAATGAAGTGCAAGAATCAAATTTATAATTAAAACTTCTTCAAGCATGCATCCCAAAATCCAAAACATGAATCCTACTCATTGTAAAAGAAAAGTAAAAGGAAAATAATGGCATAATTCTCTCATGCCACAATTTCCTAAGAAGAAGAAAGATTAAGAGAAACACATCACAAAGCACGAAGAAAACACAACAAAAAACTTCATTACATTAAAGCAAATCCACTAGATAAGTGTTTACAAAATCATAAGATAATGAAGAACACAATACTTAGCTTTCCCCTTGAAAGAAAGATGAAAATCTCTCCCACAAAGTCTCCCGTTGATCCATGCAATGCTAGAAAATTTCCTTACAAGTTCTTTAAAAATTGTCTCACCAATCTCTCTAAAAATGGTGAAAATTTACATTTCTACTTCAATTTTAAGATCACTAAAAATTCTTCACATTTTCTTATTCACACACACCCTCAAACACACACACGCATGCATATGAGAGATGTCAAGCCCTCTTTTTTAAAGAGACACAAATTCCCTCCTTTTTTTCAAGAGACAAATCTATTCATCCAAAAGACATGTCTCTTCATTTAGGAGCCTTATCTAATTGTCTAGATTCATTGAATTGCTTCATGGGGTGTTTGAATCACTTGAGAGCCTTCTAGAACATTAAAAACCACAAAAAAATTGATCCATGAACCTCCCGAGTGCCGTCAATGCAAGTTTGGGAGCTTTCGGCATTGTTTTTTTTTTAATTTCTGCTCTTCAGTGCTGTTGGTGCTGTCGGAGTCCACCTTGCGTAGCTTCACCATTTTGCTACGTTTGGCTCCATTTTAGCTCTGTTTCACCCCATTTCAGTTTTTTTGCGTTCCTAACAGATAGACCTACAAAATGAGCATAAAAACAACTTTTATTTAAAGTACAATTTCATTTAAAAAAGAGTGAGAAGTGTAAAAGAGATTAAGCATAGAAAGACATATCAAAATGTGCCAGGATAAAATTTTCTTTCTTGCTCGTTTTTGCTCCAAATTACATCTTTTTTGCTTCTTTTTCTCCAAAACTCCATTTTCTTTACCTGAAATTAAAATTATATAAAATATCTTCCCTTAAAGTGCATTATCATTAAAAATCACCAAATATAGGCATTAAAAGCATATGAAAAATTGCACAATTTTTAGGTGTATTATTCTACCATAGATATTCTCTTATTCTTTGTTCAAGATGATCCTCCTTGAGGCGGTCGCTGGTTAGACTAGCTATTCTGTTTCTGAGCTTGTTGTGATGAAAATTGACGAGGATTTTTTGCATATATCTTCATTGGTTGTTTTCCTTTGTCAACAGTCACTACTGTTCCAGACTTTATTTTAAATACGTCGTTTGCCTTGGACTTCTCGTGTGAATCTATATGTTTGATTTCTTCTTGAAAACTGCTAGCCTTTCTAAGTAGCTTCTCGAAGGATTTGATGGTGAGTCCCTTGAGCATGAAAGCTATTGGTCCATGAATGCTTTTGAGTAAAATCTCAATTGTGTGATGTTTCTATAGCTGAGGTTCACACTTCATGATAAGGTTTCTCAACCTCAAAATGTAATCCACCAAAGTCTTGTTGGGCTTTTGCTTTTCTATCATGAGCTCTTCTGTAGAGGCATGTGTTGTGCTCTGGAAAATCTCTTCACAAATAATTGTTCCAGCTCTAATAAAAGGTTTTCACTGATCCATTTAGCAAAGCTGCTTACCAATCGAAGGTGATCACTGACAAGATGCTGATGAACAGTTGGAAGAGTAGAGCTTCACTACTTCTCGTGTTGCCACAGCTGGCCCAAAAATGTGATATGTGCTTTCTGGGATTTTCAGTCCCATCAAATATCTTGAAGTTTGGGGACACAAAACCCTTAGAGAAGGGTACGACATTGAATTCCTCTGGATAGGGTCTACCCTTTAGAATCAATGCACAACCCTTACATTGGGTTAAGGCCTCCCGAACTTGTTCGACCATTTGCTTCAATTCTTTCTTCGGTATGGTTCTTAATGGAGAATCATTCTTTGGTTGTTCATCTTTCTTCGCTGAGGCAACTTCTCTTCATTCATCCATGATATGTATGATTTCTGGTTGGTTGATCTCCAGAGAGGCTAGTTGCGGTACTTGTGATTGCCCTTTTACTGTGGCCATGTCGATCATGGCGGCAGCCATCTATTCTATCCTTTTCTCCAGTTGGCTGACTTGCTGAACGCTTAAGAGGATAGCCCGACATAGCTCATCTACGGCATTCTCTTCGATGAGAGGTTGAGCCTCTCTTGCAGATGTAGCAGCTCTGGTTTTGATAACATGAACATCCATGAAATCTTCTTCAAGGTAGTCATTATAGTCAAAATCTTCATCCTCATCATCGATGAAGACTCCGTGCTCTCAAAAAAGCACAGAAATCTTGACTCTGACCTTTTCAACTTTTTCTTTGATTATTAATTCTTTGATTGTTCTAAGATTTGGAGGACATGCTGGACCTTCTCCTCTTGTTCTTCCATTTCACTGGCCATTGTTGCGACGATGTTAGATACTTCAAACCCTGGCTACATTTCGCAATCTTATCTTGTAGGCTTACTAGACCGTATTGGTATAGCAAACTTTAGTATCCACACCTTCTCTTTGAAGGTGATGTGTTAGAATGGGGTGTCCTACTGGAAACGTCAGGATATAGAGGAGAAGTATTCTCTCCAAGGTGCAGACCAGCTACGGTACCAGGTAATTTCTTCATCTTTTCCTTTGAAATTTTTGGAATGTCTTTGTGGTGTGTGCTCGGCAGAATTCTCGGACCCAGCCTTGACTTAACCGGTCGATGAACTGTGGTCCTGGTAACGATAGAATCGGTGGTAACTATGGTGGTATCAACTCTCTTTCCCAAGTGAAACCAGACAGGGATGCGAGTAAGCAAATCTTTAGTTCACCTTTGGGTCGTTTGACAGACTTGATGTCCCTTAAAAGTTCTTTCTTCATACTAGGGGAAATTGCATGCCCCACTTGTTTAAGTAATTCATTGACTGAAAAACCTTCTTTAGTGGCTAGCCACTGAAAAATTGAACTAACTTGGGTGATAAGAGTGGACTTCTTTCTGTCCGCACCCTGTCTATGAGTAGGGGTGTAAACGAATCGAACACGAACGAACAGAGCTTGTGTTCGTGTTTGGTTCATTTAACTAACCGAACGAAAAAAATTTGTTCATGTTCGTCTCGTCTACTCATCGAACAAATCGAACACAAACTCATTGACAAACCGAACATGAACTGTTCGCGAACAACGAGCTTTTTTGACAGCCCTATCTTTGAGGTAACGATAATGCAATGGCAATTTTTTTAATACTCTTGTATCCATCAGTATTCTTTAAAGAACGGAATGTACTCCCCCGCAGAAGTGGATAAACTTCCGGTAATTCTAACTCCTCTTGGTGAGGCTTTTCCTCGATAGGTATTTCCTCAGGAGTCTCGGCTTCAATGGCCATCTGTACTCTCCTGTTGCAGTTTCTCCTTTGAGTTTGGGTTAGTGGTACAGTTCTTAAACTCATTCTGATTTCAAATACTGATGGCGGGACAACTAATCCCTCAGTCGGACTTTCAATGATCATTACTTCATTCCTCTTAACAGCAGTGGGAACAGTAGGCTTGGTAGTTACCGAGGCGGCAATAGTAATCTTGGCCTTCTTATAAGTAGGGAAGTTCTAAAGACAGCTCAGGTTGAATTCAGCAGACAACTCCTGAACTTTTGGAGCGGTGAATTTCATTATGACGAATAGGGCCTTCCCGAGGATAACTCTCGAGGTTTTTAAATCCAGCTCCGAACTTGATGGTTAGAGCAACATTGCGAGCTTCATGGCTTGTCGGAAAGTTGTAAGAAAATGATAGCGTTGAGAAGGCCATCGCAACAGCTTTAAAACAGAAAGCTCTTAGCTGAAACCTTGTAATCTTAGTGCAAGCACTGAAAATTAACAGAGGTTGATCTGTAGACCGAGTAAGTCTTAGTTTGTTGGAATTTTAAAAATTTTAGTAAAAAGTAATTTAAAAGTAAAAAATTTTAATTAATTTTGAGGCGCGCACGACACAACAAAATTTTATTATATTTGCAAAATAGCAAACCAAACTTGGAAAGGAGATGTGAAGTTTTTAGGATCCAGTGTGGAACCCATTTAGTAACAAAAAATGACCACGTAGAACTAGTCCACTAACACACCTATTGGGGTCCAACCCCACATGAAGATTTAAAGAGTCCTTAATGGCCTCATAAACCACTCTGTTCAAAGGTTATTGAACAGATAATCCTGAAGTCCGAAGAGTTGGTTTTACTTTCCCATGAAAGAAATGGGTAAAGTATGTCAACAGAAGAAGGGTAATTTGGTCCATGAGGTACATTGACACATTAACGATGTGTGAAGATAATATTTCCTTACTTAAATGGAGGGAAAAGCTTGTCCCCAGCGGAGTCGGCAGAAGCTGTCAACACTATTTTGGTTGTGGAGCTTCTCATAAGAAGCTATCAATCACCGGAATCAAAATCTCATCACCCGCTTCGGAAGGACATTTTAATTTACATATAGATTTAAATATGAAATCAAACTAATCCCATATTTTTCATATTTTAAATGAAAGAGCATTGTTCCTTAAACCCTGTATCTAACCCGAAAGATAAACACAAAACTTGAGGATGAGGCTCGATCAAATAAAATAAGAAATATATCACATTTGTTTGGTATGCTAAACTATTTTATTTGCCGATAATTTCCCCTATTTAATATGAAAAATTAAATATGGTTTATATTAAGCTGAGTTCAGACAAGCTTCCTATAAGGTCAAACCCCTATAGTTAATTACATCTTAGATAACCAAAGTCACCTAAGAAAACTCTCGATAAAAATAAGGGAATAGTATCTTCAAGGAGTTCAAAAAGATAGGACTTTTCAATGAAATCAGACAAAGAGGTGTGAAATGGAATTGGCTTAAATTTGGAGCATTTTATTTTTGAAATCTAAGGGAGGAAGAACTATGGGATGTCATGGATCCAGAGGAGAACCTCGGTGACATCCCAAACTATCCTATTGTTTGGTTTTAGTTTTGAGGAGAAACTTTTAAATGTTTCATACTACAAATTTTATTTAATTAGGGCTTATATTTACGTGAAACATTCACACAAATAGCCTGGAAGATGTGAGGATTTAGGTCGTAATAGACGACAACCTTGGAATCATAAGACAAGTTAGGGCTCATCTTATACAACAGAGTTATACAAAGGCCTAAAGATAGAGTGAGGATTTATGTTGCATAAGTAAACAACCTCAAAGTTTTATGGCTTTATTGTTTATTTCTAAGGAAAGGAAATTAGTTTAGCTAGGGAAGACATGTTTTGTTGTTGAATATGGTTGTGTTGCCCATCATGCTAGCTCCATGCTCCTTACCGTGATGAGTTTTAGTTTTCTAGGGTGTCTATTTTTTATGTCAAATCAGGTGGCCCTATGGTTGTAGTTCTTTAAATTTTATGGTGGATGTTAAAGTTGGTTAGAGCGACACCAATTAGGATCTCACGGTTCCCTTGTTACGACACCACTATTTTCTATTGGATTCACTTAGTCCAAATGAATTTACTAAACTCAACTTAATGAGTTCCATAATTTCATTTAGATTGTGGGAACCCTCATTAGGAACCGTGGGTTACCTCCGATCATCTTATAGAGACGTCTTAATTTAGTTGTAGTTGTTGTTTTGTGTGATTTTTATGATTAAATTTTAAGTTGTCTTATATTTTGAATGTTGTTGAGGTGATTGTTATCTTGATTGATTTTAGTTTTATTTTTTGTTTTGGTTTTGGTTTTGGTTTTGGTTTTGTCGCTATCCTGATAGTTTTAGTTTTCATGCAGGGTGACAATATTGTTTAGCATGCATGTTTATGTTTTGCTCATACATGCAAGCAAGTAAGCATAGTGTGGAAAGCTTAAGAAAAGATAATGTTGTAAACCATAAAAGCGTACCTGGAGAGTCTTCTCGTTCCACCACCTGAAACTCAAAATGCATGTTAGAGTATTTTATGTAAAGCAGAAAAAGTAAGGTTTTTGTGACCTACCTAAACCTAGGTCATATCTTGGTGGATCCCTATTAGTTTGATTAAGTATGATTTTTGTTAATAAAAATATACTAAGTTTAGTAGGCCCCGAGGTATCCAATAGGTCTAGAGGAAGAAGCAGGTTCATGCTTCCCTCTCACTACCTGGTGAAAAGCCTCAAGCTCATTTAATTTTATTATGCTGCTTAATAATTCATCCTATGAATGCCTTTAATGCTCAATGAACATTGATGTTTCAATTATCCCTAAGAGTAAGGTAATTAACATTTGTCATTTAATTTGGAAGTTATGTGGGTGAAGATCCTTAAAGGGGGAAAGTTAGCAATATTCAAACACTTAGCCGATTTGAGTTCT
Organism: Phalaenopsis aphrodite; assembly: GCA_003013225.1. Taxonomy (NCBI): domain Eukaryota; kingdom Viridiplantae; phylum Streptophyta; class Magnoliopsida; order Asparagales; family Orchidaceae; genus Phalaenopsis; species Phalaenopsis aphrodite. The sequence continues at coordinate 234,142 of NEWO01000510.1, read as the reverse complement.
AACTTGGGCTTGTGATGTTCAAAGGTTTTTACTTTATGTTCATTCTTCTAAATCTTATTTAATCAAATTTGATTTAGCTTAAGTCACCACTAAGCCCTTTAGACATATGTTGATGTCTAGGTTTTTTTGAAAGAAGTTGAATTTTTAAGTGATAATAATTATTCATTTTCAAAACACTTAAATGACATTTGAACATCAAGTTTGAGTATTAAATTAGTGAGTTATAAACTTCCAAAGTCATATCCCTAAGTCTAAGATCATTTAATTTAATAAACTTCCAAATTTTAATAATTTAAAGAATTACAAATTTATCCTTTAATTATGGAAAGAGTGAGGCTGGTTTCTACCAATTAATCTCCTTTTGTTTTAATCATCCAAATAAGTTAGTTAAAATCAAATATTACCCTTTTCCTACCTTGAATTAAGCTTAAATGTGAATTAAGGTTAAATTTCCAAAATTACACTTTTGCCCCTAAGGATCTATTACTTCATAATTGTCAATTTCAATCCAAATGACTTTAGAATTTTTATCCCACCTCACTCATGGGTCAATTAAGACATCAGTGGAGAAAATATGATTTTTTCAAATTTTAATTTAATTTACATATTTATTTTAATGCAAAAATAAGATTTTTCAAAGAAAATTCCATAACTCAACCAAGGAAAAGTCTAATCCCTTGAAATTTTTATTGGAGGTAGAATTAGACTAAAGAAGCATTCGGGCTAAATTTAATGATTTATTGAGTTTTACATGAATTTTAAGAATTATTTTCAATTATGGAGTATTTATTAATTATAAAATATTATGAATGGGGAAAATTAAGTTTTAATTTTTTATTAAATTTCCCTAATGTCAAGGAATACAAAGAAAGAAATTTTACATTTTTTTTTATTTTTTATTGAATTATTAGAATTATTTTAGTGAAAATCCATTTTTAGCCTTTAAAAATTATTTTAAGCTTCAAAATTCAATATCTTTACTTAGAAAATTAGGAAAAATAATATAATTTTTTTTATGTAATTAGGAAAAAATTTTGAACATTTTCATGAATTTTATTGTTTTTTGTGATTTTTATCATTTTTTTAATTATTTAAATATTAAAAAGGGGTTTAAAAATAAAATTTTTATTTTATTTAAAAGTTTATTTTTAGAAAATCCCTCTCATCATAGAGAACTCCAAAAACTCATTTTTATAATTTTTGAAGTTATATTTTAATTATTAAAAATCATTTCATTATTAAAAATGACATTCAACTTGAAAATTTAATTTGAGTTATCGAAGCGCTCCAAATATTTTGAAACTTTTATGGGGAGTTCTTTGAATTTTATATCATAGTAGAGATTAAAATTTAAGTCATTTAAATGTTTGTATTTTCGAAAATTAATTTTCTTTGTTTTTTAAGGTTGTTAGAAATTAAGTGCATGCTCAATGACTTAACCTATGAAATATTTTCCAAAAGGTTATCTAGTCATGGAAAATCTTTCAAAAATTTCTTGGAATTTTCTAAGCAACATGCTAATTATTATAATTAATTTATACAAATATTAGACAGAAACTTGGAAAATATGGATCTCTATCTAGAGATATCCTCTATCTTTGAAAAAATCAGAGGATGTTCCTTAAGATAATGGTAACAATATGTTAAAATTGAAAGTCATGATAAAATGTCTTCATGCATGGAGAATTAAAAGACTCAAAATAGTTTTTAATTCATTAAAAATAAAATATGCATTAAATAAATTTTAAATTATTTCCACATTATTCTTCTCTTTTCACTGAGTAAGAGGGTAATTTAATTTTATTTTGATGATTTTTCTACACCAAGATATATATTTTTAAAGTTACGGAGCATTTTCTAAATTAATTAAATCCCTATTTATCTATTTAAACGCGGGACTTCATGTCAACCTACGACAGCTTCGAAACTCCACGCGGTGTCTTCTTATTTGGCACCACCATCCACCTCAGTTATCAGTTGATGAGATAAACACACGATCGGACTACTCACTGTCAATGTCCACAATGCCTTAGCTCGAGAACAGTTCATTTTCAAAGCTTGATATCTCTCTCATTTCATAACACAATTGAATGAATTTTTTTTAAATGCCCGTCTTGATTAGTAGAATATATCCATATGGTAATCAAGCCATTAAATTAGCTCTCATCAAATGAACAATGAAAAGAGGTTTGAGAGGAGGAGAAGTTCAATACCTTTACTCTGAGAAGGGAAGCTTTGATCAGAGGTGCTTGGCACGTTTGCGGAGGTCCAAGGAGGCTAGGGATTAAGCCTTTTGCTATGGTGAAAGGCTTAGGTATGAATTTGACCAAGCTAGATTTCAGGTGTTGGTCAAGAGCAATGCTAGGTGCTCTGTATGAGGGGAATTTGATGGGGCTTCTTCATCTTTTACTATGGCGATGGTGTGGGTGAGTTTAATTGAAGTTTGATGGACTGCAGAGCTATGGGGAGTTTTGTCCTGGTTTTTGGCAGAAGTTTGAGCTCAAAATTGAGCTTCCACAGTGGGAATCAGTCTGGCTAAATGGTTGACTTGAGCTGAGGAGGTTTCAAAGAGTCTCTTGGAGCAATTTGGAGGGATCTCTCTGAGAAATTTTTAGCACACCTTCACGTCCATGGAGGTGAGCTTTTTATAAAAATTGTCTTAAGGTTGCTATCATGGACAATTAGGGGGTGAAAAGTGATGCTTAGGTGGAGGGCAGAGAGGCTCTAACATTTAATTTGGATGAGGTGGCCTCTAGGTTTGAATTGGATTTTGAATTTTGGGGTTGGCTCATGGTTTTCGGTGTTTTCCAGCCACTAGGCCAGCCGGCCAGGCCAGGGGAGGTGGCTAGAAGGTCAGGTGAGCCAAGGGAATATGTCACAACAATTAATTGAGTTGGTGTCTAGTTTTGGCAAAAAGTATCCTTAGGCTTAAGTAAATATGGAATCAAATCCCTCGATTTAGAGATCCTTTGGTCCATTTTTCGGCTTGGGTGGATTCATCAATTTTAGCTGGGTCAATAAGGTTCAAAATTTGGCTGTGGTGGTCCTTGGTTTACCAATTTGGCTATGTTAGGTTAATTTTGGTGAAGTGGCCCATGTGGGTGCAAGTGACCAAAATTAGGTTTTGGCTAGGCTAACCATGTTAATTGGCCTTATTTATTGATGCATTTGATGTATATGATTATAACAAACTTTTTTTGTGAAGCCTTGAAAGAATTTTGAGTTTAATTGGAGGGTCAATTTGAAGGATTTTGGATTTTTGGTCATTTTGGACATGTTGGGCTAGGTTTGGGTCTAGATTGGGCTAGGTTTGGTCTACGTCCAAATTAATTGTTGAAAATGGTCAATAAGAATGCCATGAAAAGTTTTAAGAATAAATTGGGTACCAATTTTGGGGTTAAGTCAATCAATTTGGTGAAATTTGGAAGCATAGCCAATTTAGAGCAAAATTCGGGGCTTTTTACTTATGTTAAAATTAAATGAAATTGAGGCTTTAGCAAGGCCAATTGAAGGAAAATTTGTTGTTTAGGAGTGTCATGAAGAGTTTAGTATACAAATTGAGACCAATTGAGTAGGCAATGGGGTTAAATTTGGTGGAACCAAGTCATAGGGCCAAAATTGGGGGTTTGACTTGGATCAAAATTGGGCTCAAAGAATGAGCCAATTGATCTTGGATTTTGTTTAAATTGGTCACATGGAAGGTTAAATTAAGTTTATGATTGAAATTGGGTGAAATTGGGACCAATTTGATGGACATTTGAGGTAGATTTGGGGAGATTAGGCCTTTTAAGGGCAATTTGGGGGTTTTGGACAAAGATGGTCAAATTGGCCAAATTGGGTCATGTGGTAGTTGAGAAAAATAAAATTAGGAATATTTGGAAGGTTTTGGGAATTTTTTGGTTTTTTAAGAATTTTTTTAACAGTTTTGGGCTAAGGAGGGGTATTTGGGTATTTGGGTATTTTCAAAAGGTTTGAAATGATTTTTTAACAAATTTGAGTATTTGGGTAAATTTGAGAATTTTGGCCAAATTTAGGGTTTCAAGGGTACTGAGGTAATTTGGGGGAATTTAGAGGCAGAAGGCCAAGTTGGGTGGAGAACTTGAGATAAGTTTTTATCTTTTTATTTTAAGACTATTTTTAGTTTTACTTGAGAATTTTTATTGGTTTGACAATGATTTCTATTTTCAAACTAATGTGTGGTTTCATTTTCTCCATGCATTCTCAATAACTTTCTTTATCTTTCTTCTTAAAATGATAATTATCTAAGTTTTGTATAGAAATTGTGGAGAGTATTGATCTTTAATGTTGGAAGAAGTTGAGATGATTTAAATCCATGCACTTCATTTACTTCTTGTTTTGGCCAATCCATATGTTAAAATTTGCTATGAGAACATGTAAGAACCGGGCTGGTATTGTCTTAGTCAACAATTGGAAAGAATCACATTAGGTTGTATGAATGAGAATGTAGTTCATATGATTGAGTGCAAATAAATAAAAATATATTCATTGAAGGGTGTAGAGTTAGAGGACTTTAAAGTGACACGTTAAACCCCCAACTTGGATTATTGTTTTAGATTATGATACGAGATGTTAACCCCCAGGTGGAGGTAATCGAAGAGCTTTAGAGTGAGAGCTAGTATCTTCCCCGCCTAGCTGGTCTTCAGAAATATTCAAACTTTAAGTTAGCCAATGTTATTTATAGCAACTCTAGTAAGGCTATAAAATATTATTGCTTCTATTTGGCACAACACAATTTACATACATCCACAATATAATTTCTATACTTATTACTGATTTATGATAAGGAGAAATATATTTTTCTTATTAAGTGTTTTTCATCTACAAAACTCTAGTTATCTTTTTAAGTTGTTACTATTTTGTCAAAATATTAAAAATACCAAAAATATTTGAATTTTTATTACTGTAAAATATATTCAATTTAAGTAATTGTCTTTTTAAAAATAGAAGGTTTTCTAAAAGTGCATATTGTATAAGTTCCCTATGGGTTCGATATTCAGGTCTTTATTAAAGAGTTATATATTACTTGATAATGATATGTATATATGTGTAGTATCCTAATATATATAAATTAAAGTTAAAATTCATATTTTTATTTAGGATCAAGTTTTTGGTTTTGTTGTAAAGTAAGGAAATATAAGTGAAATATAATCTGAATTATTGTTGTATTTTTCTTATTAGCAGTATCAAGAGGGATCAAGTTTTTGGTGCCATTGCCGGGGAATTGAAAGTATAATTTCTATTTTTAGAAAGTTTTATTTAAACTTTAAGTTATCTTATCTTATTTTATTTTATTTTGTTTACTTTATTTTATGATAGTGTATGCGTAGTTCATGTTCTGAAGAACTAGTGCCCTACGATTCTCAATTAGAAATAACTATTAGAAAAATTAGAAAAAACAAAAAAATTCTAAATTTTGAAAAATCCAAAAAAAACTATAGAAATGGAAGACCAAAATATTCAAAATACTGAAATTCATCAAGAGTTTAGACCTTTAAGAGATTATGCTAACCCTACTGTAGATGAACTTCATTGTAGTATTCAAAAACCTACTGTAGTGGCTAATTCATTTGAGCTTAAACCTGTTATTATCCAAATGGTATCAAATAATCAGTTAAGGGGATCGCCAACTGAAGATCCAAATTTACATTACGCCAATTTTCTAGAATTATGTGCTACATTTAAATACGATGGTGTATCAGATGATGGGGGATAAAGCTAAGATATTTTCCACCATAAGACTTAGGTTATTTTCTTTTTCACTGGGGGATAAAGCTAAGATGTTGTTGAATTAGTTAGCACTTGGATCTATCAGAACTTGGGGTGATTTAGCACAAAAATTCCTTACTAAATATTTTCCACCATAAAAAACTGTGAAGCTTAGAAATGATATTACATCTTTTAATCAGTTTGAAGGGGAATCTATTTATGAAGCATGGGAAAGATTTAAAGAACTCTTAAGAAAGTGTCCACACCATGCTATACCAGATTGGTTAGTAATTCAGACTTTTTTTAATTGATTAGTTGGATCTTTTAGATCAATTATCGATGTCGCTGCTGGTGGTTCATTGATGTCAAAACCATTTCATGAAGCTTATGCTTTAATTGAAGAAATGGCTACCAATAATTTTCAATGGCCTTCTTAGAGGGTAAATCCTATGAAATTAGCCAATATTCATGAAACGGATGCATTTACCATGTTAGCAAATCAAGTTGTTGCAAATTCAAGGAAGTTACTAATTTGGAATGAATTTTTCTCAACCAATTTCCATGATTGAAGAGAATTCGTTAGGCAAAATCGTAGATTCTCAAGCATTATTAGAAACTTTGAATGTCATAAATAATAAGCAAAATAACCCATATTCCAATTATTATAACCCAGGTTGGAAGAACCATCCCAACTTTAACTGGAATAACAATTCTTGTGGTAATAATCAGCAATGGGGGAACAACCAAGGAAACCCATTGGGAAACTGGAACAACCAAGGGAATAATAATTATGGATCTACTTATCCTTCAGGTTTCAATGGTAATACATAGTTTAAGGAGAAGAAGTTGTCTATGGAAGAAGTAGTGTTACAAATGGTAAATAAATTACAAAGTCAAGGAGCTACAATTAGAAATATTGAGAATCAACTTGGGCAAATAGTAAATTCATTATGTAATAGATCCCAAAGAACAATTCCTAGTAATATTGAATCAAGTCCAAGGAACAATTCCTAGTAATTTAGAAGAAGCTTCCTGAAAAGCTTAAAGATCCTGATAGCTTTATAATTCCATGTGCATTAGGAGGCATATTTTATAGGAAAGCTTTAAGTGATTTAGGTGCAAGCATTAACCTTATGTCATTATCAATATTTTAAAGAATGGGATTAGGAGAAATAACCCCTACTACTGTAACTCTACAGTTAGAAGATCATTCGATAACATATCCTAAAAGAGTTATAGAATATGCCATAGTGAAAGTAGAACAATTTATCTTTCCTGTTGATTTCATTGTGCTAGATATGGAGGAAGATAAAGAAATACCTATCATTTTAGGGAGACCTTTCCTAGCCATAGGAAGAGCAATGAAAGATGTGCAAAAAAGGGAATTAACAATGCACGTCAATGATCAAATTATTAATTTTAACATTTCAAGATCAATGAAATACCCTACAAAAGGAAAAGATGAGGAATGTTTTAGAATGGATGTTATAAGATATCTAAGTGATTGTCATTTCACGACTACTTATGAAGAAAAATTTGAAGAAAAAGATTTGGAACACGAGCAAGAAGAGGAATTAGATTTATGTGAAGATCTTTTTAAGAAAGATTCAAACTATAGTCGAGAAAGTTTTCAAGTTCTGGACACCATAGACAAAGATAAATCATTTTGTCCATCATAAAAAAACCTCCATAACTAGAGTTGAAGTTACTTCCTGATGATTTAAAATATGCCTTTTTAGGAGATTCCTCTACTTTACGTATTATAATTTCCTCAAAATTAATAATGAAAGAAGAAGAAAGGTTGATGAAAATTCTGAAAATTTTTGAAAGCCTTTGGATGCACAATTACTGATATTAAATGAATTAGTCCTTCAATTTGTATGCATAGAATTCATATGGAAGAGAATTACAAATCCAGGGCTGATCCGCAAAGGAGATTGAATCCTATTATGGTAGAAGTTGTTAAGAAAGAAATTTTAAAGTGGTTAGATGCTGGAATTATCTACTCTTTTTCAGATAGTGCATGTGTTAGTCCAATTCTTTGTGTTTTTAAGAAAGGAGGAGTAACTGTAATTGTAAATGAACATAATGAGTTAGTACCTACTAGACAAGTTACAAGATGGTGAATATGCATTGATTATAGAAAATTATATCTTACTACAAGAAAAGATCATTTTCCATTACCATTTCTAGATCAAATGTTGGATAGACTAGCAGGGAATAAATACTTTTATTTTCTAGATGGATATACTTGTTATCATCAAATTCAAATATCTCCTGAGGATCAAGAGAAAACAATTTTTACCAGTCCTTATGATACTTTTTCTTTTAGAAGAATTTCCTTTGGTTTATGTAAAGCCCCTGCTACATTTCAAAGATGTATGATGGCAATTTTTGTGACTAAATTGAAAAAGGGATTGAAGTCTTTATGGATGACTTTTCAGAGCTTGGAACTTCATTTGACTAATGTTTAGAACATTTATCCAAAGTTCTTAAGCACTATGAAGAAACAAATTTAGACCTTAATGGAAAAAAAATGCCACTTTATGGTAGCAGGAGGAATTGTATTAGATCATCAAATATCATAAAATGCTATGGAAGTAGATACTGCTAAAATTCAAGTGATCGTTAATTTACCTTATCCAACAACTGTAAGGAAAATTAGAAGTTTTTTAGGACATGTTGGACTCTACAGACGATATATTAAAGACTTTTCAAAGATTGCTAAGCCTTTATGCCATATACTGGAGAAAGATGCAATTTTTAATTTTGATGCGGAATACCTAAAAGCTTTTAAATTATTAAAAGAAAAATTAATCACTGCATCAATTATAGTTTCACCAAATTGGGAAGAACCTTTTGAACATATGTGTGATGCAAGTGATTATGTTATTGGAGTTGTTTTAGGACAAAGATATGATAAAATTTTCAAAGTTAGTTACTATGCTAATAAAACTCTTAATGAAACTCAAATTAATTATACAACAACTAAATTGAGTCTTTTAGGCCAAGTTGGATAGAGAACTTGAGATAAGTTTTTATCTTTTTGTTTTGAGACTACTTTTGGTTTTAATTGAGACTTGTTGTTGGTTTGACAATGATTTCTACTTTTAAACTAAAGTGTGGTTTTATTTTCTCCATGGATTCTGAGTAGTTTTCTTTATCTTTCTTCTTAAAATGATAAGCAATTAAGTTTTAGATGGAAATTGTGGAGAGTATTGATCTTTAATGTTGGAAGAGTTGTGATGATTTAAATTCATGCACTTCATTTACTTCTTAATTTGGCCAATCTAGATGTTAAAATTTGTTGTGAGAACATGTAAGAGCCGGGCTGGTATTGTCTCAGTCAACAATTGGAAAGAATTACATGAGGTTGTATGAATGAGAATGTAGTTCATATGATTGAGTGCAAATAAATAAGGAAATAACCATTGAAGAGTGTATAGTTAGAGGACTTTAAAGTGACAGGTTAAAGGCCCCTACATGGTTTACTTTTTTGGGTTCTGTTACGAGATGTTAGCTCCCAGGTGGAGGGAATCGAGGGAACCCTAGAGTGAGAGCTAGTATCTTCTATGCTTAGTCGGTTTTTAGAACTACTCAAACTTTAATTTAGCCAATATTTTTTATAGCAACTCTAATAAGGGTAGAGAATATTATTTCTCATATTTGGCACAACACAATTTGCATACTTCCACTATAGAATTCCTATACTTATTACTGATTCATAATAAGAAGAAAGATGTTTTTCTTATTAAGTGCTTTTCATCTACGAAACTCTAGTGCATATTACGTATTCTCCCTATCGGTTCAATATTCAGGTTTTAATCAAAAAGTCTTATATTACTTGATAATGATACGTATACTTGTGTGTTATCCCAATATATATAAATTAAAAGTTAAATTCCTTTTTTTTTAAGGATCAAGTTTTTGGTTTTATTGCAAAGCGAGGAAATATAAGTGAAATATAATCTGAATTATTATTATACTATGCATATTAGTAGTATCCAGGGATCAACCATCTACATGAGTCTCCTAAAGGAATAAGGGATCAAAGTCAAGGAAGTTTAGATTTGGGTTTGTGAGTGATTGTAAGTGATTGTGAGTAAGGTGAGTGACTTAGTACTAGAACAACACCCAAGGTCAACTCTAAGGTCAAACAATCCTATGGGAACTCTCCTTGAGCTCCTTTATAGTGACCAACCTACTAAGTGCTAGAAGTTAGAATCAATATATAGAGCTTCAAGTTGAGTAAGGAAGAAGGTAGAATTTCTAATGGTGACGGTTCCTTTTCTAGTTTTCTAGGAATAATCAACAGGAAAGTCCTAAGGCTAGACCTTAGGCTACTAAAGAGGAAAAACTAAACCTCAACCAAAAGTGAGATCAACAAATGGACCCCCAATAGGTGTGGTGTGCTAGGCAAGCACACCGCAAGTATTTGCATTGACTGAGGAGATCAACAAAACCAATACAGACTCCTAAGTCAACAGACCTAGAATGAGGTGTAGGATTGTGTGTGCTATTTGTTTCCATTGGCGAGTTAGCAAGTGAATGTTTGATCAGAATCAAGAAGTAGGGATCTTGCTGGGGATTGGAGAGTAGGTTTTGAGTTATCAAGTTTCAAGTTTTTATAGAGGATGGGAATCAAAATGTAAGTACTGATTCTGAGGTGGGAATATGAGATTTAGGTATCAATCCAAAGGAAGTCGAGATTTAGGTACCGAACTAGAGGTGAAAATTTTAAATTTAAGTAAGAATTTCAAAAAGAGAATCGAAAATTAGGGGCCGACCTCGAAAGAGGGAATCAGAAGTTAAGAGCTGATTCTAGAGTGAGAATTGAAAGTTAAGGATCAATCTCGAAAGAGAGTTAAAAGTTAAAGACCGACCTCGAAAGGAGTGAATTAGAAGTTGGGGACTGATTCTAAAAAAGAGGATTGAAAGTTAGTGATCAATTTTGAAAGAGAGTCGGAAGTTAAGGACAGATCTAAAAAAGAAGTGAATTATAAGTTAAAGACTGATTCTAAAATGAGAATTGAAAGTTGATGATAAATCTCAGAAAGAGAGTCGAAAGTTAAAAGCCTATCTCAAAAGAGTGAATCAGGAGTTGAGGACTAATTCTAAAATAAGAATTGAAAGTTGATGATCAATCTCAGAAATAGAGTCAGAAGTTAAGGACCGACCTTGAACGAGTGAATCTGGAGTTAGGAACTGATTAAAAAATGAGAATTGAAAGTTGATGATCAATCTCAAGAAGAGAGTCAGAAGTTATGAACCGACCTCAAATGAGTGAATCAAAAGTTAGGAACTGATTCAAAAATGAGAATTGAAAGTTATTGATGAATCTTAAAAGAGAGTCGGAAGTTAAGGACCGACCAAAAAAAGAAGTGAATCAGAAGTTAAGAATTGATTCAAAAATGAGAATTGAAAGTTAATGATTAATCTCAAAAGAGAGTTTGAAGTTAAGTACCAACCTCGAAAAGAAGTGAATCAGAAGTTAATGAATGATTCAAAAATGAGAATTGAAAGTTAACGATCAATTTTGAAAGAGAGTCGAAATTTAAGGACCGATCTTGAAAAGAAATGAATCAGAAGTTAAGGACTAATTCTAAAATGAGAATTGAAAGTTGATGATCAATCTCAGGAAGAGAGTCAGAAGTTAAGGACCAACCTCAAAAGAGTGAATCAAGAGTTAGGAACTGGATCAAAAATGAGAATTGAAAGTTAATGATCAATCTCAAAAGAGAGTGTCGGAAGGTGAGGACCGACCTCAAAAGGAGAGAATCAGAAGTTAAGGACTAATTCAAAATTGAGAATTAAAAGTTAATGATCAATCTCAAGAGAGAGTCAGAAGGTAAGGACCGACCTCAAAGGAGTGAATCAGAAGTTAAAGACTGGTTCAAAAATGAGAATTGGTGATGTTGAATCCAAAGATATGTGTCGTGTGAAAAGGTTGACAATGTTGAAGAAGATTGGTGAAATTTTGTGAGGTTTTGTGCAGAATATGAAACTCCACAGGGATGTTAAGAGAATTAGTGCAGACAAAGATAGTTATTTTGCTCGATCAAAGAGTAAGAGACCTCGAAATTGAAAGAATCAACTCAATGGATTTACTTTGTTTTCTTACTGTTTTTATCAAGTTTAATTTTCAAAATATGTATTCAAAAATTTAATTTTAGTTGGTTGATTTTTCAAAAAAAGATTTGTTTTGTTGTTTGTTTGTTGGTTATTTTATTTTTTATTATTTTATTTTCTTTATTATTATCAAATTTTGTTGTTTTGTTTTGTTCATTTTAATTTTGAAACAACGTATAATTCGTGGCTTTTATCCATCGTCCAATTGAGGCAATTGAACAAATAGACAAATTTCTAAAAGAAACTTCATTAATCTGCTCCAAGAAATATTATAAATCAAGTGTAGGCTAACGCCTCAAAAAGTACAATATGCTAACTGCAACAAAGTACATCCAACATATCTTACGCCAAGTACATATCATAGGCTGAGTTTCTCTGATATATATCATATTTGTTGTAATGTAGTAAAGTAGAAAAGAATCCTTTGACTATCTATTCCTATTGTGATGAGCTCCTGATCGAGTAGACCTTCTAAGCAACGCTCCATGATAGGGTTCCCTTCGCATGTACTTAGAGGTACAACCCTCTCATAGCTCGTATGGTAGTAGCTCCTCCAGTTCAGGATCTAGTTGAAATTTGTATGGTATTTTACCGTCGTCCATCCATCAGAAGGTCACAAACACCCTATGATGTCGTACTCCTAGAATACAATGCTTGGCGACGTCCGCTCCATTCTCTTTAAGGACTAGCACCGAACTAACAGGTAGTAGAATTTCATTAGCTACTATGAATTCACCAGAGCCAATTATGTCAATTTATTTCCAAAATAAGATGTTGCTTTTACTCATGAATGAGACCATAGAGAAAGGTCTCATGAAGTCATGGTGGTCTATATGTGGTGGAATGCAATCACCCTCATCATAGATGTTGATAATGCAACTGTTAGGAATGCAGTTAGTGGGCAGTATACTCCACCTGACCATTCTTTTAATCATCCACTTTATCATTGGCGGTATTGGGTCCAACTGATCATGTCTGAGAATCCCGGGTTGATTCCCTTATATGTCGTTGGTAAAGTTGTAGCGACAACCTCACTGGATAGTGATCCTTCCCTTTCCTCGCATCCATTTTATTAGCTTAAAATAGGTTCTTTCCATTAGCAGGCTTGCTCGACCTCTGTCCCTTAGGTCAAAAATGCAGTTAAGAATATTTTGCTCATCAATCTCTGAGAAGACCCTGGTGTATAAATCCAATCCTTCTAGTATGTTGACAAACCTCCCTTGTACCTCTTCGTAGAATTAAAAATTTCTTTTTTTCACTTTACTTATTCTGTAATATTATGTCATGCTTATGATTGGCGGCTGTCGAGGAAGTTCCCTTGTTTCAACGACGGCGGGAACCCAAGCTGGTGCCGACTCTGGCTCTAACAAAATGTATGATTCTGCGTCTAATGGGACGTATGACTCTATACCCCTCGAAACATATGACTTTGCATCCATTGGGACAAATGGCTCTGCTTCTATCAGGTAATCAGCAGTCTGAGATCCATCATCTGTAGAGGCGTACTCCTCTAAGGTAGTGTAGTGTGGTAGGTGCTAGACATTGTAGTTGGGGCATTCCACCAATGCACCTATAGCTGACGATCGTGCAGGTATTTCAACATTGCAAGTAGGGCAACTCATGCATAAAACATCTGAACCTAGTGGTATTTTTGGCTCTGTAACAAACTTGGGTTCATCATCTGTGGTAGGCAAGCTTAAAGAATTTTCTTTCATGCCTGGATCATAAATGTTCCCCTCAGGAATAGGGGTGAGTAATTTTTTCTGCCTCTTTTTGGCATCTTTTCTCCTCTTGGAAGAAAGCCCTCTACTTTCAGTGGCTAGCATTTTTGTGATATGTCCATTGTAGCGGAGCGTTTGGCAATCTTTCATTATCTGCAGCAACCAGGTCCCCAGTTGGCGTAGGTATCATTGATGGTAGATGGTTAGGCCCCTCCATTGGGTCCTACTGTACCATCACATTCTTTCCTTTCAGTGACACACTGACTTTGGTGGTCAACCTTAACAGTGAGGGCACTCCTTCCTTTTCCCGTCGACTAATGACATTCATTAAAGGCCCCTCGTAACAAATGTCAACTTGGTTAAATTCCATGTCAAAATCTATAGTGTCGCTCTGCGGCGCCATTTCTTCATTTAGTGCGAGATTCCAACCATCTTTAAAGGCAAAGATCAGCCTATGACCTGTCATTTCTCTGCAGATGACAGGAAAAATATCAGTGGGCTGAAACTTAGCGTGAACAAGAATAAAAAAGTATTTATTAAAGAAAAATTTAGTTTATTTTGGTGAAGAAGACATTTATTTGTGTATGCATTTTGTTTAATTTGGTAGAATATTAAGTTGAAAGGTAGAAAGGAGAGAATTTGAAGTTTAATTCTTTACAAAAGTTTTCATTATATTGTGGTTAATTTTGTTACAAAAATTTTGGACCGGGTACAGACTTTTGGCCACATAAATAACCTCAAAGCAGTCAAAATTTCAAAATTTCAAATCAAGTGGCGGCAAGCAACGTCAGGCTGCGTAGTATGTCTTCATGTATCATTTGTTGATTGTTAGCATGGGTCTTTCACCTCGGAAGTCTACTAACTGGTAGGTTCCTCTTACGCTGACCTTTTCAATGACAAATGGTCTTTCCCAAGGCAACTTAAATTTTCCACCTATATTGCAGCGTGCAAGAATAGGTTGTTTGAGCACGAGGACGAGGTTACCAACTTTGAATGTCCTTGGGAGGACCAATTTGTCATGAGCTTGTACCATCTTTGCCTGGTAAAGTTCCAAATATTGTTGTGCTTCAAGTCATTTTCCTTCAGGATTCTCTAGTTCTTCAAGTCTGAGCTTTGCACTTTCTTCTGTTATGAGTTGGTTGGCAACTGTGACACTAAGAGATGACATCTGAAGTTCTAATGGTAGTAAGGGTAAAATGGGATTGGCTCAAATTTTGAGCATTTTGTTTTTGGAATCTAAAGGACGAAGAACTAAGGGATGTCATGGATCTGGAGGAGAACCTCGGTGACTTCCCAAACTATCCTATTTTTTGGCTTCAATTTTGAGGAGAAACTTTTAAATGTTTCATCCTACCAATTTTATTTAATTTGGGCTTATATTCGTGTGAAACAATCATACCAATAGCCTGGAAGATGTGAGTATTTAGATCATAACAGGCGACAACCCCGGAATCTTAAGAAGATTTAGGGCTCGTGTTGTACAACAGAGTTACACAAAGGCCTGAAGATAGGGTGAAGATTTATGTTTCATAAGAAAACAACCTTAAAGTCAGATGGCTTTGTTGTTTAATTCTAAGGAAAATAAATTAGATTAGCTGAGGAAGACATGTTTTGATGTTGAAGATGGTCGTGCTGCCTACATTGTTAGCTCCAAGCTCCTTGCCGTGACGAGTTTAAGTTTTCTAAGGTGCCCAGTTATGCTGTCAAATCAGGTGGCCATATGGTTGTAGTTCTTTAAATTTTATGGGGGATGTTAAAGTTGATTAGAGCGACATCGATTAGGATCCCACGGTTCCCTCGTTCCGGCACCATTATTTTCTATTAGATTCACTTAGTCCAAATGAATTTACTAAACTCAACTTAATGAGTTCCATAATTTCATTTAGACAGTTGGAAGCCTCGTTAGCAACTGTAGGTTACCTCTTCCGAGGATTCCCGATCATCCAATAGAGACGTTTTAATTTAGTTGTAGTTGTTATTTTGTGTGATGTTTGTGATTAAATTTTAACTTGTCTTATATTTTTAATGTTGTGGAGGTGATTTTTATTTTGATTGATTTTAGTTTTGGTTTTGGTTTTTGTTTTGTGGCTATCCTGACTATTTTAGTTTACATGCAGGGTGACATTCTTATTTAGCATACAAGTTTGTGTTTTGTTCATACATACAGGTAAGTAAGCATAGTGTGGAAAAGCTTAAGAAAAGACAATATTGTAAACTATAAAAGCATATCTGGCGAGTCTTCTTGTTCCACCACCTGAAATTCAAAATGCATGTTAGAGCATTTTATGTAAAGCGAAAAAGTAAGGTTTTAGTGACCTACCTAAACCTAGGTCATATCTTGGTGGGGTCCCTATTAGTTTGATTAAGGATGATTTTTGTTAAGCAAAACATGATAAATTTAGTAGACCTCTGAGGTATCCAACAGGTCTAAAGGAAGAGCAGGTCCATGCTTCCCTCTCACTACTTGGTGAAAAGCCTCGAGCTCATTTAAATATATTATGGTGCTTAATAATTCATCCTATAATGCCTTTAATGCTTAGTGAACATTGAAGTTTCAACTATCACTAAGAGTAAGGTAATTATCATTTCCCATTTAATTTGGAAGTTATGTGGGTGAAGATCCTTAAAGTGGGCAAGTTAGCGTTATTGAAATACTTAGTTGATTTGAGTTCTATATTGGGCTTGTAATGTTCAAAGGTGTTTACTTTATGTTCATTCTTCTAATTCTTATTTAATCAAATTTAATTTTAGCTTAAGTCACCACTAAGCCCTTTAGACCTAGGTAGATGTCTTGGTTATTTTGAAAGAAGTTGTAATTAAGGCTAAATTTTCAAAACTGCACTTTTGCCCAAAGGCTCTATTACTTCATAATTTATCAAATTCAATCCAAATGATTTTATAATTTTTATCCCACCTCACTCATGGGCCAATTAAGACATCACAGGAGAAAATGTGATTTTTTTCAAAATTTAATTTAATTTACATATTTATTTTATTGCAAAAATAAGATTTTTAAAAAAAATTCCATAACTCAACCAAGGCAAAGCATAATACCTTGAAATTTTTATTAGAGATAAAATTAGACCAGAGAAGCATTGTAGCCAAATTTCATGATTTATTGAGTTATATTTGAATTTTAAGAATAATTTTAATTTTTGGAGTATTTATTAATTAAAAAATATTCTGAATGGGGAAAATTAAGTTTAATATTTTTATTAAATTTCTCTAATGTCAAAGAACACAAAGAAATAAAATTCACATTTGTTTTTATTTTTCATTGAATTATTAGAATTATTTTAGTGAAAATCCATTTTTAGCCTTTAAAAATTATTTTAAGCTTCAAAATTCAATATCTTCCCTTAGAAAATTAGGAAAAATATTCTAATTGTTCCTAAGTACTTAAGAAATAATGTAGAATATTTCCATAAATTTTATTATTTTTGTGATTTTTATCGTTTTTTAAATTATTTAAATATTAGAAAAGGGGTTAAAAATGAAAATTTTATTTTATTTACAAGTTTATTTTTAAAAAATCCCTCTGATCACAGAGAACTCTAAAAACTCATTATTTTAATTTTTGAAGTTATATTTTAATTATTAAAACTTATTTTAGTGTTAAAAATGACATTCAACTTGGAAATTCAATTTGATATCAAATAAGCTCCAAATATTTTGAAATTTTTATGGGAACTTCTCTAAACTTTAAAACACAGTGGAGATTAAAAATTAAGTCATTTAGATGTTTGTATTTCCCAAAATTAATTTTTTTTTTGTTTTAAGTTTGGTGAAAGATAAGTATATTCTCAATGACTTAACCCATAAAATATTTTCCAAATGCTTCTCTACTCATGACAAATCTTCCAAAATTTTTTTGGAATTTTCTAATCAAGATGCTAATTATTATGATTAATTTATGCAAATAATAGACATAAACTTGAAAAATATGGTTCTCTGTCTAGAGATATCCTCTGACTTTGGAAAAATCAGAGGATGTTACTTAAGATAGAGGTAACAACATGCCAAAATTTCAAGTCATAATGAAATTTCTACTTCTTAGAGAATTAAAAAACCCAAAATAGTGTTTAATTAATTAAAAATAAAACATGCATCACTGAGCAAGAGGGTAATTTTATTTTATTTTTGTGATTTTTTTACACAAAGATATGGATTTTTAAAGTTAGGGAGTATTTTCTGAATTATTTAAATCCCTATTTATCTATTTAAACGCGCGGTGCCATGTCAACCTACAACGGCTCCGAAACTCCACACGACGTCTTTTGCTTCGGCATTTCCATCCCCCACAGTGATGACTCGGCTTGCGGTTCATGTAAGAAGACGCTGTCCGACAAGATCTCATCCATTGATGAGATAAACGCACGATCAGACGGCTCCCCGTCATCGTCCCCAATGCCTTAGCCCGAGAACCATTCATTTTCAAAGCTTGATATCTCTCTCATTTATTAACCAAATTGAATGAATTTTTATTTAAAATGCTCATCTTGATTAGTAGAACATATCCATATGGTAATCAAGCCATTAAATTAGCTCTAATCAAATGAACAATCAAAAGAGGCTCAAGAGGAGGAGAAAATCAATGCCTTTGTTCTAAGAAGGGAAGCTTTGATCAGAGGTGCTTGGCATGTTTTTTGAGGTCTAAGGAGGCTAAGGATTAAGCCTCTTGCTGTGGTGAAAGGCCTAGGTATGAATTTGACCAAGCTCAATTACAGGTGTTGGTTAAGAGTTATGCTAGGAGCTCTGTAAGAGGGGAGTTTGATGGGGCTTCTTCTTCTTTCACTGTAGTGACGGTGTAGGTGAGTTTAATTGAATTTTGATGGACTGTGGAGCTATGGGGAATTCTGTCCTGGTTTTTTATAGAAGTTTGAGCTCAAAATTGACCTTTCACAGTGTGAATCAGTGAGGAAAAATGGTTGACTTGAGCTGAGGAGGTATCAAAGAGTCTCTGGGAGAAATTTGGAGGGCTCTCTCTAAGAAATTTTTAGCACACCTTCATGGCTGTGGGGGTGAGATTTTTATAAAAATTGTCTTAAGGTTGCTGTCATGGCCAATTAGGGGGTGAAATGTGATGCTTAGGTGGAGGGCAAAGAGGCTCTAACATTTAATTTGGATGAGGTGTCCTCTAAGTTTGAATTGGATTTTGATTTTTGGGGGTGGCTCACAGTCTTTTATGTTTTTGGCCACTAGGCCAGCTGGCCAGGACAAGGGAGGTGGCTAGGAGGTCAGGCGAGCCAGGGGAATATGTCAAAACAATTAATTGGGCTGGTGTCTAGTTTTGGCAAAAATATCCTTAGGCTTAAGTAAATATGGAATCAAATCCCTTGATTTAGGGATCCTTTGGTCCATGGCTTGGCTTTGGTGGTTCCATGGGGTTTAGTCTGGTCAATAAGGTTCAAAAATTTGTTGTGGTCATCCTTGGTTGGCCAATTTGGCTATCTTAGGTCAATTTTGGTGAAGGGGACCATGTGGGTACAAGTGACCAAAACTTGGCTTTGGGCTAGGCTAGTCATGTTAATTGGCCCAGTTAATTGATTCATTTGATAAAGATTATTGTAATGAACATTTTTGGTTAAGGATTGAAAGAATTTTGAGTTCAATTAGAGGGTCAATTTGAAGGATTTTGGATTTTTGGTCATTTTGGACATTTTGGGTTAGGTTTGGGTCTAGATTGGGCTAGGTTTGGGCTAAGTCCAAATTTATTATTGAACATGGCCTATAAGAATGTCATGAAGACTTTTCAGCATAAATTGGGTGGGGTTAAGGCAATCAATTTGGTGAAATTTTGAGGCATAACCAATTTGGGGCAAAATTTGGGGTTTTTGACTTAGGCTGAAATTAAATGAAATTGAGGCTTCACCAAGGACAATTAAAGGTCAAGTTTGAAGTTTAAGAGTGTTATGAGGATTTTAGGATGCAAATTGAGACCAATAGAGTGGGTCATGGGGTTCAATTTGGTGGAACCAAGTCATAGGGCCAAAATTGGGCTAAAAAAATGGGTAAATTGAGCTTGGATCAAAATTGGGCTAAAAAAATGGGCCAATTGAGCTCGTATTTGGTTTAAATTTGTCACATGGAAGGTGAAATTAAGTTTAAGATTGAAATTGGGACCACTTTGATGGACATTTGAGGTGGATTTGGGGAAATTGAGACTTTTAAGGGCAATTTGGTGGTTTTGGACAAAGATGGTCAAATTGGCCAAATTGTGTCATGTGGTAGTTGAGAAAAATAAAAATAGGAATATTTTGAAGCTTTTGGGAATTTTTGGGATTTTTGGGAATTGTTTTGGAATTTTGGGCTTAGGAGGGGTATTTTGGTAATTTGGCCATTTTTTGTGATTTTGGGTAATTTAGGTATTTTGAAAAGGTTTGAAATGATTTTTGAAAAAAATTGGGTATTTTGGGTAAACTTGGGAACTTTGGCCAAATTTAGGGTTTCAAGGGTGCTTAAGTAATTTGGGGGAGTTTAGAGACAAACGTCCAAGTTGGGTATCTTTGGTAAAATTGTGGAGCTAATCACTATAAATAAGCCATGGACCAATGGAAACCCCATTTTGGGTCCTCTATGTACTCGTCTTAGCTAAACCCTAGGCTAGGGCCAGAGGGTTTAGGAGACCATCTACATGAGTCTCCCAAAGGATTAAAGGATCAAAGTCAAGAAATTTTGGATTTGGGTTTATGAGTGATTGTGAGTGAGGTGAGTGACTTAATTCTAAACCAACACCCATCCTTAAGGTAAAACAATCCTATAGGAACTCTTCTTGAGCTCCCTCATAGTGACCCCACCTACTATGGGCTAGAGGTTAGGATCAATATGTAGAGCTTCAAGTTGAGTAAAGAAGAGGGTAGAATTTCTAATGGTGAGGGTTCATTTTCTAGTTTTCTATGAATAGTCAACAAGAAAGTCCTATGGCTAGACCTTAGGCTACTAATGAGGAAAAACTAAACCTCAACAAAAAGTGAGGTCAACAGAGTAAAAGTGTGAAAGAGCTCAGTGAAGAAGCTAACAACACTATCACCAATCTCATTCATATTAGTTAAAATACTTCCGTCAGCCTTTTTAATTTTTAAAATGCTATTGATGTTTCTTATGTGCTTAAGAATAGCATGAAAATATTTAGTGTTTTTATCCTCTGCAAAAAAGGAAGAATCATTAGCTTTCTGTTTAAGAAAATTTTCATCTAATGCAACGACATCCAATAAAGCTAGATGAGCTTGTGCAACTGTGTCCATCAAATGAGGGGAAACATCAAGTTGGGCTTCCAAGGAATCAACAATATTCTGAGCCTCCTGCACTTTTTTATGAGCAAAACCAAAGACCTGGTAATTCCATTTAATGAGGTGAGCAGCCACTTTCTTATGCAATTGCCACAAGGAAAACCAAGAAGTCCCAACTCCATCAAATTTCTAAGCTTGTGTCACCAAATCAAGAAAAATAGCATGTGAAGTCCAAAAATTTAAGAATTATAAAGCGAGATGTGGACGGTTTGCAGTAAAAGCCAAAGTGAGCAAAATATGATTATGGACAGAGATAACATGACTCAAATGTTGCACCTTCACAATAGGAAAATGGCTTATAAAAGCCAAATTAGCCAAGAAACAATCCAATCTCTGATAAAGAAATCCCCTCCTCTAAGCATAAGGAGATCCAGTATAGCCCAAGTCATAAAGACCTGCATTAGGCATAGAATTAGAAAATCTATTAATAAGAGAATCTACCAGCTCCTTTTCTTTCCATCGGCTTCATGATCATATTGAAATCCTCACCTACAAACCAATTCTCATTGATGATACTTTCCATATACTTAATTTTCAGCCAAAACAACTTTTTTTCATGCAAAGAAAAGCTAGAGTAAACAAAAGTGTCCCACCCCTGAAATCCATCAAAACAAATTTGAGTGAGAATGTACTGATCTTCATCTTCAATAATTGAAAGAGTGACAGTGGGCCTCCAGAATACCCAAATTTTGTTGTTAACGTTGCAGTGAGAACAATAGATTTTGAATTTATTTAGAATTTTGTGTTTATTAACATGAACTAATAGTTTGAAAATAGCAAAAATGAGTAATTTGTGAACCCTACACAAATGTTTAAGCCTATTAAGGAAGTTAGGCTCCGCCACTCTCCTAATATTCCATATCACTATGTTAAACATGATGTCGTGAGCCAAACCTTCTAGAAGATCTAGTAGAGTTGACCAACTGTTCTCCATCTGAGTGATAAGTACCTTCCTGAATAATGTTGTTAGCGTTAAGTCTAGAAAACTCAATGCTACATTTAGCCTTTTTCCGTGAGTGCTTTTGCACTTGCCATTCATTTTCAAAGTTAATGTAGCATTATCTAAAGCAGTATTTATATCAGCTATATTGGAAAGTGTTCCAATTATAGGAAGAGTAGATTGTCCAATTATAAGAGAATGAACCATGGTACTAGCAAGAGTAGAGGGTCCATTATCTTTAGTGTGTTCTTCAATAGAAGAGTGTCCATTATCAGTATTTTCTTTCACAGGCTCATCATTGATCATTTCTTCGATAGGCCCCATAAGAGGAGTGTCCATAAGGAACATTAACTTTATGATTATTAGAGTTTTTCAGCTAACTCAACATTGTCATTAATTTGTATATGTTTAGACATAGCATCATTACAAGTATGTAAGACATCAGCTCCTTGATTCCCATCATTTATACTAAATTGCTGAGGTAAGGCCTCAATAGAATCATTGATAGTTCATGTAACCAAAGGCTGCAAATTAGAAATAACAATAGTAGTAAGATTTTCAACTAAATCATTCCCATTTTCACCACCAGGTGGAGCATCATGCTAATCAATATTTTTATTGTTAACAAGATTAATAGTTTGTGTAGCATTATGTGTTTTTTTTAGTTGTGAATTCAATCGAAAGCAAGAAGTAGTTTGATGCCCAAACATTGAACAATGAGTGTAGTATGACGAATGTATTTCAATTTCAACAGGCTACCGATAACCTTGATGTTGCAAACCTATCAAAATTTCATTACAGAAAGCCTAAGTAATAACTTGTTCAACCAAGATACGTGCTTCAGATGATCTCGATAAAGTAAAAGTTGTGGAATCCATTTTCAAAGGCTTCCCATAAGCAGCAGCAAGCAAAAAATGTATTTCATGGTTAAAAAGATGTAGTTTGAGCCCTGGTAATCAAATCAATATTGGAATAATAGGCAACTCAGCTTAGGATCAAAATGAATAGACCATTTCCAAAATTTAGTCAAACTATTTTCCACCCACATGGACCTTTTAGCAAAGAGGCGAGTGTAATCCTCGTCATTATCTAATTGTATAAAAATATGTTTACCATCAATGATAGCTACCTTCCACCATCGTTTTAATTTTAACATTTTGAACACTCACCTGATCAACTAAAAATAGGAATGTCATTTAATTTACCAACTAGGACCAGACGACAAGAACAGGCGAGAATGTAAGTTTCATCCTCAGTAACATAAAGTGCAAGCTTACCATTTTTTCCCCAATTTTTGGATAAAAATATAGTCTCCACCAACAGTAAGTGTGTCATGAAATCTTTGCAGACAAAATTCAGAGGAAGGAGTGGACTAAACACCACACCCATCTAAAATAGCATCAACAAACGTTCGAGAAACATGAGGCATAGGATCTCACCAGCCAATTGGAGAAGCCCCATCCTCAATGCTAGAAATCGGTCAAGAAACGCTGCAAATCCCTAACCCTAGCAGAGCTCCCATATATATATATATATATATATATATATATATATATATATATATATATATATATATATATATATATATATATATATATATATAAAGCCTTGATTTTTGAATTAAATAGCCAATTGAGCAGTGCATAATGTGGGCACTTCTTAAGAAGCTCCTTGAATCATTCTTAAGCCTCATATATTAACACACCTTCATGCTAGCAAAATGATGTAATATCATTTCTAAGTCTAGTTGTTTTTAAAGGAAAAAAAAAACTTAGCTAGGATTTTTTGGGCTAAGTCACCTCATCTCCTAATTGATCCAATAGCTAGTGAGTTTAACCATATTTTGCCTTCATCCCTCAAAGAAAATAGAAAAAGTCCAAGCATAACAGCGTCATTTACATGTATTGTAGCAATGTGTAGCGCAATGTTTTAAGAAACTTGCTTTGTAAATTTGGATCCTCAAACGAGGTTCCCCTAAATTGATTGTTTTGCAAAAATTGGATAATAGCAGGCTTATGTTCAAATGTATTAGCTTCTACGATAAGAATTTGAAAACTTAAGTAAATTTCTTCTGTCGTAGGATTAGCATAAACTCTCAATGATCTATTTGTGTTATATTTTGGTTCATGTGTTTCTATATTTGTTTTTGTAAATTTTCTATCAATTCTTTTACAGTTTCATGAAGTCTTCTTTATTTTCTAATCCTCCTAATAATTTTCTCTAATTTTGAGCCATAGGGCACAAGTCATGTAGGTCTTGAACTACACATATACAACTAGAGACTTATTTATATAGGATTCACACAAAAAGCTAACAAAAATATTTTAATTTCTTTTTCTTTTTCAAACAAACAAATAATCACACAAAAAGACTAACGTTACAATTTTCCAGGTCTACATCTAATTGGTTAAACTAAAATTTTCTTAAGTTAACTACATTATTGCTCACGAGCAATGGCAAAAAAAACTTGATGAGCCCTGTAGCATCGCCAAAAACTTTGATATGCCCTAATTCTAATTGCAGGGGTCTCACGCAAGTGTACGTGTCTATCAAAAATATAAGATTATGAGTCAGGATTATCGGTCCCACATAGAGTGAGGTAATTAAACTTAAGAGATGTTCTAACCTACTAAGATTAAGTTCTTAGCCTGGACTTAGAATAAAATTGAGGTTCTACACACTACTCCTACTGAATTACAAACTACTATAAGGGTTAACTCCTATCAAAATCATATTTATTCTAATTGGTTTGATGATTTTCAAGTTATAAAGCTACTTTCCCTTGCAATGGGTTATGTAATAATGTAGAAAAAGTAAGAAGATAATTGTGAATGTGAATAGTGATAAATAAGATCAACTCTATTTTTTACCCACTTTCGAGTGCATAAAAAAAGTTTGGTTAAATTGGGTTTAATTCCTTAAATCCTAACTTGAAACCATAAAAAATTAATCCCTAACATTTGCATCTTTCTATAAAGTACTTGACCATACCCTATTGATCAATGTGAGAAACCAAGTTGTTCTAACGTGGCTCTTTCGAGCCATTACGGAGCACAACACATTTTAACTAATCTCTAGGTCATAATGAAAATTAAATGAATTTCGAAAGGTTATTCATCACATTCAAAATTAAAAACCAATTTTTAACTCACTTTGTATTCCTATATAAGCTACTCAACCATCACAAGAAAAAGGTAAAAAGGCTACTCATAAACCATTGAGAATGCACCACAAAACATCTTTAAAACAAGTAAATCCACTATAGAATTGTGTTTTTTAAAATACAAATACTAGAGAATACAATACTTAGCTTTCCCCTCACTTTAAAGTGCTGAGAATGCTTCCCACAAGGATCTTCAATTCCCCTTGCAACTTTCCTGAAATCTTCCTGTCTTTGCACTTGAAAATCTCTCCAAAACGTCACAACTTTATCTTTAATCTCTCCTACACAGAGCACTAACTAGGAACTACAACCAACTACAAAAAGACTCCCTTTCCTTCTCCAAATTACCCATATATAAAGTTGCAAAACTCCCAACATCGTGTGTAAGAACTGTTGAAACTGGCCAGACAGTTTCTTGTGCACCTGGGCGCCAGGCTCTCTGTCTGTCATTTTGGGTAGTGTGGCCTAGGCCCCAAAAAATCAAGCGCCAAAGCGCTTGACAGTGTGGCCTTGGCGCCACTTGGCTGGCGCTTAATTACCAGCCTGCTGTCTCTGAGGTTAGGCTTGGCGCCTAGACTGCCAAGAAAGCTGGCGCCAAGGTGCCGGTTATCTGATTGCTCTATAGCTCGAAGTCACCCCCACTTTGCTCTACTTCTAATACATGTTGTACATGCAAGAAAAATATAAAAATACCCTTATTTAAAGTGTAATTTCATCTATAAACTTAAGCAGAAATAGAAAGGAAATCAAGCACTCTTCTCTACACATCACTACCCACTGTGACTCTTGTTGTTGGGATAATTCATATTGAGGCTTACTGCTGTGGTAATTTATATGCTAGCCACTGTGAATCTTTTTGCTAATGGGTAGTGGATCATTGCTAGAAATTTCTAGCAATGAGATAGGTTTTTCTATTTCATGAGTGTTGTGGCTCGATTCTTACACATTTTGTCGATCGAGCATTAATCATTTTTGTTGATTAATTTTAGATAATTTTTAACGATCCAATATTTATTCATCACAGTTAGTTCTGAAAATTTTTTACCCATCGAACTTCATATGTCAATTTTATTTTCTAAATTTTTTATTGATTAAAAGTCATACACTATTGTCAGTTTAGCCTCTTAATTGAAATCTCCATTGGTGGGTCGGTTTGAGTTCCTTGACTCTCAGTCTAATTCTGACAAATCCTTGCATGGTTTGCCTAACCTGGGATTCTGTGTATAGTTAGAAAAAATTTACTTATTCATTTTCATAAACTTGTTAATAAAAAATGAATAATAACTCTTTATCATTGTCAAGCCATAAATTATTTAGGATATCAGGTTTATCTCTCTTAACGGTACGCTCTCTTAGTTGCTCGGTAATCATAGTGTCTTCGTGAGTCTTTGTGCCAAGTTTGAGTCGAGAGGTGGGAATTGTGTCTGGACTCCCAATTTTCTTCATGGTTGGTTCTTTTGGTAAACAATGGTCTACTTGTTCGATTTTGAATGATTTTGGAGGGAGTTATATTTCCGTGTTAATATGTGACTATTGGTCAGTTCCAATAACTCGACTACTGTCTACAATCAGTGTAGAATAATGTGTATCGGTAGGGTCCTTCCTTCAATGCTCGAGCTAGGACGGTGTGGGCGACTCCATCTAGATCCATCAATTTAAACATCTCCTTTTAAAAGCACGAGATGAACAAGCGAAGGCTCTCAGTTTGTCTCTATTGAATCTGTAAGAGGGCTTGCAAATTTTTTTGAGGCTTATGGGAGTTAGCAAATTATGGCACAAACTTTTGCTTGAAATCAACGAACAACACAATCACTCTAGACAACAATGCATTGAACCACTTTAAGTTTGACTTGCTCGATGTGGTAGATAAGACATGACATTTCAGTGCATCGGTGATGATCGACAGACACACATTCGACTCAAGCGAGGCTACATGGTCGATCAAATGGGTCCCTCCCTTATATGACTCTAGTGCAAGAGTTTTGAACCTCTTACGAGATTGGCCTCAAAGATTTGCTGAGAGAATACATTCTTTTGTCGTCATAGTGCTTTAATGCGACCAAACTAGTGTCGGTCGATCGGTGCTGACCTAACACTATTGAAGTTTTGAGCCTTCTCTTTCTAAGGCTAGAGGCTCTTCGACCGTTGTGTGCCGACCCTTCCTCTTTGGGGTACTATTCTCTTCCTCAAGCTAGTGCCTCTAGGATAGCATCCAACATTAAATCCTTCAACTCTGGAATCTGTTGGTTTATAAATTCTCCGATGTAATCCATATTATTGTGTCTCTATTATAGGTTTCTTCTTCACAGGCTGCTAATCTTCTTATCCATGGGTTGATCTACGTTCACCGCACAATTTAGGATATTTAATCCTAATTTTGTTCTTGAATCCCACCCCAAGGTATAAAATGTAAGAAAAAAGAGAAAGAGAGAGAAAAAGATAGTAGTGTGAACAATAATAAAAAAGAAAACTGTATCAATCGTGTTAATCTTTCTCTCCTTTTTCATTAAAATCAGGTGTATCTGCCCTCCTCTATACATGAAATGATCTCCCTATTTATAACGAATAAAGTGCAATATGGTGATATTAGAATTTTTTCCCTCTGCCTTAGTGGGGGTTGTACATGATATTCTAGATATTTTATAGATATGAGCCCAATGTTTGGTTGTTCTCCGGCTAGTTCGGCTGACTTCATATGGTTTCGGCTCGATATGGCCAATTTGATCGACTGGGCTTTCTCGGCTTTGTCGGTTTGCTCAGATCGTTTGCCTTCGAATTGACATGACTACCTCGGTGGACTAAGTTATTATGACTGTCGATACTTGATAATAGATGGGAGAGCCTCTAGACACCCCCGGTATGATTAGAGATAACAAAGGGTCGGATCTTCCCTCAAGTCAGCTTCTTCATACTACTTGGCTTGGATGTCTCTTTCTCATTTATGATCGAAAGACTCAAATTCATAAATTCGGTCATCTTTCACGACTCAATTGGCTTTGGTCTTGCTTGTTTTGCTTGGACACTGCAGGGAAAAGTAGAACTCTTGGTCTTGTGTCGTTAGACTTTTCATTGTACTCTCAACTTTTGAAACGTCAATCTCGTCGAGATCATTGCTGTCACATTTTCGATATACACTTTTAAAGAGATGTTCTATAACTTGTTAATTAATTGTCAAATTAAGTATTAGTAATATATTTAATTAAATAACTAGGTACTAATTATTTAATTACTTTTTAATACTAACAATTGAACATAAAATTATTAATCAATAAATTAATTTGCTCGATCACTCTTAATTAAGACATTTATGGGCTACTGAAGGATTAAATATAATTTTAATTAAATTTAAATTATCAATCATCACGAATTAAATAATTAAAAATTAGATGGGGATCCCACTAATAAAATTCCACAACATCACTGAAGAGAACGAACAGCCATCAACGGCAACACTAACATTTCTACCAATCATCTCAGCTGCAATGCTTCAGTTTGAAATTCTTAACATTATCGCTGTGCGCCTTTCCATTCATCCCAATCTGCCCTTTCATTTTTTTAATGGCTGTGTTAATGATAGCCTTTTCGGACGTGTTTCGTACACTTAGCCCCGTCGGCCGGTGAAAGGTCCTGAACAATGCCGCCCATTATTAAATAACCCGAAAGCAGAGCCGTCCATTAGAAAGGGATGGGCACGGCCAAGTTGGGCAGAGCAACCACTTGCTGGGTGCATTTACATAAATACCCCTCAATTCTTATTTATTTAAATATCTACACCTAAACTTAATGTTTATATGCATATCACTCAAATCTTGAATATCACATAACCAATATTACTTTTGCATCTTACAAATGAAGTATAATTTTTTATATATTAATTTATTACACTAAATTACTATTAATGTAATTATAAATGTTTGGAATTTTTACGTATCATAACATTCAGACTATATAAACTTAAAATTTATATTTCAACTACTAAAATTTTATTTTCTTTTGAAACATGAGTAGTTAATCCACTATTTTAAAGTTCTGGGTGATTTTTCAATTTTTTGAAATATGAAATCTGAAGTTTAGATGAATAATTCCTTATATTTAAAGCGTAGAGGTTATATTTATAAATAAATAAGAATTGTGTGGTACCCACGCATGAACGCAGTAGCAGAAGGCCGTTCAAAAGTAGCATCACTAATAAAAGCCAGCAGTCCTTCACACACTTTCTTACTCAGAATATTTTCAGAAGCCCAGAAGAAAGAAAAGCAGTAGCAGCCAATTTCAGCTACCTCCAACCATGCAGCGGCTCCTCAGAGCTCCCAGGCGAATTCTGCGGCTTCGAAGGGGCGGCAGGAGTGCTCGTGTAGCTGACGAGAGCTCCGTTAATGGAAATAGAGAATTTGATGGATACAATCATAGGGAAGGTGAAGCTTGGCATGGTGTTTCAGAGTCGGTTCTGGTGGCCGTGCTGAGGATACCTCTTATCGCAGTGTCTTGTCTCTTTCAGGCTAGAAACTCTGATCAACTGCCGTTTCCAGGTGATGAGATTAATCATCTCATGGTCCACGATAGCCGGTGTTATGCAATCTATGTGTAAAGCAAATTTGCAATTTTAGGATTGTAACAGTGGTAGTGTTTCAGTGAACTTCATGCTTCTTATTCTGCTATCCAAATATGTCTGTCTGAAGCAAATAGGGGGAGAAACTGAGAAGATTTGTCCATTTTTTTTATCCAAATAGTCTCTTATAGTTATTGGTTGTTTTTGCTGCTGCAGATAGGTAGAAAGTTGAATTAAAAGAAGTCTTGGTATGTTTGGGTAGGCCTTGATGACTGAGCATAAGTGGTATTTGTTAGTCTTTCTAGCTGCCTGCTTCTCCAGTTGCCTTGTGAAGACAACAAAAGCTGTGTTCTAGTTCTTATGTTTCATGGTTCTTATGCCACTCCTTTGTAGCTTTTGGTGATGATGTAGTTCAATGAATGGATGATTTTATCAAAATTAAGAGGATCTTTGGCATCACTTTTCGTTTATAGTTTATATTTTATATTATATATATATATATATATATATATATATATATATATATATATATATATATATATATATATATATATATATATATATGATGTATTTGATTAAGACATGATTATTTTTAAAAATGTTCAAAATATTTAAAAATTATTTTGTGTATTAAAAAAGAATATGTTAATTTATTTTTAGAAATAAAAAAAATCAAATTATATAAAAACATCATAAAAAAAATCAAATTATATAAAAACATCATAAATAAATATCTTTTTAAAATTAAAATTAAAACGAAAAAAAAATCCCAAATAAGCACTTGGTAAACAAGTTACGAAGCTGTAACTTGAAAATAAAAAAGCTGTCTTTGCGTACTTTCTAGTCTTCTGAATTGTGTGCTCCCTTACAAAAATGGAGTTCAGATGAGAAGATATACGGTATTGGCTTCTTCCCATCCACAATGGTAAGGGTGACAGCAATGATGAAGCCAATCACTAGCACTTGTGACCAATAAAGGAAAGAATGGAAAAAAGAAAAATATTCTGCAGCTCCCTTACTTTCTTCTCTACAATCCATATTTCTGAAGTCTCTGGTTTTAAAATACGCGTTGTGGATGTTGATTATGGCGGTGCAGAGTGGCTTTCAATGTAGGGCAAATCATGGTGGAGGGTCCATTCCACAACTTGATGCATAAATTTCCCACAGAAGTTAGTGGGAGACCATGATTCCGGATGCCGAATGAGACTTGCTGCTTTGTGATTTTTATTATTGGTGCAAAGTAGAGGGATTGCTAAACCCTCAATGAGAAATGGGGGGAATCCCACTAAGCTTTATTTTTTGTGATAATTTCCACCTTTATTATTTGAAAAGCTAATAGAAAAGGCAACACAGTTCTCAGCCATTGATTTTTATTTATTTATATTAATTTCTGTGGTGTAGAAGTTTTCGTGTATTTTTATGAAAAAACAGGTATTTTTCATTAAGAATCCAGATGATAGGGCCTAAAAATATCCACATGCTTTGCAAGACCTTCGTACTTGAGTGTAAGATTTTCCTTTTAGAGAATTTATATACATATCACTCAATTCCTAGAATTTACATGTCTAAAACTTGAAGTTAAGTTTGATGATTACATTTTTAATTCTCAATTTTTTTCATTTCATAAAAAATACCATTAGTATTAAATTTTAAAAGTGAAATAAATGTTAAAATTAAAGTTTAGGTGATAGCTAAATTTTCCTTTCCTTTTTCTATTTTACTAAAGGTTGTTTTTTTAGGAATGTTTTTTTCTAAAATTAAATTGTTTGATATTAGAGGAAGGTTAGAGAGCATTTTTTTTAATGATAAACTGACAACATTGAGGTGCAAACTTAACCACTATGCACCCAATATGGCGCGGGTCAAATTAATCATGTCATACTATGTGTAATATGAGTTGGGTTCAACAAGTCATCAAGTCTAACCCAATTCATCAAAGGCCTTTAACCCACTCAGAAAAGGAAACAATCTCAATAAAGTTTCTCAAATTTACCAGCCTCTATATTGAAGTTGCTAAAGTAAAGATATATGTTTGGTCGTAGAACTCATCAAGAAGTCATCTAAATTTATTCACCCACTTAGAATGAACTCTCTATCGATCTCACAAAGAGAAGCATTGTAGAAGTTGCTAGTGAATTTGCTGAAGGCGAGTTTTCCACAATAATCTCATCAACAACTTGGAACTCATTAAGGTTTACACAAGCACTTGAGCATCTATCAACCAGAAAGTCTTAAGACATTTTCATGAAATGCATTTTTTAGGCTTGTTGTATAATCTTTACTAGTATTACTTGAATCCAATCCTTTTATTGTACCAAATTTCAAACTAATTTATTTAGGCCCGGAATGTTAATATTTTCTCATCTGCTCATACTATATCAACCTTGTACTCTTCAACAATAATCTAATCAAGATTCTTAAAGTATCAATCTCTTATTTCCTCTCTCTTTAACTCTATTTTTCTTTCCAAGTCCTTTTTTGTGGTTGTAAATAAAACTTCGGCATCGCCCATAGATAGCTAGACCTACTATGCTTTAAATTGCAATGAGCCTGGATGATGTTTATGATGTGAAGCCAAGTTTTAGAATCTCACGAGAAAAGGGAGTGGTCTCCACTAGTTGAGCAACATGGATTCATTACAATAGACTAGTTGAATTAAATTTAGGATTACCCGATGAGAATGAACTTGGGAATTTACGACTGATCTTTAAGAATTAATCTTGTCAAAAATCTTTTTGACAAAGGCTCTTCTAACTATATTATCTACATGTAATAAATGTGTTTCAAAGCACTCTCTATCACAAAAA
>NEWO01000510.1:171267-198304 GCA_003013225.1 Phalaenopsis aphrodite | reverse complement strand
AATAACTAACTAATGGTGTGGAATGGCATGGATTGTAGTTGTGTGAAGAGGAAAACTAAAATGAGTGGAGGAATTTGAAATGATGCGAAGGGGGGGTTCTGATCAAATTTTGGCCCTAAATAGAGCCTAGGTCGGTTCTCCAATAGGTGCATCCAAAAACTCTTCAAAATGCGTCCAAATTTGTGGAATCTTCTAGAAACAAGGCTTCCACCATCACTGGCACCGTCAGTGCTAAAGGCCCATAATTAAATCCCAAGTTCTGTCAAATGGCATCGTTGGTGCCCAGTCTAGCGCCATCAACGCCCAGTCTGGTGCCGTAGGAGCTGAACAAATTTTTGACTTCTCCATTTTTTCTCCAAGTCCTAAAAATCATCAACATGCAATAAAACATAGAAATTACCTTCCATTTAAATGCAATATCACAAAAAATGAATATAAAATATGAGTCTAAATATGCATATATTTTTGGTGTATTAGAAGGAGTGTGAGATAAGTTGTGTTCTTTTCTTTCTTTATTTTGTAAACTTATTTTTATATATGAAATCCTTATTTTATTGTATCCTTCTCATGAATTCTGAGTAGTCTTCTTTATCCTTGTCCTAACAAAGAGATTTAATTTTGTGAAGAATTAATTTTATTTTATATGGTTTTAAATGTCAATAAATTGTTATGATTCGAACTTTGATATTAATTTACTTTTCAAATTAACTAATTTAAAGGTGAATTTTGTTGAGAAACATAAGATCCGAGAAGGCTATGCTTTCAACAATAAGGTAAAAGTCACATTCAATTTCATTGGTGAGAATGTAATCCATGGGGTTGAGTGCAAATAAATTTAGAAATATACTTTGTTGGACGTAGAATTAGTGATTTTAAGGTGATAGATTAAAATCCCCAATTTAGTCCAGTTGATTGGAAACTAATGCAAGATTGTTAGCTCTCAAACAAATGAGAAGTGAGAGCTCTGGTGTGAGAGTCAGTATCCTCCCAACCTAACCACAAAATTAGGGACCAAACTCTGGACTTGTCAATGTTCTTTATGCACTTGACAGAGGGTAAGGAAAGGATTGATCCTGTTTGGTACAATACAATTTTATATATAATTTTAAATGATTTTAATTACTTCACTAACCATGTACTCATTGTAAAAGGGAATGATGCTTTCTTAAATTTAAACTCTTCGTCTTTGAAATTTAGAAATTAGATTAGTAAACTTATTTCTTTTAGTTACATTTCTGTTAGCATTCATTAAACATATTTTATCTTGCCTTTCTTACTTTAATTTTTGTAGTTTGAATATTATGTTTTATGTTATTATAATAAGAATTTCCATCTTCCAAACTAAGACTTGATAGTAGTAGACTAGAATTAGCCTAAGGGATTTCTTACTGCGCTTATTTGTTAAATCGATGCTAAGGTTTTCATAGAAAATCCTATATTACTTGAAGCGATATATACACTTCCATAGAATCACTGTTGTGTGAACTATTTTATATAACATTTTAATTTTAATCGCTAAATATAAATTGGGACAAGTTTTTTGTCATATTTTGAAGCTAAGTTACTGTATATTTTCGGGATAGGTTAAGTTTTTGGCACTATTACTGGGGATTTAAATTAACATAAAACATGCAGGAAAACAACACACACAAGGGGCACATCAATTTTTTTTTTATCGTTGCCAAGGATGCTACGGTAATAACTTTAAGAGAATTTTAATTAAACCTTAATACTTAGATTTGGAATTTATAGTATTATTATATAGTGTGTTTAATTTTTATGTGTTTATTTTAAACAAAATCCAAAATAACAAAAATATTTTTGATATCTGTCATATTATTTAAGTCTTTAGATTTGTATGCGTAGTTCAGGAGTTGTAGACCTTGAATTTTATAAGTCGGATTTGGAGAGAACTTTTGGGAGAGATTTGAAAAGACTCCATGAATTTAGTGTAGAAATAGTGGATCAATGATATATTGAATATTCATATTTGGATTATAATGCTAGTAGCTTTGAAAGAGTAAACCCCAAGAGAGTGGCAAATTTTCAAGAAGATATGCTTACAATTTTAATTTCTCAGGTTGAAGATATTGAGAGGAAGTTGGATCAATACATAGAAAGATATCCTCAAGGAACCCCAATTATTAAGAAAAATTCATTTGAACAATGGATTGAAACTGACCATGAGATACATAATTCTTATTTTGATTATTATAATCCAGATTGGGAAAATCATTTGAGTTTTAACAAGAATAATAATTTTGGAGGAGAAGACTAGTTTTGGGAAGATAATCAATTTAATCAGACATATAGTTAGAATAATCATGGCTATTATAATAATGAATTTTCTTTTCCTCATGGATTTAAGTTTAACCACCATAATGATAAGAAAGATTTATTAGAAGAGGTTGTTATTCAAATGGAGAGTGAGTTAGAAAATCAAGAGGTCACAATAAGGAATACAGAAAACCAACTTGGGTAGATTATTAATGCAATTAACAGTTATCCCCCAAAGATTTTACCTAGTGACCTTGAGATAAACCCTAAGGAGATGAATGATGATCAATAAAAAATTATTGAACTAATATATATAAGAGAATTCGACAATAATTTTTAAAAGAACTTTGAGTTGAGAAATCAGGATAAGGAGATTGAAAGGCCAATGGAAAAAATTCCTAAGGAATTAGAAAAATCTATTTCCTCAACTAAGATAAATATAGAAAGACCACCTCTACCATTTACTCAATACTAAGAAGAAGAATTGAAAGATAACCTTGAACAAAAGAGTAACCTAGAAGAATTTGATCTAGAATTTGTATTTTCTAGAGAGAATCTAATCCAAAATTTAGGAGATCATGAAGTATCTTATAAAGATCCATTTCTTATAAAATTTAAGGATGATAATAATATGAAAATTAAGAAAATCACTAGAAGAATACTGGATCTAGAAAGAAATATGAGGAACAGGGATATGAATCAATCTGAAAAGGAAGAGCTGCAAGAAAATTTTAAATTTGAGAACTTTGTAGGAATCCCTAGATCTGAAAAAGAGCGGGTGATTGATTAAAGATTACTTAAATAAAATTTTGATCTAAGTGGAATCATTTGTCGGGCTGGCAACGTTAAACAAAGCACTCTATGAGAGGCAACCCAAACTTATTAGTGTGGTTTAATTTAGTTTGCTTGAGAGTTATGGTTGTCAGTGTTGTATTGTGTTTACTTTAGTGTGGATTGATCAATTTAATTGATGATTGGTAGATGTTTGGATTGTTAGTGG
Organism: Phalaenopsis aphrodite; assembly: GCA_003013225.1. Classification (NCBI taxonomy): domain Eukaryota; kingdom Viridiplantae; phylum Streptophyta; class Magnoliopsida; order Asparagales; family Orchidaceae; genus Phalaenopsis; species Phalaenopsis aphrodite. The sequence goes on along the minus strand of NEWO01000510.1, from coordinate 195,027 downwards.
TTTGATTAGATCTTTGTGTATTATGAGGGAGGTTGATTCCTTAACTGTGACAATTCCATCTCAATTTTGTTACTTCTTTTCTTTGACTTTATTTTCATTTGATAGGAGTAACTAACCTATTTGATTAGTAACATGTGGATGAATTTACACTATCCTTATAACTGCTAGAGGTGCTTAATTAAGGGATAAGATGATGCTTGAGGTCGGTGCACGTGAATTAATATATCATAGATAATCTTATGTTTTAGATTAGAATATATAAAATCATTTATAAGTGCCCAATATATCTATGTAGTGATTCCGCTAGAAATTAGAAGTAAGTTAATGTGATGCAATGAGTTAAGGGAAGAATTCACCCCATTTATCAAGTGTGTTTGTGTTTGTGTTACAATAATATAAAGATTTGGAGAACACATAAATATATATATTCTTATGGTTGGCATCAATTTTTGATGTCATAAGTGTTGGGGTCCACATGCATAACACAGGATAGCTTTCGGTTCGTCTGCAACATCCGGTAGTATAGACACCCACCTGGGAACTTTCGGCGCGTGTTGATGGGCACATAGCTAGTGTCATTCTGCTAGGCTTTGGATTCTGCTTAGGCAAAGGCCGGTCAACATTTTTCTCGACAGACGATCCTGATCGGCTTGTCAAATATTATTCACCGCGCTGCACATAAAATTGGCTCAAATTGGCCCAATCACCAGCAAAGTTGTCTTGACGACCCTGGATGGCAAAACAGATTGCACCAGCATGTCTGGAATGTCGATTTTAACTTTGAGGGGACATTCATTTCAAAATAATGGTGCATATGGGCTAAAATGCACGGGGAGAATATTAAATTAATAATAATAAATAATAATAATAATAATAATAATAATAATAATAATAATAATAATTATTATTATTATTATTATCTTATCTTATTTAACCTATCGCTACAAACCCCTCTCACCTATTGCGACTCAGATCCACCGCCACCCTCAATCTTGAACCCTAGCACAAGCTCCTTCCCCGTCGTCAGCCTAGCCGGTTAGTTGTCCTCACCAGCGAACTTAGGCATTGGCGCTTCCTCTACGCCGCACAAGTCACCTGCTTCACGCTCAAAGCTTGTCGTCTGATGCTCCTCGCCAATGTCTTCGCCTCCAGCCACTGGCTAAGCCTAACGCCGTCGCCTTCTTTTCTTCTCCTTCGCGGTCTAAGCTTGCGCTACCTCTATCTCAGCTAGCAACGCAACCAGTGAGTCTCATCGGCCTCCAGTCATACACTCGGCCTCCTTGCATGTCGGCGACTCTTAGCTGGCCCTTCTTGCGTGCCAACAAATGATTCCCACCAATGCCAGCTCATTCTTATGCGGGAACTTCAACCTTCTCACCTCCTTCCATGCTTTGCAACCACACCATTTCTACTCCTTGTTGGCAAAGTTTGGCCAACTTACCTCCTTGCCGGCATCAAGTTTGTGAAGAACCAGCCTCACACCCATGCACAACCCCAAATTTTACTCTCCTCCTCACATTTGGCACTTTTATTGCAAGACGTTGGCGAGCTAGCTCCTCCACCTTATCGACCCTCATTCCATGACAGTTAAAAAGTCACCGAAGTGTCCTACCGTCAACAGACAATAATGAAACAACAGCTTGAAGAGGCGTAGACGTCTTTTTCTTTGTGAGGAAAGCTTCCCCTCTTTCATCGTCGTTGTCTGAACCCTTCTGGAAGGTATATGTCACATTGCATTTTCATATGCTATGTTTATATTTTTCATATACTTTGCATACCTCCTACCCTGATTGGGTATTTTGTTGTCCTATGTACATTGGAGCATAAATCAGACACTGGAGTCTTAATGTGTGGGCTCTTCTCCAATTTAAAGAGAACACGCCTGCAACTGTCGCAGTTGTGAGATCCCCAAAACCCTTAGCCAACCTTAAGATTAATGGTGTCTAGGCATGTGGGTTCGATTGCCCACAAGGGGTGCATGCGCTGAGATGGGTCGGTGCGACAACGTGCCTGCATGATGGATTGTTGGATTTCCTAGAGCTAGCCTATAGGTTAAGATGTCTTGTGCTTAGCCAACACCCTCCGTAAAGCTGAGTGTCTTCCCTTTGTTGTGAGTCTCACAAGTCCCGATGGGTCGGAGTCCCTCATTTCCCTTGCTTTGGGTTCCCCAACTTTACTTAGAGAAGTTGAGATGTCAGACTTGGCAAAATGGGAGAAGCTTTGTAGCTGGCTCACTTTATGAAGTTTGAAGGTGTTTATAAAATAGGAAAAGCTTTGTAGCTATCCTATTTTGCGACGCCGTGGAGAGTTTCCCCTTCGGAGATCTGCAGAGAAACTCCCCACATTTCCTCGGTAGAGTAAGAGGTGACGATGCCGCACATCCAAGGGTCTAAACCTTAAGTTTCCCTAGTGAGGTTGCTAGCACAAGCCTGGTAGGTTACCTGCATGTTTTCTTGGCTTGGATTGCATTGTATTTTGTTCAAGGAGCACATGAGCATCTCACTTTTCTCCTAACGGCTGCCCCGACCCAGAAAGCATTTCACTTCTCTCTGATCGACCGCCCTGGCCCGGTGAGCATTTCACTTCATTCCTATCGACCATCCCATCCCGGCGAGCATCTCACCTGGCTCCTACCTGCTGACCCAGCTTGGCGAGCATCTCACCTTGCTTCGCTCCTACCGGCTGACCCGGCTTGGCGAGTACCTCACCTCGCTTCTACCGGTCGCCCCGGCTAAGTGAGCATCTCACTTCGATCCTACCGACTGCCCTGGCCAAATGAACATCTCACTCTACTCCTACCAGCTGCCCTGACCAGGTGAGCATTTCACAATGCTCTGATCGGCCGCCCGTGCACACTGAGCATCTCACTTCGCTCCTGTCAGCCTCCCGACCCAGCGAGCATCTCACTTTGCTCTGATTGGCCACTTTGGCCTGATGAACATTTCACTTCGCTCCAATCGGTCACCCTAATCTGGCGAGAATCTCACCTCACTACAACTGGACGCCCCGGTTTGATTGACACAACACTTTGGTTTGACTGGATGCTCCATCTCGATCGACCAACCACTTTCTCTTTTGCATGTTATGTATGTTCATGTATATGTTTATTTGCATGATCGATATCATTTACTTGAGTTGCATTCTTTTTTGTCATTTTCTTATTGGTATACTCTCTTTTCAGGCTCCTGCCGCCATGGCATGCCTATTCCTTCAAGTAACTGCCTTACCGGCGTACCCTTTTTTTGAGCTGCTATCGTCAGAGCACACCCACCTTTGAGTCACTGCCTTACCCAGATACCCTCTTTTTGGGTCACTTCCTTCACGGCATACCCTCTTTTTGGGCCACTATCGTCACGACATGCCCACCTTCGAGTCACTGCCTTACCGACATACCCTCTTTTTGGGCCCCTGTCGCCACGACATGCTCATTCCTACGAGTCACTGCCTTCACGGAGTACTCTATATCACTACTCATATTTAATTATTTGGTTGCATTTGCATTTGCATGTTTGCATGAATAACGAGTTAGGCTTGTTAGGAGAGTGACCCTGTGTCGGTCGTGATGCCTTAACGAGCATTGCTTGTCGGGTCAATCCTGGTGAGAAATGTGATTTAAGTCATCGAGATTGACACGAGTATGTCTGTGCTAATGATCTAATAGATCTAACTTGTGTCACCTCTCTTCGTGACACCCTTTAGATCCTTCGGATCTTTAGTGTGGGGTCGGTATGGTGACCCCATCAAAGTCATACTATACCCAGACTTACCCCACACATAGATACTTGGTTAACACACTTTTCATTAGATGGTGTACTAGGCTAGGATTTTAAATGTTAGGGAGTCTTTTTGATGCTTGGCTATTATTCTTTGTTGGATTTGTTGCCCTAGCCAGTTATGTTTCTTTTTCATTGTGGTTGTGGTGTGATTGCATGCTGTATATGTGTGGTAGTCTGTTAAGGGCATTTTTCTACAGGGAGCCATGCCTATTTATGCACACACACAGGAACTGCTATGGGGGAGCATGTGATGATTTTTGACCCTTTTGTTTGCAGGTGTTATGTAACCCCCACTTTTAAGGCATGACTCATGATACGTTATTTGCATGTGAAATTTCTCGCTGACACTTGTTTTCATGTAGGATTGAGTCTTTTTCGTTTTTCTAAATACTTTTAGAGTCTAGGAGAGTCCTATAGCAGAAATAAGATACAGGTGTGAGTTCCAAGACATTTAGCGCGGGAACCACGTGGAGGGGACCAGGAGCAGATACTCATGCCCCATATCTTAATTATGCATTTATATTGATGTGTAGAATTAGGATCAGACATGTATATGCGGAGTCTGACCGCCTTTTTCTTTTCTGGATATGTTTATGACCCAGCAGTGCCAGCGTGTTTATTATTTTGATTTGGCTTGTTTTGCCTTTTGCATCAATTTGCTTGTCTGCACTTGCATGTGTTTTTCTTGTTTCTTTCTGTGATTTATCTGTGATTTCATGATGAAACATAGGCTATTTAGGACTTAAATTCCTAATCTTCTCCAAATTATTAAATAAAATATTCAAGATAATTAAAATATAGGATTAAAATATTTAGCATTTTAAAATTTCAATTTTACTTTCCTGCTTATATTAATAGAGCCTCCACAATACTTAAGGACCATTCTAGTTAACTAAATCATATTTGCATGTCCCAAGGAGGAGCCCCCATGCTTCTTCAACCTGACTTGCCCAAATTACCTTTATATATGTGGTTGTCTAGTGCCCCTAGGATGTTAGAAGGCTCCCCGATCTAGATGGGGTATAAGTCCTTTGTTTGGAGTGTTTTTAGCTTTGTAGCTGAACCTCTACTTTCTTTTCTTTCCTCAGGCATCTTTTCTATTTTGGTAGTTAAAAGTCCCAACTCTTTGAGCTCAAGCTTTTAGTAATAGGATAAAGTTTCTTTCCTTTAACCTTAGGGCTACCGAGGTTCCTGTGGATGATGCAATTCACGGATTACTGACCAGGGATCTTCGAATGTGTTGGGTGGACTACCTTCAAGACCAGGTAGACTTTGGGTCCTAATAGTTGTGGATGACGGGTCTGTGGTACCCCGACCCAGTTTTCTTTACCTTCTAAGATTACTCTACCTCCCTTTTGTTGAGCCCCTTTGAGCCCTATCACTCATTGGCTTTGTTGATATCATTTTGACGGCCCGATGTTGATGAGTTGCCACCCATTTAGGATATGACGATTTGTCCTCTGCCCTTATTTCCTGGACGTGCTTTCACATGTTGGGATATCCTCGTTTAGATGATTTATGTTATTATGTGGGCTCTGTATGCTGATGAGATGCTACCCATTTAAGATGTGAGAGACTCACTCTCTGCTCGATGGCTTATCGTGAGCTTTGAAGCATTGGAACTGTTCCTACATGGAATAACCTTCTTTTGAGTACCTATGGCCCCAGGTTCATGATAATCCAAGAAAAAATCTTTTTATCAAGAGTATTCTTGGGTAACCCCTAAGATGTAATTAATTAAGTGGGATACGCTCCCTTCGGATGAGTGTTTTTGACCCCAGAATAGGCACCTACACCTAACTCTTTGGTTTTGGGTAGTTTATGTAGGCATTCTTTCGTGGATATTGGTTTAAGGTGCTTTCGTTCAATCTTTTTTAGGCGAACATTCTTAACCTATCCTTGCGAGATTTATTGCATGTAGACTCTCCACATTTTACTTTTTCTCTTATTTGTCTTTTTTTTGTATGTCCCTTCTCATTCGGTTCCTCTCCTCTTTGAATCACTAATATGATTCAGGAGGGAGATTTATTCAAATAGAGAAAGTATACGATGATTGAAAGCTGGCAACTCCTAAATTAAAAAAGATAAAAACAACAAAAATAGAATGGCGACTCTGTTGGGGAGGAGTTTCTCTCTCTATATTAAGAGTCTCGCTTGGGTGACTTGCGGATCCCAGTATACGTGCAAGAATGGAGACTCTGCCAAGGAAGTGTCTCTCTCTCCATACTTGGAGTTTTGATTCTAAGGTTATAGCCTCTCCTCGTACTAGGAGTTTCGCTCATATTATCGTGACCTGGTTCTCTTCCTTCGAGTCATAGTTAAGACTTTTGTGAGACATTGGTTTTCAGTCCATGCATCAGTTGCTAGAGATAGCAACTTGATGCATTCTGTCCCTTCTCTCACCCTCTATAGTTCGGTCGCTACATTATTGCATGCATCGATGTCGTTGTACTTTTTGATTGGTTCTCTTAACCTTTCCTTGTTTTCTATCGTTGTCCCTTTTTGCCCCGCAATGCGGAAGAGCAAGAAAATGGACACAATCGCTACCGCCCGAAGAACCCTTTCCTTTCTCCCCGAGCATTTTTTGTGCTCTTAAGGGTGTTATAACCTTTGGTTCCTTTGAGAAACTCTAAGCGATTACCTTACATGATCTTACACCTACTGAGGCGTTCACTTTGTGCCCTCCCGCTTAAAAGGGGAGACGTGCATATTGAGTTGTTTTTATGTCATCTTAGGCATTTTGCTTTGTGTCCTCCCCATTAAATGAAGAGATGTGCATATTGAGTTGTTCCTCCGCCCTCTGAGGCATTTTCATTATGCCCTCCCTCTTAAAAGTGGAGTTATGAATATTGAGCTACTTTTTTTGTTGCAGTGGCACGTATCATGCTCGCTTCTTTTACAAAAAGAGGTTGTCGCTCGATAGCAATGCTTTGCATCATTTAACAGTATTTTCCAGACCGTCGCTTCATGTTCTCATGGATCTCTCTGTCATAGGCAGGCGAGTCTTCTATTAGCAGTAGGTTTGTCTCTGCTATCACCGTTGTGACTTCTGTTTCAGCTCTCTTTCTGTTCCAGTTCCCCTGACCTATCCCTCGATTAAGCATGATGGCCAGAAAGGCTAGGAATAGATTGTTGTGAATTTACAACATGCCCTACTTCAGGTTTATATATCTATCTCGATTCCAGTTTAGGAGGTGTCTTTGGCCTCTAAATTGTGAGTCGTTTTGCTACTATCCCAAGTTGTGTGGATCACATCTCTGTTGAACGTTTGCTTCATGCATTCATTTGAAAAGTAGTTGTGCATGTATCACTTCTTTTGTTGTAGCAGCTCGTATTAGTGCTACTTTTCCCTCGAGGAAGAGGCTGGTACTAGATGGTAATGCGCTACATTGCTCTTTCTCATTTCCTAGCCTCTTTTGCAGTTCTTCTATGTTTTGAGGATTTATATCCTGTGGGTGTTGCACTATCTAAGAGAGCTAGAGCTACCTTCTATGGTACTGTCCTATAATGGTGTGATATGTCCCCGCCATGCTCTCTTTGGTCCCGGTCGAGGATCATTCTTTTATCCTGTCGGCTGAGAATCACCTTTTCGTCCTTTGAAAATGTAGACCATGTTCTCGACATGACTCCCTTTGGTTACAGCATGGGATAACATTGAGAACCCGTCAGCTGAGAATCATTTCTCTCCTCTGTTTGGATGTGTGGGTTATACTCCAGCTAGGATTTCTAGGAGGTTCTTTCCTTCTCAGGATGCAGGTCATTCTCACCTTGCAGTCCTTGTTGTTATAGCTACCACGAGTTACCTAACCAAGAAGGTCGTAGAAGAAGCTTCCTCTTTAAGAGGAAATGGTTTTACTAGTTCGACGACCATCACAGTCCCGGTCATTCTCGATTTCTTTGGGGTCTCTTCTGTTTCTACATTGGGCAAGGGCATCCAGAACAATATGAATAGACTGTTGCAACTATGATAGCTGACTCAGCCACAGGTCTCTATACCTGTTGGGATTCCAATTTCACCTATACAAGGAATGAGTCCTCTTTCTGGAAAGAAGTTCCTTTTACAGATCCTCCAGATGTCCAAGAACTTCTTCATTATTCTTATCTTATAGGCCCTCGTAGTGGGAGACTGGGTTTCACTATTGGTTTTTTAGAAAGCCGGGATATTTGCATTCTATTTTACATGCCATGAGACCTATCGAGGTGTTGCATGGAACCCTTGGTGTGGTACTTAAAGCCATTATACTAGATTTTGTACAAGGTATCACTAATGATCCCTCTGTAGCGACTTCACATGCACTTGATGTGCCCATTCCTTCCACAGGACATAAGGAAAATATTGTGGTTTCCTTTTCATTGTGCTAGATGGATTTGCCCTACGTTGATAAAGGGAGATCCGAGGCACACCCCATTGGTTCTCACCTTATATAAGACATAAGTTGACCGCCTTACTTTTGACGATGAGAGTTAGGCAAATTCTTGCCACCACGTCTCTTGATATCCCGATACTGCATGTAGAATGACTTTCTACATTTGACAGTGAGGGATTTACTTGCCTTTTCTTTGAAGAGTGCTTTATCCTACCTCTTTCATTTACTAAGCAAGGCTATGATGGATATTTTGTACTCTATTTGGGGGACACCCCAAAAATGTATTATTAGTAACATGTTGTATCGATTAGACCACCTATATAGTCTTGATAATCCATGTTTAGCAAGGATACACATCTCTCAAGCTATTTTGAGAGTGCCTCATTCGATTTGAGCAAGTATTCCTTTTGGATAAGCTCTAGTTAAGAGCATTTTGTTGTTAAGACCACCTTTGTCTAAGCATTTGTTTTAGTCAGTTACTCTAAACCTGACTAGGATTAGGTGCCTCACCTATCCAGAACATTATTGACTTTTTAGTCTGTTCCTGATGAGAGACCATCAATGTAAAATTGATCCATCTCCCATATCCAACCTCATGGATATGTTTTGTTTGATTTGATTGATTTTAATCACCTTGTAGATAGTCATATTGAATTAATTAGAATGCTTTGTCTCTATGAATTAGACCATGACTCATCATGATACCTCGATATCGGACGCTGCAGGTTAGATCTCTCTACTTATCTGACCGAGATATCTCTACATCTCTTGATGCTCTGACTCCCATTTCTGGAGCCCGTTGAAATGGTTCTGAAAGGAATCACGCCAGCTGCTCTTGTCTTGGGTTCTCCTTTGATGTTTTTTGAGGTTGAATCTATGATAGATCCTGAGACTGGGTTTAAGCCAAACCATTCATGCACATTCTTAGGATTTGCAAGTCCTCATGGTTTGGGAGATTATAAAAAATTCTCAATGAATGAATCCCTTCGTTTAATGAACTTTCACCTAAGTCCTGAGAGCACCTCAGAATGACTAGATGGGTGTCATTGAGATGTGAGTAGTTTTAAAGACTATTTAGATATCTTAGTTTTGCATTTAACTAGAACGATGGAATCTTGACAAGTAATGAGCCATAAAATCCTAAGAATATTTATATGGGAGATTTTTTAGTCAGAAGAAATTTTCTTTATAATAAAAGGAAGCTCACCAAAAATAGCCATTCTGAGAAAAATAAAAAAAAATGTAATAGGATTAAAAAAAAGAGTTCTACACTCTTGAGAAGAAGCTTGAGATGAGTGGGAAAAACATTAATATAAAGAACTTTTTGATCTCAAAATTCTCCTGATAAGATTCTTAGGATATTATGTTCAAAGAATTGTTTAAGTGACATTGGGATGACTGATAAATTAGTAATGGATTTAAAGACATCTCCAAAGTGAAAGCATTTCCTTGACATTCGGAAATGAATGACGATGCCTACTTTAGGTTAAGGGTGAAATGAATTAAAGGATAGAGGCTAGGGAAAAGTACTAAAGGAAAATCCCAGCTGGACCTAAATTTTGCAAAATCTCATATTTACATGGTATATCTGGTCATTCTATGATGCCTACATGAGAGCTCTTCATACCATATCAATTTAGTATGTTACGCCAAATCATTCCTAATGACAGCTTGTGTCGGAGAAAAAACATTATGCCAATAAAAAATATATCAAAGGCATGAAAGGCTCTTAGAAGCTTTATGGGCTCTTCACCCACTACCTTTTCACACTTTATGTGTCGACCTTCTGGGTCTAGCGACCCTCCTTATGGAAGAAAGGCTTGGCTTCTCGTGGGATTTTCACCCACTCCCGTTACGTTTTATGCTTCGACCCTCTGGGTCTGACGGGCCTTGCTTTGGAAGAAAGGCTTGCCTTCATGTGGGCTCTTCACCCACAGCAGAATAAAGAAAAAAATCATGATACAATGCAACTGAAGGGTCTACACTCCCAAAAAACTCGCATCCGAGGTCGAGGCTAGGGCTGAGAACAAGAGAGAGAATCTGATCATTGAAAGAGAGATTCCCAAGGATCAAAATAATATGCTCCATATATTAACCTTCTGGGTTTGGAGATCTTTCCTCTTGAAGAACCGCTATCCTTTGTACGTGGACTCTTCACCCATGTGTTTTCACGCTTTATGCGTTGACCCTCTGGGTCCCGCGGCTCTTCCTTTAGAATAAAGGCTTGCCATCTCGTCGACTCTTCACCCACTACTTTCATGCTTCACATATTGACCCCTATGGTCCAGTAGCCCTTCATCTGAAAATTTGAGCTGCCCTTCTTTACTAAATGTTGTTGATGGATCTTATCCAATGCCTCTATCAATGGGTGATATTTGAGGAGATATTTGACTCATCCTCTTTTTTTTGTACTCATTGTACCTTATGAGGAAAATGTATTTTGAAGCACATGCACTTTGTAATGCAGTTTTTGGACTAAAAAATGTGCATTTTCACAATCTCTTCATTATGTGGTGATTACCTTACATCTATAAAAAAAATAACACATAGTTCACTACAGTTTCATGTAAGATAAATCTTGTTTTTCTCTTAATTTGATTGTCGGTTAGCATTTCGCTTAAACTGGAAGTCCCACGGGTGTCTTATACCTGGTGCAGCCACTAATCTCTGTAAGAGATGCCTCGCCTTTCTTTTGCATAGTCTTTCGTTGATAAGCTCTACACATGGTCTGAAAACTACTACTCCCACTCATCGCGAGTATGGTTGATATGCACGTCTCGTTCATCTTTACGAATGAGGAAAACGTGTTTATCCCGCTTGCTTTGAACAAATGCGGTTGAGATCCTTCTATAGATGTGGTTTAGCTCAGAGGCTAGACATTTCCATGGGTATACCATTGTCATAGTCTAACCCCCATATCTATATACCCACAAGGTGAGTGATTCATATTGCTTTGTCGGGAAGAGGCATATTGCATTGGATACAACACTCAGCTTACTTAGCCGATCCATGCCTAAGCAGAGTATCTTCATACCCGCATTAAAAATCCCTAATTGGTCACCTCGTTAGAGGTGTTTTACAGGAGCCCCTTTCATAGGTTGTGCTACCTTTGTTTCCCTCATGTAAGAGCTACTCTGTAAGCCTTTGAGGAATCCCCATTGGGGGACTCTTTTCTGAGATGATCCATTGTGTTCATCCAATTACTGGGTCCGATTACTTTGTGCTACCCTTCTGATAAGAATTACCCTGTCACTTTTGTAGGAGTCCCCAGCGAGATTCTCGCTTAATAAACACTTAGCCATGATATCCCATGTGGGTTGGACCACTCAGTCCACCTATTTTGAGTAATTCACTGCTCTTCCAGTAGGCATATCGTATCAGTCAGAGCACTCGCTCACATAGCTGATCCGCGCTTAATCAAGATCCTAAATGCCCAATCAGATTGTTATGTTTTCCTCAATAAAGAATACTTTGCTTGTTTTGGAGGAAATCACCAGCGGGTCCTACACTTAGTTGTGGCTTATTAAAAGCACCCCGAGGTTGGATATCTATGCCTTCAACCCTCCTCGATACCTCTAGTGTGTTTTGATCGAGTTGGTTGTGTTTACTTGGCATCTCAAAGTGTGTGTCACACTAATTTGAGCACTATGTAGCCTTGATTAGTCCATGCATAAGACTTGTATCTTTATGCTCTCAGAAAAGAATCCCTAGCAAGGGTTGTACAGATTTCCCAAAGAGGGATCACCTGAAATTCTCCACTGAGGGTCACTTTGATGACATCATGCATAAGTGTTATGAGGTTGGATTTCACTATGCATCCAACACTCTTTCTGATGCCTCTTCTAATTGGTTTGAGTTTTTCTATCAAGTCAGAATGAGATGCTTAATTCCCCACAAAGCATTGGCATAACCTTTAAGGTATCCCCAACATAAGTCTTCCCCTGGGTACGTTGATAGATCGCCTTTTCAGCGATTCCTTCTACATGGTTGATCTTATTCACCATATCTAGTTGCGTGTCATATTGATCCGAGTCCTATGCTAGCTTGATCAGTCCATGCTTAAGTCGGGTATTCTCACACCTGTAAAACTCCCCAGCGAGAGTTATATCACTAGTGCTCATGAGACACTTCGGTGTTTAGAATGTTCTAGCTTGCACAACCCTATTGTTCTTCTCAACTACCTCGATTGGGTTTTACCACTATGTAGAGTGTCATGGCGTATCAGTGTAATGACCGATTCATGGATCCTCAACGAAAGTTGCTTCACTCGTGCTCGTAGAAGAGCTCTTATGGTTAGACCATCTTTGTCATGTAACCATGTCTTTGTCTTGATTGCTTTGGTTGGTTCTGACAGCCATGTCGAGCAACATGTCGTATCGGCTTTACCACCGATCCATTTTTTATCAAAACACTTGGATGTCCAACTATACTCTGAGCATGTTACCTTAAGCCATTCAGTCATATACTTGCACGCTTGATGTTGGGTCAAGATCCATATCTCCTGTACCATTTTACATGCATAGGAAAAATACCTACCTCCTGTCCTATTTGATATTCCACTTGGCAGATTCTTCTCAACATGTCAGGTTGCATGTCTTACTAATTTGAACTATATACTAGTTTGATTAGTCCATGTTTAAGACTGGTATTCTCACACCCGCAAAACTCTCTACCAAGAGTTACCCCACTCAGGTCTGCAAGGTACTATGAGGTTGGATCTCTTTGTTCATCCAACCCCCTTCAACATTGTATTCGACCTGGTTAATTTACATCACCTCATCAAGGGGCACACCGTTATGGTTTAGAATACTTCAGTTGGTCAACCGATCCATGTTCAGTCGCAAAATTCAGATATCCGATGGTACCGGGAAGTTGCGTATGGTGGGGACCGCTACGCTCGTCCTTTTCAACCTGTCTCAGATTTCTAGACTGCTTTGTCCATCTAGCATATGATGCCTCTCGAACCTTACAACATTCAAGTCAGTTCTTTCATGAGGGTGTCGTATCTCATGATGATCCTTTAGCTCCATAAACATGTAGTTCGATGTGCCTCAAGCCCAACGACCTTAGAGTCTACTATTTTATTAGGACATCCTTTCTTTGGACATTTCTGGCTCTATAGCCACCTGCTCTAATGCTGCTTGGACCACACAACGTTCTAGTTGGTCATTTTTTTAGAATATCTCATTGTTCAATGTTTCAGCTTTATTGCTTCACTCCTTAGCCAACCTACCTACCTCACAAAGAGTGACATAAGACCTGACGACATTCCTCACTAGTGTAGTGTAGATATTCAAGGATTTAATCCCTCACCCAACTTGGTCATGCCTCTACGGCCTCTGAACCATCGGGATGGGTCATGCCTCTATGGCCCCTGAACCCGATAGCTTTATTGTTTGGCTTCCTAAACATTTTTCCTTCTTCCCATGTGTGACGTAAAGCCCTAAGGCAGTCCTCATTGATGATGTGCAGGTGTTTGATGATTTAATATCTCACCCAACTTGGTCATGCCTTTATGTCCCTTGAACCATCAGGATGGGTCATGCCTCTACGGCCCTTGAACCCAATAGCTTTATTGCTCAATTCCCTAACCAACCTTCACTATCCATCGGATGATAATATGAGACTCTTAGCTTTCATCACTAACATAGTGCGGGTGTTGAGGTATGCACTTCAATCTTTTTGCAGGAGGGATCAAAGTCCCTTAACTCTCCTTTCTAACTAATCAATGAGGACTAGTCCTCAATGTGAATTAAGTTCTGCTCTGGCATTCCTTATCGATCTAGTCAACATGCTACCGCTTAATGTACAATGTAAAACTTGACAATCCTCATTAGACTAGCAGGTGACTCCCTAGCTAACCTGCCTTCTGCTCATGTGCGACACGTAGCTCGATGGTCCTCATCGATGATGTATAGGAATTTGAGCCTTTAACCCCATAGTTTTGTGTGGTCATTCCTTGCGGCCCCTAAACCACCAGGTTGAGTCACGTCTCTATGACCACTGAACTCGCCTCTAGGTCACGTCTCTACGCCATCTAAACCTATTTTATGGTTATGCCTCTACGACCTCTGAACCACCTTTCTGAGTCATGCCTCTACAACCTCTGCACTCATTTGTAATTCATGCCTCTATGACCTCTAAACCTACCGGGCATGGTCATGCATCTATAACCTCTGAACCACTTTTCTGAGTCATGTTGTCACGACCCCTGAACCTACCAGGCATGGTCATGCTTCTACTGCCTTTGAACCACTTTTCTGGGGCATGCCTCTACGGCCTTTTGAACCCATTGTCAGGGTGGATATAAGTCTCGTATGCATTCCTCCCAATGCCCCTAGAAGTGGATGTGGCTCTCTTGGCTTTTTCCTTTCTTGGGTACTTGACTCTTTTTTGTACCTTCGGGTGCGTAGCTTCATTACTAGCCTGAACTTGATCAAAAAATGAGCAGCTTCGAACCAGTCCAATATGTCTTGACTATGTAACTCACTTGTTGGGGGTCCTTTATTGGCATCAATTTCTTATGTCATAAGTGTAGGGTGTCCACCTGCATAAATTTGGATAGCTTACGGTATGTTGGTAACATCCGGTAGTTTAGGCACCCGCCTCAGACCTTTCAGTGCGTGATGAAAGAAACGTAATGAGGGTCATTCTGCTAGGCTTTGGCTTCTGCTTATGCGAAGTCCGATAGGCATTTTGCTCGACAGATGACTCTGATCGAGTCAAAAATTATCCATCATTCTATGCGTAAAATTTTCTTAAATTAGCCCAATCACTAGCAAAGTTGTCCACACGACCTCGGATGGCAAAACGAATTGCACCAGCGCGTCCGGAACGTCGATTTTACCTAAAGGGGAAATTCTTTTCAAAATAATATGTGCTAAAATATGGGTGAGATTATAAAATTAATAATTATTATTATTATTATAATTATTATATTATTTCATTTAACCTATCGCTACAGCCCCCTCTCACCTATTGCGACTTAGATCCACCGCCACCCTCAATCGTAAACCCGAGCCTAAGCTTCTTCCCCTTCGCTAGTGTCGCCGGCCAGCGGTCCTCATCAATGAACTCAAGCATTAGTGCTTCCTCCGCATTGCCATAATCCCAAACACAAGGCCCTTTTCCTCTTTGCGCTGCCAACGACACAGGTCACCTTGCTTCCAGTGCTCCTCGCTGACGTCTTCCCTTCCAGTTGTCGGCTAAGCCGAGCCCCGCATCCTTCTTTTCTTCTCCCTTGCTGTATGAACTTGTGTTGCCTCTCTCTTGGCTAGCAATGCCATTGGCGAGTCTCGTTGGCCTCCAGCCGCACGCCCAACCTCCTTGCATGTCGGCAATGCCTACCTGGGCCTTTTAGCGTGCTGACAATTGATTCCTGCTAACTCCAACTCCTTCTTATGTAAGAACTATGAACTTCTCACCTCGTTTTGTGCTTGTAACCACATCATTTCTCCTCCTTGTCAGTGACATTTGGCCAACTTGCCTCCTTATCAGCGTTGAGTTCGTGAAGAACTTGCCACACTCCCATGCGCAGCCCCGAATTTTACTCTCCTCGTCACATTTAATGTTTCTCTTGTGAGGCATCAGTGAGCTAGCTCCTCCACCTCGTAAACCCTCATTCCTTGATGGTTGGAACTTCACCGGAGTGTCCCACCATCAATGGATAGTGACGAAGTAAACACTTGAAGAGGCGTGGACGTCTTTTCTATGCAAGGGAAGCTTCCCCTCTTTCATCGTCGTCGTCCGATCCCTTCTCCAATGTATATGACTCGTTGCATTTTCATATGCTATGTCCATATTTTTCATATACTTTGCATACATCTTGCCCTCAATGGGTCTTTTTGTTGTCCTATGCACATTATGTGAGGTACATTGTAGCACGGATCGAAAACAGACAACTCGATGTGTGGGCTCTCCTTCAGTGTAAAGAGAACACGTAAGCAATCATCACTATGGTGAGGTCCCCTAAACCACTAGTCAGCCTTAAGATTAGTGGTGTCCAGGCAAATGGGTTCGATCGCCCACATGGGGTGAGTACGCCGACGTGGGTCGGCACGACGACGTGCCAGTGTGATAGATCGTTCAATTTCCTAAAGCTAGCATTTATGTTAGCATTTCTCGTGCATAGCCAACACCCTCCTTTAAGCCAAGTGTCTCCCCTTTGTTGTGAGCCTTAGCATCAGACCTGATGGGTCGGAGTCCCTCATTTCCCTTGCTTTAGGTTCCCCAGCTTTACTTGGAGAAGTTGGGATGTAAGACTTGGCAAAGCGAGAGGAGCTTTGTAGCTGGCTCGCTTTGCGAAGTTAAGAGGAGTTTGTAAAATAGCAAAAGCTTTGTAGCTATCCTATTTTGTGACGTCATAGACAATTTCCCCCATCGGATATTTAGGGAGAAACTCCCCACATTTCCTCCCTAGCGCAAGAGGCGACGATGCCACACATTAAAGGGTCTAAACCTTAGGTTTCCCCAGTGAGGTCGCTAGCACGATCCTGGTTGGATACTTGCATGTTTGCTTGTTTTGGATTGCATTATATTTTTTGTATGGAGAGCCTGAGCATCTCACTTTGCTCCTACCGGTAGCCCTAGCCCGGTGAGCATTTCACTTTGCTTCGATTGGCTGCCCCCGGTCCGGTGAGCATCTCACTTCACTCCTACCAGCTACCTCGGCCCAATGAGCATCTCACCTTTCTCCTACCGGCCGCCCTAACCAAACGACCATTTCACTTCACTCTGATAGACCTCCTCGGCCCGGTGAACATCTCACTTCGCTCTTATCGGCCGCCTCGACCCAACGAGCATCTCACTTCACTTTGATTGGCTGCCCCGACCTAACGAGCATTTCACGTCGCTCTGATCGGTTACCCCGACTAGGAAAACATCTCACCTCGCTACGATCAGACGCCTAACAGTGACTTTATATATGCTTGAAAATACAAGTATTTAATACTGCTGCTAAAAGATTTAATTCCTCAGCAACGACACCAAAAACTTAATAACAGTTATAGATTCAATAAAAATGTATATATAAAATATTCAATAATGGTAAAATCACACTTATCAACGCAAGTATACGTATCGCTCAAGTAATATATGACTCTAATAGAGTCCTAGATATCGATCCCACACGGAGTAATATTAAAACTACAAATTAAGATTTTAGAAAAGCAATACTCAATCGCATCAACGGAATTCAAATTGCTTATCTGTCACTAATAGACAATTGAAATAAATATGTAATTTTAATAACTCTTAAATAGCTAATATACTAATAATGTTTTTAATGTGATATTCAATATATAAGAAAGCATCATTCTCCTTGTCAAGAAAGTATAGTGAATGGATAAAGTGAATAAGTTCAAATGGTATTGTGCCAAATAGGAGCATACCTATTATTTACCCTTTGGTCTAGGCATAAAGAACATTGATTAATCCTACGCTTGTTTACTGAATCTGCAGCTAGGCTGCGAGGATACCGGCTCTTACTTCGGAGCTCCCACGTTCCGCTCGCCTGAGGGATAACATCTACACTTCAGCACCCAACTTATAGGACTGAATTGGGGATTTTAGTCTGTCACTATAAAATCTCCAATTCTATGCCCGATAATTTTATTTCCCTATTTATTTGCACCCAATTTCCAAGGGCTTTGACCTCCCTGAATCAAGGATGTAATCTTCCCTTTAGCTGTAAAATACAACATATTTTAACAAATCAATTGACCAGATTGAAAGTAAATTAAGATCGAAGTGAAAAGATCATCACAATTTCTTTAACATTTTTATGGCTCAACCAATTCAAATCACCATTTCACAAATCTCAAGACAAAGAGAACGATAGAGAAAACTACTCAGAACTCATGAGGAAGTCACAACAAAACTCGAAATTAATATATAAAAGTAAAGTCATACAAACTACAATAAGTAAATAACACTTATCTCTAATTTCTCCCCAAGCAAACTCCTCTAAGTTCATCTGAACCTCTTCCTTTCTTTACAGCACACAGAATTCCTCTTCGAAGTGGTAAGGAGGAAGAAATCAATCACTTTCCCTCCACTCTTACAATATCTTCAAGAATTCCTCACAAATTAGACTCTACACACTACTAGAACTCTTGGACGTTGTTCTAACCTTCCAACTCCTCAAACTCCTCTTCCATTTTCGACCAAAATCTTCTTTTAAAGTTGTGGATGTGTTTTCCCAAGAGTTGCCTATGCACCCCTCCAAAATTCGTCCACATCCAATGCATTGTTGGACATAACTGCCGATCTCGCCGTCGGCGGCCTCGAGGGCGCTGTCTGCAAGCCTTCTAAATGAATTAAATCTGGAGTCTCAGGAAAATCTCTCCGTCGGCGCCGTTGGGCTCGCGTCGGCGCCATAATTCAAATCTTTACATTTTGGTCATTTTCACTCCAAATTCGCTCCTTTTTGCATCTTTTTGCTCCAATGACCCTAATTCAGCATTCCTGAAACAAAACATCAAAAATATCTTTCTTTAAAGCGTAATATCATCAAAACAGTGTAAAATATGTATGAAAATGCCAACATATTTTCCTTTGTTCAAAATCCCCCAAAATTAACTATTATTTGTCCTAAAGTAATTTTAGTACTATATAAAAGTTATGATCTATTGTAGTACAGTTTTAATTCAGAAATACTATAAGTTTGATTTAGATAAATACCATAGTGAGATTTTCAGAAAAAAATTCAAGTAATTAAATTAACTTTGTAGCTACAAGATTATCTAGTCATCAAGTTTAAAAGTTCGTCTTCTATTCATTTCAAGAATGTCTATATGTTGCAATATTAAGTCACTTAGAATATTCAAAGGATAAGAACTTCATGAGAACACTACTAGTAAAAGATCTATTTCATAAATATAAGTTTAGGAATGTATTTTGGTTTTCCCTTTAAGTAGGTCCAGTGAAGCCAATTTTTGATTAAGCATATCCTCATGCTTCTCCTCACCTTCATATTCTTTCTTTCTTTTCTCCTTTTTATTTGGATTACTTTCAATCCTATATATTTTTCTTTTCTTTTCAGGGATTATTGTCAATCCATTCTTTTTCCTTTTTCAAGTGAGGATTATTATATCTAGATAGCCTTTAATGATTTTGAACATCACAGTTCTTTCCTTAAATTTGAAACTCAAAACATTCCTTTACCTTATAAATATTTCATAGCTTTTACATCATTGAGTCCTAATCTTTTCTTCTCAAATGAATTTCTAGATTCTTAACACTTCAAAATATAGTTTACTTTACTTTAAATAGTTAACTATATTCTTATTCTCTTATACTAAAATATCTTTAATCTACAAAATTAATTTTCATTAAAAAAATATTCTTTTAAATCTACCATAATATTTAAATAGCTAAAAAATATAGTTACATGAATTAAATTCACTACATAAAATCATATTAATAATTTTTTTTGAAAATATTTAAAAAGAGGACATCTAATAGTTAATCTTTTTCTTCCCTCCCCCAAACTTAAATTTTTCATTATGGAATGATACAGTTAGATAGAAAAACTGTAAATATAAATCAAACATCAGTATTTTAGGCATTTTTGTCATTCTGAAATTTTTGCAGTCCTTCTCACAATTTCTACTTCACCTGGTCTGTAACATTAGGAGCTTTCTACACATATAAATCATTAAAGAAATTGTTGGGTAATGAGATTTTGAAATAAGTACAAAACTAAAACATTAAAGAAACACAATAATTCACTAACACATCAAAAATACTAAACAAAATACAGTTACAATTAAAATGCAAAATGGAAAATCAAATCACATTACAATTCACAAAGTACTAATCAACATCTATTATACTACACATGAAAATTTTAACTACCACACTAACAATTATAACAATAATTAAAATTATCCAATTACAACAATAAAAATAAAAAGTACAAACAAACATTTGTTTCTATTACAAAAATTACAAACATAAAAGTAAAATTACATCAATTACATTCAGATATCAAAATCCCAAACTAGGTCTTCGTCTCCTTGATCAACAGGTGGATTGGGATGATACTGAGTATATCGACGGCACTCAGGAAAAGTAACATCAAACTCACCTCTGTAGTGTCGGGTTTGAGCTTCGTAGTAAGTTATCTCAAAATTTGAATGCCTCTGAAGGTACTCACTATCATAATCATGTTGATGTTCTAAACCTCAAATCCTTTCATTTATTAATTCTATACTTTTTCGCTGCAAGGTCAACTCATTCATCAAGTCAGTTAGGGTAGGGGAACTAGAAAAAGGAAGGTCATAACTTTTAGAGGGGACATCTCAACTAGTAGAAGGTTCTTAACTCCTACTCTCAGTTCTCCATTTTTCATGGGATTCATAAGTTTTCAATTTAGCTTTACTAATGGGTTTCATAAGGTAAATCCATTCTTCATCATCTCCAGCTTCCACTCCAAAAAGTTGGCAAAGCGTATAAATAAGGCTAGGATGTCCTAGACCTCCACTTGTTTCACTCCTTGTTGTATTTAATATATTCTAAAAAATGATTCTCCCCATATTTATATTTTTAATATTATGAATACAGAAATTCAGAATAACTCTATCTCCTGTTACCTAACTATGGTGATAGGTCACTAACAGAGTAGAGGAAATAAAATAGTGTCACGCTTTAGAGGTGACATTCAGCATGGAAGCAGAAAAATTTACCCATTCTCGTTGCTTTATCTTCCACATTCCTTTCCCATCAGTAAGAAAGTTGATCACATCATTCAGGGGGCCTTCCATCGTACTTAAGGTTTCATAATGGCAACTATAAGAGTCTGGGATTTTGTAAAAGGCGTTAATGCTGGCAGCATGAAAGTCAACAGGAAATCCCCACACTTAAATGATTTCATCTTCAGAATAGAACACATTGGCATAGAATTCTTTCACATTATTTGCAGTAGCCTTATTGGTGGTGTAACAAAAGTTTTCGCACCTCTACTCAGTAAAAACTCATTCAATTTTTCCTCCTAGACTCTCAAAAACTCGATCTTGTATACACTTTTTTCCTTCAAACACTGAAGTAAAACTTGATTGAGCCTTCACATCGACGAAGCAAGACTCGTCGAACTCAAGTCGTCTCTTTTGTCTTAGAGCCATTTCAATCTAACCACAATTATAGAAAAATTCTAAAATATACTTTAATTATGCAAATAATGGCTTCTAATAGTGATTCTAAGAGTTCAAAACTAAGTTCCATGAATTTCTTCCCAATATTTTCTTCACATTCTCAAATTTTTTGAATCTCCTCAATGTAGAAGAAATTCATGGTGAAAATCAAATATTTTTAGTTTGGAGTGAAGATCTTACCTAGAGATGATCAAATCTGCTGTCCAAATGCCTTGAAATTGACTCCCAATCCAAGATCACTCAAGCCCTAGGTCAAAAATTATATTTTTTAGAGGAAGGGGATGATAATAGTGGCGGTTGACTGGTCAAAATCTCAGTTAAAGGTGTTTTTTCGGGTTCTCGCAGTCGGTGGGGTCTTTGGCGCATTGGCGTGCTTTATTGAAATTATATCTTAAGTCTCAGGAAAAGTCTGTCGTCGACGGCGGGCTCTAATGATTTGGTTTAATTTCTAGATTTTTGTGATTTCAATCAATTTCAAGCCTCAACGACATTCGTTTAATCATTATAGAAATAATTTTAAGTGATTAAATGATGTACTTATCACAAATAAACTTTCACAACACAAAACATCACAATTATATATAAATTCCATGAGTTACAACATACGTTACATAGTACACCTAAGTTTAGTATTTTCTCAACCTTCATATATTAATTTAGTGTCGCAATCCATGCCACAAC
Organism: Phalaenopsis aphrodite; assembly: GCA_003013225.1. Classification (NCBI taxonomy): domain Eukaryota; kingdom Viridiplantae; phylum Streptophyta; class Magnoliopsida; order Asparagales; family Orchidaceae; genus Phalaenopsis; species Phalaenopsis aphrodite. The sequence goes on along the minus strand of NEWO01000510.1, from coordinate 173,052 downwards.
AGTAAAAGCACTGAAAACAAAACATCCTATGCTCAGTCTCAACTATACAGAGATCTAAAAACATAATTTTAAAGCAAAGCAAATGCAAAATTTAAATCAAATTACACACATAGACAGACAGGTAACAATATAAATTTATTATTCATCAGATTCAGTGCTATATTCTCCTCTGAGATCACCCATTGCTTGCACATGAATGAAGAGGTTATAGAAGGGTCAGTATAGAAATTCTAGTAGAATCCTCTTCTATTAATTTCATCCTCCTCATCAGTCGTATCAAACTATCTTCTATATGTCCAGAGTGCTCAAAATATTCTTTCATCCTACAGTCTAGATGATTGAAGAAATCAGAAATATTATTAATTGCATTCATGACATTTTGTATCTCCTTCTCCAATTTCTTGATTCTGTGCAGGATCACCAGAGTCTTGTCAAGAACTAAAGGTTGAATCGACTGTGAATTCTGAGACAATTGATCCACACGATCATCTCTTCAATTGCCATCGAGGGATTATTCAATCCTCAATTTATGAATCCTCGTTCCTTGATTAATCTTTTCTTCGTCAGTACCTTGTTCAAGATTCGCTGCTCTTCCGCACTAATAAACTTTCTCTGATTAAACACTCACATTCTGGGATTTTCAGGGGAAATGGATGCCATGGGAATGAATTTGGTGGAGTTTCACTTCCTTTTTGGGGGAAATATGAACTTAGGAATTGAATTTGGGAGTTTAAAAGTAACTCCCGCTCAAAAACCACTGAAAATCGCCATTCAAACTCCAGAAAATGCAATCCTGCCGGTCTCGCCGTTGGCAGCGAGCCCTTAGTATTTATTTTCCTGGACTCTCGGGAAAAACCCGCCATCGGCGCCCAAGGAAAAAATTGCACAGTTTCGCTCTGGTCCGAATGCGTTCCAATTTTTCTCTATGGATCCAATTTTTATGATGATTCAAGGGTAAATAAGTATAGTAGAGTTTAGGGTTACCAAAAAATAAAAAAAAATTGGAAATAAAAACTACTATAATAGCAATAGAAATAAAGATAATTATGGGTTGCCTCCCATCAAGCGCTTGATTTAACGTCGTCGGTCCGACCTATTCAGGTATTATTCAGGTTGACTGATCATTAAAACCTCTTTAAAATTTGGTCTTTTACCCTCAAAATACGGTTTTAATCTGTGTTCATTTACTTGAAATCTATTTCAAGTCTTCTGATCTTCAATTTCAACAGCTTCGTGTGTATAAACTTGAGTCACAGTAAAGGGTCCTAACCAACAAGACTTCAATTTCCCAGGAAATAACTTCAGCCTAGTTTTGTAAAGCAAAACTTCTTGTCCTTGTTCAAAATTCTTCTGGCAAATCTTCCGATCATGCCATAACTTTAGTTTCTCCTTATAAGTTCTGTCATTATCATAAGATTCATTTCTTAAATCTTCCAATTCATTCAATTGTAACAATCTCTTGTCACCAGTATCTTTTAAATTATAATTAAATTCCTTAATCCCCCAATATGTTTTATGCTCCAATTCTACTAGTAAGTGATAAGTCTTTCCAAAAATCAGTTTGTAAGGAGTATTTCCAATAGGAGTTTTATAAGTAGTCCTGTAAGCCCATAATGATGTATACAGTCTAGTGGACCAATCTATTCTACTAGAGTTTACAATCTTTTCAAGTATTTGTTTAATCTCTTTATTAGAAACTTCAGTTAACCCACTGGTTTGAGGGTGATAGGCAGTAGAGATTCTATGAATAATATTAAACTTTTTTGCCAATCTTTAAATGTATTT
>NEWO01000510.1:149378-163353 GCA_003013225.1 Phalaenopsis aphrodite | reverse complement strand
GAACGCATCACTGTTCGTGTTTGGTTCATTTAACTAACCGAACGAAAAAAATTTGTTCATGTTCGTCTCGTCTACTTATCGAACAAATCGAACACAAACTCATTGACGAACCGAACACGAACTGTTCGCGAACAACGAGCTTTTTTGACAGCCCTAGTAACACATGGATTTCCTCTTCAAAGTGGTAAAGAGGAAGAAATCTCTCACTTTCCCTCCACTCTTACAATCTCTCAAAGAATTCCTCACAAATTAGCCTCTCTACACGCTACTGGAACTCTTGGACGTTGTTCTAACCTTCCAACTCCTCGAACTCCTTTTCCATTTTTGGCCAAAATCTTTTTTTAAAGTTGTAGACGAGTTTTCCTAAGAGTTGCCTAAGCACTCATCCAAAATTTGTCCTCATCCAATGCATTGTTGGACATAACCGCCAATCTCACCGTCGACAGCCTCGAGGGTGCCGTCGGCGGGCCTTTTAAGTGAATTATATCTGGAGTCTTGGGAAAATCTCACCGTCGGCTATCAATTTTTAAACGTTTAGATTTGGGAGAGATTTCCCTTATTACTGTAACTCTTCTGTTAGTTGATCGATCAATAACTTATCCTAAAGGAGTTATAGAAGATGTATTAATAAAAGTGGATAAATTTAGTTTTCCATAGACTTTATAGCATTAGATATCTTCATAAAGAGATTCCTATTATATCGGGGAAACCATTTCTTCCAACAGAGAGATCTGTGATAAGTGTGCAAAAAGGAGAATTAATAATAAGAGTTAATGATCAAGAAGTAATATTTAATATAGCAAAAGCTATGAAATATCCTGCAATAAGAAAAGATAATGAATGTTTTAGGATGGAAGTAGTTGATTATCTGAGTAATGAGCAAATTAAGAATGAGTTTGAAGATAAATTAAAGCAAGGAGATTTTTTTGACAATGAGGATGAGATAAAAGAAGAAGATTTGGATTATATTCAGGGCAAATTTGAAACTTTAGACTTGTTGGAAAATGATAATTAAAATCTTATTCCTTAAAGTATTAAACCACATGAACTTGAACTAAAAGTATTACCTACTCATTTAAAATATGTATTTTTAGGAGATTCATCTACATTACCTATTGTAGTATCTTCTGAGTTAGCTAAATTTCAAGAACAAAAATTAATAAAAATGTTGAAAAGATATAAAATGGCTTTTGGATGATCCTTAGTGAATATTAAAGGAATTAGTCCTTTGATTTGTATGCACAAAATTCTATTAGATGATCAATACGAACCTAAAGCGGATCCTCAAAGGAGATTAAATCCAATAATGAAAGAAGTTGTTAAAAAAGAAATCTTAAAATGGTTAGATGATGGAGTTATATTTTATATTTTAAACAACGCTTGAGTGAGTCCAATTCACTGTGTTCCAAAGAAAGGAGGAGTGAGCATTGAAGTAAATGAGAAAAGTGAATTAATTCCATTAAGACAAGTTACTGGTTGGCAAATTTGTATAGACTTTAGAAAATTAAATATGGCCACCAAGAAAGATCACTTTCCTTTACCCTTTCTAGACCAAATGTTAGATAGATTGGCTGGAAACAAATATTACTGTTTTTAAGAATGATGTACCGGTTATCATCAAATTCCAATTGCTCCTGAGGATGGAAATAAAACAACATTTACAAGTCCTTGTGGGACATTTGCTTTTTGTAGAATGTCATTTGAACTATGCAATGCACTTGCAACATTTCAAAGATGTATGATGTCAGTTTTTAGTAATTTGATTGAACATGGAATTAAAGTATTCATGGATGATTTCTCTATATTTACGACTTCATTTGATTTATGTTTAAATAATTTAAAAAAAGTTCTAGAATTATGTGAAAAAATCAACATAGTACTAAGTTGGGAAAAATATCAATTTCTAGTTATAGGAGGAATTGTACTTGGGCATAAAATTTCTAAAAATGGCATGGAAGTAGATCCTGCAAAAATTCAAGTTATTAAAAAATTACCAACACCTACTACGGTCAGAGGGGTAAGAAGTTTTTTAGGACATGCTGGTCTCTACAAGCGTTACATAATTTTTTTCTTAAAAATAACTAAGCCATTATGCCAACTTTTAGAAAAAGATACAAAATTTGATTTTAATGTGAAATTCATAAAAGTATTTGAATTATTGAAAAAAATTAATCACTGCACCTATAATAGTCCCACCTAATTGGGAGAAACCATTTGAAATAATGTGTGTTGCTAGTGATTATGCTATTGGAGTTGTTTTAGGACAAAGGCATAACAAAGTTTTTAAAGTAATATATTATGCTAGTAAAACTCTAAATGATGCTCAAATTAACTACACTACTACTGAAAGAGAGTCATTAGTTATTATCTATGCCTTTGATAATTTTAGACCCTACTTAATTGAAACCAAATGTATAGTGCATATAGATCATTCTGCTATCAAATACTTAATGCGAAAGAAGGATGCTAAACTAAGATTAATTAGATGGATTCTTCTATCACAACAGTTCAATGTTATTGTAGTTGATAGAAAGAGAAATGATAATCAAATAACTGATCATTTATCTAGACTAGAAAAAAAAACTTTAACTAATTTTGCAAATGAAATTTTAGAAAATTTATCTGATGAACAATTAAATAATAATGATGAAATAAATACATTGTGGCATGCCAATATTGTAAATTATTTTGTAAGAGATATTTTACCACAAGATATTAAGAATCAATAATTAAAGAAATTTACATATGATTCAAAATTCTATTTTTGGGATGATAAATAATGTAAAGATAAAATTATTAGGAGGTGTGTGCCTTATGAAGAAACTCCAAATCCAAATAAAATCTTTAGAAAATTTATCTGATGAAAAATATCATGATTTTGAATTTGGAGGATATTTTGGAACAAATAGAACTTCATATAAAATTTTGCAAGCTGGGTTTTTTTGCCTACTCCTTTTAGAGATGTTAATGAATATATTAAAACATGTGATCGATGTCAGCGAGTAGGAAATATATATAGAAGAAATGTAATGCCTCTAAATTACAAATTGGAAGTTGGAATTTTTGATGTGTGGAGATTTGATTTTATGGGACCATGTATGGCTTCATTTGGAAACTTATATATATTACTTGTTGTTGATTATATGTCCAAATGGATTGAAGCTATTTTTGTACATAGATGTGATGCTCAGAGTGCTTTTAAATTTTTAAATAAAAATATTTTTACAAGATATGGAATGTCGAGAGTAATTATTACTGATGTAGGATCCTCTTTTAGGAATAAGATAATCAAGAAATTGATTAAAAAATATGATATTATGCATAGATTCTCTACTGCTTATTATCCTCAGACCAACAGTCTAGCAAAAATATCAAATCGTGAAATAAAATGAATCTCAAAAAAAGATGTAAATCCCTATAAATTAGATTGGTCTACTAGATTAGATACTACATTATAGGCATACAAAACTGCTTATAAGTCTCCTATAGGAATGTCCCCATATAAACTTATTTTTGGAAAAACATGCCACGTACCAGTGGAATTAGAGCATAAATTATTTTGGGTTATTAAAGAATTTAATTTTAAACAAAAAGATGCTGGTGAGAAAAGATTATTACAACTCAATAAACTTGAGGAGATTAGAAATGAAGTATATGATAATGCAAAAATCTATAAAGAGAAAATGAAAATACGGCATGATCAAAAGATTATTAAAAAACAAGTTCAAACCTGGGCAAGAAGTTTTATTATATAATATGAGATTGAGATTATTTCCATGAAAACTGAAATCCAGATGGTTAGGACCATTTAAAGTTATTAAAGTCAATCATTATGGAATTGTTGTTACTAAAGATCCTAAAATTGAAAAGATATTTAAAGTTAATGGGCATCGATAAAAATATTATTATGAAGGACACATACCATAATTTAAAGAAGTTTTAATGTTAAGTCATCATGACTAAGAAATGGTACGTCAGGTTGACGACGTTAAACCAAGAGCATTGTCGGAGGAAACCCATATATAAATCTATATATCTAATTACCATTTTGTTTAATAAGTGTATTTATATAATAAGAGATAATAATACTTTTAAATCCTACACAATTTTACATATCATAAATTAAGACAAATATTGGTATTGGAGAAAAATTTGGAATCAAATTGAACAAAAAAAATAAAAGACATGATTTTTGCCTCTATCGCCGCAATGCCCGCTAAATGGACCATGGTGCCGACGGCACCATCAGGAATGTCGATGGCATCCCGAGCAGTTTCGCGCGTCCATAGTGAATTTGAAAGACTTTTGGCAGGATTTCTCTCTTAAACAACCACCGAGAGGTGTTTTTATATGCCTAAAAACCATCTTGGATGACAAGACACTTCCTAATTTCCAATTTCATGGCTTCCAATTCCAAAAATACTTCAAGGTATGAAGTTTTCAATAGAATAAAATTTTTTAGTTTTGATGCGCAGAGATTATACAATAAAATCATCATAAAAAAGAGACTTATCAAGGTGAGAGGCTTTATCAATCATGGATTGAGTAATCCAAGTTCGCAGACTAAGAAAACCATTGTACAACAATGTTGGGAAGTTCTGTGCTACACTACCGCTCCAGTTATTGTACAAGTGGTAAAGGAATTCTATGCAAACTTACATGGAATTATTGAAGGAGCGATCTTCATTTGAGTAAGATTGTACCATTTACTTCAACTCAAATTAATGATTTTTATATGATAGAAAACATTCAAATATGTCATTTTACAAATTTTATCCCAATGAGAGATATGATGCAAGATGTATATAATTTTCTTTTGAGTGAAAATGATAATTGGGAATTTAGAGATGAGGGATATGGTAGTTTCTCTACTTCATTGCTTAATCCAATATCAAAACAATGACATTTCTTCATATCTGCAATATTACTCCCTACCATTTAGATTAGTAGAGTTACAAGAGAAAGTGTCCTTTTAAACTGTTGCATTCAAATGGAAAAACCCATTGATATGGGGTCAATTATTTTCAAATATGTTATGGGTATTATTACAAATGGGCCAATATACGAACTGGGGCATCCTTCCATAATTTCTTTACTTTGCAGTCAATCTCAACTTCCATATGAAAGTTTGGAGAAAGTTTTATTGCCTTGGGAGCCCATGATTCCTATCGATGAAAATTATATTGGGAATGGAAATGAAGCATTAAATATTATTTTATATCATTCATCACATGCTTCAACACCATTGATGCCACAAACAGTTGGAAGTTCAATAGCTTTGGAGAAGAAAATGAAGAAAATAGAAAGAGAACTTCAGAGTACTACAAATGCAATTGCAAATCTTAGCTACCTTTTTTATCACATAGATTGGAGGATGAAAGAGAACTTTGATCATACTGGAACAATTGAAGCAGGATTGGTGCAGATGTCCAAGAAAAATGAATGGATCGATGAAAATTTGACCGATCAATTCCCGTACTGACCCTTCTACAATTTGTATGTCCATTACCAGTCTATGGGAGATATTAAAGAAGGAGAAAGTATTGAATATGAGGCAAAATAATAGAAGAAGTTGGACTCTACTATTTTAAAATACTTATGTTTTTAATGTAATTGTGTGGATTTGATTTACTTTGCTTTGCTTTAGAACTCTATTAACTTTAATTGTGCGAATAGTTTTGTTTTAGCGTTCTAGTGTTGTGGCTTGATTTCGACGTTGAATTATAATTTAGTTTGCTTTAAGGATGTGGAAATGTGATTATAAAAATGTAATTGTAAAAAGTGTATTTTCATACATAAAAGTTACTTTGGTGTTGTTTGTGAAAATTAATGTTCAAAATAACTAAATAAAATTTGGAGTAAAATGAAAGAAAATTGAAATTTGAAAAAATAGAAATATGGATTTTTGGCCACTAGGCATGGGCGACCTCGAAAGAAAATTGAAATTGAAATATATGATTTTCACCAAGGATTTATCTCACATTACTGAGATTCAAATTTTCTTTAGATGATTTTGAGAAAATCCTTTGGTGAAGAACTCTTACTTAGTAGATTTAAGTTTAAAACATTCCACATTGTGATTTTCATAATTTTTTGGAATTTATTGGGATTTTACCAAATTTTCATAGTTTACCATGTCACCAAGAATGAGCAAGGGGAAAAGGAAAGTGGATTTTGATGATTAAAAGTTTGTCAATTTTAAGGCTAACATTTGTTTTAATGGTCTACTTGCAACTAAGAAAGTAATTCCGGATTGAGGATTTAAAAATCTGGGTGGAGAAGTTAAAAGATTAATCGTTGCTTGATAGCGGGAGAATTTTTGTTACTTTTCTGCCGAGGCTATTGTTTGTGTAGTGATGGAGTTATATGCCAATTTTAAGGAGACATCTGAAGACTATGTTTTTCTTCGTGGGAAATGGTGGAATTTACTCCAAGAAAAATTAATGAATTTTATCAGTTAGAAGATGTGTATAGCTTCCAGTACAAATCATTTTCTGCTACAAACGAGGCGTTAGATGAAGTTATTTCTTTTTTTACTGATGGAAGAGGAGCTTGAAAGGTGAAGAATGGAGTTAAGGTAAACTTTCTTTTTTATATGTTAAATGTAGTATCTAAGGCCTGACACTACTTTATTTCTGGTAGAATGGTACCAACAAATCATCATAGTGAGGTTACAAAGGATAGAGTCATCTTAAACTTCTGTATCCAGCTGATGAGAAGGATAGATGTTGGCCCTATTATTCATAGAAACACTTGATCTATTGTTTTTGGAGAGACTAATGGTAGTTTAGCACACCTTACCCTGATCTTCAAACTATTTGAACAAGCAGAAGTTGATTTTAGAGTGGATGAGGAGAGGATTGAACCTCTAAAACCTATTGGGCCTGCCAATATAAAGACTTATGAATCTCATGTTGGATGGAGATCTAGAAGTAGGACCAGGGATATTCCTTCTACTTCAAGTACTACTTCTAGTACCCCTATTAACCAAGAACTTATGGAGCAAATGATAATCCAAAAGGGAGTTATCTTGAGAATGGAATGTAGAATGGAAAATATGGAGGTCAGGAATGCAAACAATGATGATTTGTATGACAAAAGTTTGAATATGATGCTGCTTTTGATGATGCAATGATCATATACATGAGGGGTGATCACTCAGTTCAGTTTCTTGCTCACCCTGTTTTTTACCCCATATCAGTAGCAAAATTTGGATGTGGATGATGAAGAAGAAGAAAATGATGATTGGTAATGCTTTAGTTAGATTTTTTTAGTTTATCTTTGGTTGTACTTTAATGTTGAGACTATTTTTTTTTAGACTGTGATAATTTATTTTAAATGTTATGTTGAATTGTGAACTGTAGATTTGTGAGACGGTTTTTATATTGAGAACTATTTTAGAACTGTTGTTAGATTTTAATACTTTGTTGGAAGTATTTGTAGTTAACTTTTTCCCAGCAAATTTTTATATGTATTATGTGTATTTAATGTTTTAAGACTTCTAGCTTTTCATATTAGCACCTACAATTTTTCATAGTTAAATTTCAAAATCAGAACCTTCAACAGGTAAGTTTTTTTTAATGTATTAAATGTTTTAAGTTTTTTTTTTATGTATTAAATGTTTTCTTTCACCCTTTATTTTTTTAGTTTTTCATGCAACATCTTTTAAAATTTTAAGTTTGGTGGGGTGGGTGGAGAAAAATTCCTTTTTAAAGAAAATAAACATAATTTTATTTGTCCTCAATTAGTTATATTTTCAACATACTTCAAAATTTAACATGACCTTTGGTATTAGAGGATAACTTTAGATAACTATATTTGTGTTTTTAAATATATAGCAAACTTAAGTAAAAATTTTCAATAATAAAGGTTAATTTTAGAGATTAAGAAATTTGGTAGGGTAGAATAAGACTATGTTTTTCTGTTGTAAGTAAAGAAATTTGTATTTTTGAAGTATTAAAAAACTTTGGGATTCATATATGAAGAAAAGAATAAAACTTTATGAAAAATCTTTAAAGCTAGTAAAATTTATAAAGTGAAGGAAAGTGAAAAGTTTTTAACTGTTAAAAAAAGGATAGTGAAGTTCAAAATCATTAAAGGCTATCCAGATACAGTAATCCTCACACAAAAAAAGAAAAAAAAAGAAAAGAAAAGATTGAAATTGATCCTGAAAAAGAAAATAACAGAAAAATATGAGAGGAGAAACTTGAGGAGATGTCTAATTAATATTTGGCTTCACTTGAATCAACTTAAGGAAGAAGGCTTGGCTACATTTTCTAAACTTTTATTTCAGTATTAGCATATTTACAAGTAACTTGCTAAATACAGTAGTTCAGGATGGCTCGATCTTTGGTCGTCTTACTATGATGGTTCGTCGGAATCATTTTTCCAGAAATAAAATAATGTCAGGACTTAGATACTACATTTAAACTAGTACAGGGAAAGTTAACTTTAACTCTATTTTTTGTTTTTCAAGCTCTTTTCTCACTAGTCAGAAAAGAAATAACTTAATCTAAAGCATGATCTGTAACAAAAAAAGAATGATACTAGCATCTATATACATCTTCTACATAATAAAGCTCATTTATTTTCTTTAGAGTAAATTCTACTCTTTTTCCACAAACAAATACATAATCATCAAAAGCTTCAGGAAGGTTGGCATAAAATTTCATTACAATCCCAACTATCGCATCGGGAGTAAAGTAGCAGAAGTTTTTCCATTGCCGAGCAATAATCAAACGTTTATTCTCCTAGATTTTTAAAACCTCGGTCCTGAATTACTTTCTTATTTTCACAAATGCTATGAAATTAAGCACTGACTCTAAAGCTAACAAATCTCTGCTCGTCATATTCTACTTTCCTTTTGCTCAATCTAGGTGCCATAGGAAATCTAGAAAATTTTGAAAAATCCGAATAAATTCTAAAATTCCCTAAATCAAAATGTAAAACATTTTAAACTTCAAATCACTATATAAGAGTTCATCATTAAAGGATTTCCTCAAAAATTTTTCAAAAAATTTTACATATTTTCGGATCCATGCAATGTGAGATAAATCCTTAGTGAAAATAAAAAAATTTTGGTTTAAAGTGTAGCTCTTACCTAGAAAAGATGAAACCTGAAGTCTTTTAGCCTCTAAATCTCCTCAAATCCAACCACAATCAAGCCCTAGCCGCCCAAACCGAAGGTTAAAGATGACTTAAGCGTAAAAATTGTGGCCACAGTAAAAATTTTGAATTTTTAGGGGTTAAAACCTGTTGTCGGGTCGAGGGCGTCGTCGGAGCCGATTCCAGTGCAGTCGGCGCTGAAGGCACAAAAGTTTCATATTTTAGTTTTTTTTATTTTCAATTTAGTATCGACTTACTCCAAAATTTTTAGTTTTTTAACACAAATTTTTATCTAACAATAATTCACAAAACAAAACATTTCACCAGCACGAATTTTCACAAACAATAACAAACTAACTTTTATATATGAAAGTACACTTTTTACAAACACAATTTTTAATTACATAATAACACATATTAAATAAACTAATTATAAATCAGCATCACAATTAAAGTTTAGAATTCTAAAGAAAAAAAAAAACCAAATCAAATTAAATCCACAAAATTACGATAAATATATATATTGTTCTAAAATAGGTAGAGAATTTAAAGACTTCAATTATTACGCCTCTTCTTCAATGCTTTCTCCTCCTCTAATATCTCCCATTGATTGGTAATAAACATATAAGTTGTAGAAGGATCGGTACATGAATTGATCTGTCAAATTTTCTTTGATCCACCCATTTTCTTTAAACATCTGAACTAATCCTGCTTCAAAAGTTCCAGTATGATAAAAATTTTCTTTCATTCTCCAATCTAGGTGATCAAAAAGGCATTTAAAATCTCCTACTACATTCATAATACTTTGAAGTTCCCTTTCAATTTTCTTCAATTTCTTTTCCAAAGAAAGTAACCTTCCAACTGCTGGTGGTATTAATGGAGTTGAAGCATGTGCATATTGATCTATGATGACTTCTAATACTTCATTTCCATTTCCACAATAATTCTCATCTATAGGATTCATGGACTCCCAAGGTAATAAAGTATTTTCTCAACTTTTATATGGAACTTGGGATTGACTGCAAATCAAAAAGATGGTAGATGGATGTCCAAGTCCATAAATTGATCCATTAGTAAGGATACCCATAATAGATTTAAATATAATAGACCATATATCAATGGGGTTTTCCATTTGAACGCAGTAATTTGAAATAGCACATTCTTTGGTAACTCTACTAATTTCCATAGTAGAGAGTAATTTTGCAGCAATAAAGAAATGTCATTACTTCAAAATTGGATTAAGTAATGAAGTGGAGAAACTAATATATGCTTCATCTCGTATCTCCCACATATCACTTTCATCCATCAGAAGATTATACACGTCTTGCAGCAAATCTCGTGTAGGAATGAAATTCATATAATGATAGATTGAAATCTTATCTATCATATACAATTCAATAATCCTTGCAAGAGTAAATGGTATAGCCTTATCTCGTACGAAGACAACACCTTGAGTAGTAATTCCTTGTAAGTTTGCATAAAACTCTTTAACCACAGGTACGACAATCGCAAATGTAGTGTAACACATAACTTCCCAATGCCTTTAAAAAAATGATTTTATCAATCGGACCAGTAGGATTGATCACTCCATGATTAACAAATCTTATTTCCTTGATCAATCTCCTCTTCGCAATAACTTTATCGTATAATCGCTGCGCGTCAAAACTAATAAACTTTCTTTTGTTGAAAACTTCATACCTCAAAGTATTTCTGGAATTGGAAGCCATGGAATGCAAAAATAGGAAGCTACTAGGCGATCAAGGATGTTTCTAGACCTTTTTAAACTCGTCCCAATGGTTATTATGAAGTGAAATCACGCCAAAATCGGCCAAAAGTCATCTAAAATCGTCCAACCGCACTCAGCGCCAATGACGCTCCAGAATGGCGATGTCGGCGCTGATGTTAGTTGTCTAGGGAGCTGTCGGCGCCCATTCTGGCACTGTTAGTGCCAGTGGCCAAAATTGTGATTTTCATTTTTTATTCAATTTGATTCCAAATTTTCCTCCAATACCAAATTTGACTTAATTTATAATAAATGCAATTGTGTAGGATTATTATCTACTATTATATAAGATACTTAATAAACTAAATAGTAATACATAATAATATACATATGGGTTGCCTCCCACAAAGTGCTTTGTTTAACGTCGTCAGCTCGACATACCATTTGTTTAATTGGGTTAACTTAACATTAAAACTTCTTTAAATTGAGATATGTGCCCTTCATAATAATGCTTCAAACGATGCCCATTAAATTTAAATATATTTCCAGTGTTAGGATCTTTAATAACAACAGTTACATAATGATAGACTTTAATCACTTTAAATGGTCCTAACCATATGGATTTTAGTTTTCCTGGAAATAATCTCAATCTTGTATTATATAGTAGACCTTTTTCTCCAGGTTCAAATTTCTTCTTAACAATCTTTCAATCATGCCATATTTTCATTTTCTCTTTATAGATTTTCGCATTATCATATGCTTCATTTCTAATCATCTCAAAATCATTGAGGTGAAAAAATATTTTCTCACCAGCATCCTTTAAATTAAAATTAAATTCTTTAATAGCCTAAAATGTTTTATGTTCCAATTCTACCGATAAATGACATGTTTTTCCAAGAATCAATCTATGTGGGGACATTCCTATAGGAGTTTTATAAGCATTTATGTACGCTCATAATGCAATATCTAGTCTATCAGAGCAATCCGATTTATAAGGATTTACAGCTTTTTCTAAAATGTGTTTAATTTCACGATTCGATATTTCTGCTAGACCACTAGTTTGAGGATGATAAGCAGTAGAGAATCTATGCATTATATCATATTTCTTGATTAATTTTTTGATTCTCTTCTTCCTGAAATGAGATCTTCCATCAGTAATGATTACTCTCGGCATTCAATATCTTGTAAAAATATTTTTATTTAAAAATTTAGAAATACTCCGAGTGTCACATCTAGGCATAGCAATAGCTTCAATCCACTTAGACATATATTCAACAACAATTAATATATATAAATTTTGAAATGAAGGAATAAATGGTCCCATAAAGTCTAATCCCCACACATCAAAAATTTCAACTTCTAATGTGTAATTTAGAGGCATTTCATCTCTTCTGGAAATATTTCCTACTTGTTGACATCTATCTCATGTTTTAATATATTCATTAACATCTCTAAAAATAGTAGGTCAATAAAATTCAGCTTGCAAAATTTTATATGCAGTTCTATTTATTTCAAAATGTCCTCCAAATTCAGAATCATAATATCTTTTAATTATCTGTTGAGTTTCTTCATAAGGCACACATCTTCTAATAATTAAATCTTTGCATTGTTTATATAAGTATGGGTCATCTAAAAAATAATCTTTCGAATCATAGATAAATTTCTTTAATTGTGCATTCTTGATATCAGATGGTAGAATGCCACTTACAATATAGCTTACTATATCAGCATACCACGCTACATCTATTTCATCAATACTATACAAATGTTCATCAGCGAAATTTTCTAAAATTTCAATTGCAAAATTAATTAAAATTTCTATTCTTATTCTAGACAAATGATCAGTTATTTGATTATCATTTCTCTTTCTATATACCAAGGTAAAATCAAACTCTTGCAATAGAAGTATCCATTTATTTAATCTTGGTTTAACATTCTTCTTTTGCATCAAGTATTTAATAGCAGAATGATATGTATGCACTATACATTTGTTCCAATTAAATAAGATATAAATTATCAAAGGCATGAACAATAGCTAATAACTCTCTTTCAGTAGGAGTATAACTAATTTGAGCATTATTTAGAATTTTACTAGCATAATATGTAACTTTAAAAAATTTATCGTACCTTTGTCCTAATACAACCCTAATAGCATAATCACTAGCATCACACATTATTTCAAATGGTTTCTTCCAGTCAGGTGGTACTATTATAGGTTTAGTGATTAATTTTTTCTTTAATAATTCAAATGTTGTTATGCATTCCTCATTAAAATCAAATTTCGTATCTTTTTTTAAAAGTTGGCATAGGGGTTTAGTTATTTTTAAAAAAAATTTTATGTTACGCCTGTAAAATCATGTCCTACAAAACTTCTCACCTCTTTAACATTATTAGGAGATGGTAGTTTTTCTATAACTTGGATTTTCGCAGGATCTACTTCCATGCTTTTTCAGAAATTTTATGCCCAAGAACAATACCTCCTACAACCATAAATTGACATTTTTCCCAATTTAAGTCTAGGTTGATTTTTTCACATATCTCTAGAACTTTTTCTAAATTATTACGACATAACACAAATGAAGTCCCAAATATAGAAAAATCATCCATAAACAATTTCATTCCATGCTCTATAAAATTGCTAAAAATTGACATCATGTATTTTTAAAATATTATAGGTGCATTGCATAGTCCAAAAGACATTCTATGAAAAGCAAATGTTTCATATGGCCTTGTAAAGGTTGTTTTCTCTTGATCCTTTGGAGAAATCAGAATTTGGTGATATCTGGTATATCCATCTAAAAAGTAATAGTATTTGTTCCTAGCCAATCTATCCAACATTTGATCCAGAAAGAGCAAAGGAAAGCGTTCTTTTCTGGTGGCCATATTTAGTTTTCTATATTCAATACCAATTCGCCAACCAGTTACTAGTATTACTGATATTAATTCATTTTTCTCATTTTCTTCAACAGTCACTCCTCCTTTCTTTGGAACACGGTGAATTGGGCTTACTCAAGCATTATCTGAAATAGGATACATAATTTCAGCATCTAATCACTTTAAAATCTCTTTTTTAACAACTTCTTTCATTATTGGGTTTAATCTTCTCTGAGGATCCGCTTTAGGTTCATACTGTTCATCTAATAAAAT
>NEWO01000510.1:103530-129393 GCA_003013225.1 Phalaenopsis aphrodite | reverse complement strand
TTTTTATAATGGATTAGTTGGATCTTTTAAAGCAAATATCGATGCCGCTGGTGGTGGTTCATTGATGTCGAAACCATTTCATAACGTCTGTGCTTTAATTGAAGAAACGACCACCAATAATTTTCAATGGTCTTCTGACAGGGTGAATCCTAAGAAAGTAGCCAATATTCATGAAACTGATACATTTACTATGTTAGCAAATAAAGTTGTTGTAATTTTAAGGAAGATAGACCAATTTAGAATGATTTTTTCTCAACCAATTTCCTTGATTGAAGAGAGCTCATTAGGCCAAATGGTAGATTCTCAAGCATCATTAGAAACTTTGAATGCCATAAATAAGAAGCAGAATAACCCATATTCAAATTATTATAACCCAGGTTGGAAAAACCATCCCAACTTTAACTAGAATAACAATTCAGGTGGTAATAATCAGCAATAGGGGAACAAACAAGTAAACCCATTAGGAAACAAGAACAATCAAGGGAATAAAAATTATAGATCTACTTATCGTCCAGGTTTCAACAGTAATATAGAATTTAAGGAGAAGAAGTTGTCTATAGAAGAAGTGATGTTACAAATGGAAAATCAATTACAAAGTCAAGGAGCTACAAATAGAAATATCGAGAATCAACCTAGGAAAATAACAAATTTATTAAGTAATAGATCCCAAGCAACACCTCCTAGTAATGTTGAATCAAATCCAAAAGACAAGAATAAATGCAAGTAAAAGTCGTTCAACATAAAAGCAGAAGAGAGTTGAAAGGTAGGGTTCAAAAATAAATTGAAGTAGAGAAAGAAGAAATTGAAGAATCAAAGGAATATTCTCCAAAAGATTCTGAGAGACCTATTTCTCCGCTGAAAATTAATTTGGAAAAACCACCAACTCCATTTCCTTAGAGACTTCATCAGTAGAAGTTGGATAAGCAATTTTCAAAATTTCTATAACATATTTAAGAAGCTTACAATTAATATTCCATTTATTGAAGCCTTAGAACAAATTCCAAGCTATGTAAAGTTTATGAAGGTTATTCTCAACGGGAAAAGGAAGTTTGAAGATAATGGGACTGTTGCACTTAGTGAGGAGTGCAGAGTTATAATTCAAAAAAAACTTCCTGAAAAACTTAAAGATCCTCGTAGCTTTACAATATCATGTGCAATAGGAGACATGCTTTATGGGAAACTTTATGTGATTTCGGTGCAAGCATTAACCTTATGCCATTATCAATATTCAAAAGATTGGGATTAGGAGAAATAACCTCTACTACTGTAACTCTGCAGTTAGTAGATCGTTTGATAACATACCCTAAAGGAGTTATAGAAGATGTCCTAGTGAAAGTGGATCAATTTATCTTTCTTGTTGATTTCATTATGCTAGATATGGAGAAAGATAAAGAGATGCCTATTATTTTTGGGAGACCTTTCCTAGCCACAGGAAAATAGTGATAAATGTATAGAAAGGGGAATTAACAATACACGTCAATAATCAAACTGTTACTTTAAATATTTTAAGATCAATGAAATGTTCTGCAAAAGGTAAAGATGATGAATGTTATAGGATGAATGTTATAAGATATCTAAGTGAATGTCATTTCAAAACAACTTATGAAGAAAAATTTGAAGAAAAAGATTTGGAACACGAGTAAAAAGAGGAATTAGATCAATGTAAAGAAATTTTTAAGGAAGATTCAAACTATGTTCGAAAAAGTTTTGAAATGTTGGACACGATAGACAAGGATAAATCATTTTTTCCATCAATTGAAAAACCTCCAGAACATGAGTTGAAGTTACTTCCTGAACATTTAAAATATGTCTTTTTAGGAGATTCCTCTACTTTACCAGTTATAATTTCCTCAAATTTAATGATAGAAGAAGAAGAAAGATTAATGAAATATTTGAAAAATTTTAAGAAAGTCTTTGGATGGACAATTGCTGATATTAAAGAAACCAGTTCTTCAATTTGTATGCATAGAATTCATATGGAAGAGAACTGCAAACATAGGGTTGATCCTCAAAGGTAAATGAATCCTATTATGAAAGAAGTTGTTAAGAAAAAAAATTTTAAAGTGGTTAGATGCTGGAATTATCTACCCTATTTCAGAAAGTGCATGGGTTAGTCAATCTCACCACGTTCCTAAGAAAAAAGGAGTAACTGTAATCGTGAATGAACGTAATGAATTAAAGCCTACTAGACAAGTTACAGGGTGGCAAATATGCATTGATTATAGAAAATTAAATCTTGCCACTAGGAAATATCATTTTTCATTACCCTTTCTAGATCAAATGTTGGATAGACTAGCTAGGCATAAATACTTTTGTTTTATGGATGGATATACTAGTTATCACCCAATATAAATATCTCTTGAGGATCAAGAGAAAACAACTTTTACCAGTACTTATGGTACTTTTGCTTTTAGAATGATGCCCTTTGGTTTATGTAATGCCCCTGCTACATTTCAAAGATATATGATGGAGTTTTTTTGTGATTTAATTGAGAAAGGACTTGAAGTATTCATGGATGATTTTTCAGTGTTTGGAACTTCATTTGACTCATGTTAAAGTTTTTAAGTGCTGTGAAGAAACAAATTTAGTCCTTAATTGGAAAAAATTCCAATTTATGGTAGCAAGAGGAATTATATTAGGCCATCAAATATCAAAAAATGGTATGGAAGTAGATCCTACTAAAATTCAAGTGATCACTAATTTACCTTATCCAAAAAATTTAAGGGAAAGTAGGAGTTTTTTAGGACATGTTGGATTCTACATACAATATATTAAAGACTTTTCAAAGATTGCTAAGTCTTTATGTCATTTACTGGAGAAAGATGCAATTCTCAATTTTGATGAAGAATGCCTAAAATCGTTTAATTTATTAAAAGAAAAATTAATCATTGCACCAATTATAGTTTCACCAAACTGGGGAAAACCTTTTGAATTAATGTGTGAAGCTAGTGATTACGCTATAGGAGTTGTTTTAGGACAAAGATATGATAAAATTTTCAAAGTAATTTACTACACTAGTAAAACTCTTAATGAAATTCAAATCAATTATACAACAACTGAAAAAGAGTTATTACCAATAGTATATGCTTTTGACAAATTTAGATTATATTTAACTGGAACTCATTGTGTAGTGCATACAGATCATTCTGCTATTAAGTACTTAATGAAAAAGAAGGATGCTAAACCTAAACTTATAAGATGGATTCTTCTTTTGCAAGAATTGGATTTTGAAATAGATCGAAATGAGACTGAGAATCAAATTGCTGATCATTTGTCCAGACATGAATTAGGAAAACTACTATATTTTAAAAAAGAAATTAATGAACATTTTTCAGATGAAAGATTGTTCACTATTAATGAGTGGTGTGTTCCTTGGTATGCCGATATTGTGAACTTTATTGTTAGTGATATTATATCTTATGGAATGACATACCAACAAAAGAGGAAATTTATTTCTGAAGCTAAGACTTATTTTTGGGATGACCTATTTTTATATAAATAAGAAAAGGATCTAATTATTTGAAGATGTGCACCATTAGAAGAAACTTATGAAATTATCCACAAATGTCATAATTCTGATTTTGGGGGCATTTTGGTGTTAATAAAACACCATACAAAATTTTATAATCTGGATTCTATTGCCCTATAATTTTTAGAGATGTTAATGCTTATATCAAAACTTGTGATAGATGTCAATGAATAGACAATATTTACAGAAAAAATAAAATGCCCCTCAATTATATGCTAGAAGTTTAAATATTTGATGTTTGGGGATTAGATTTCATGGGACCATTTATACCATCTTTCAGAAATTTATATACTCTGTTAGAAGTGAACTATATATCCAAATGATTATAAGTTGTTGCTTTACCTCGATGTGATGCTCAAATTGTTGAAAATTTTTTGAGAAAGAACATACTTTGTAGATATGGGATGTCGAGAGTTATCATTACTGATGGGGGAAGTCATTTTAGAAATGTCATATTGGAGAAGCTATTAAAGGAATATCATATAAATCATAGGATTGCTACTGCTTATCATCCTCGGACAAGTGGTTTGGCTGAATTATCCAATTAGGAAGTTAGAAGAATTATGGAAAAATATGAGAATCCAACAAAAATGGATTGGTCAGTCAAACTTGACTATACATTGTCGGCTTATAGGATTGCAAACAGGACTCCTATAGGAATGTCCCCAAATAGGCTAATATTTGGGAAAGCTTGTCAATTACCAGTTAAACATGAGCATAAAGCATATTGGGCGATTAAAGAGTTCAATTATAATTTGAAAGATACTGGTGAGAAAAGATTATTGCAATTAAATGAGCTTGAAGAGATAAGGAATGAATCTTATGAGAGTGCCAAGATTTATGAAGAAAGATGAAGATGTGGTATGATCGATAGATTCTTACTAAAAATTTTTAGCCAGGGCAACAAGTTTTGCTATATAGTTCAAGGTTAAGATTATTTCCAAGCAATCTTAAGTCCAGGTGGATGGGCCCATTTGTTGTGATAAAAGTTTATCCTTATGGAGCTATAGATGTTAAAGATCCTAAGTCTGATAAAATATTTAACGTTAATGGACATAGACTGAAACCTTATTTTATAGGGAATCAACATAAATTTAATGATGAAATAATGTTGGGTCAACCATAATAAGCACTGTTTAATTCAGGCTGACGACGTAAAACCAAGCGCTTTGTGGGAGACAACCCATAATTATAAAAGTGTTTTTATTTTGATTGTTGTTTTGTGTATGCTTAAGAAAATTGGGGTGGTATTTTTGAAACTATTATGTGTTAGTTAAGATTTTAAGACTTTATTTAGTGACCAAGACATCTTAGAATGAGAATTTAGATGTTAAGTTGACTAGTACAAAAATGTACACTAGCGCTTAAGCGCTAGATCCGGCGCTTAAGCGCGACAGTTTAAAGACATGTGCAAAATTAATATTCTAGAAGTTTTAACCGCTAATTAGTTTGTAAAAACGTGCCAAGGTAGTTTCTAAACATGTCTAGGCGTTATTAGAAGGATTTAGGCCTATAAATAGAAGGGTTTTGTGAAGGAATTTCTCCCCAAGTCATTTCTAGCCATAAAAGTTTAAGAGAAAGTGAGATTTCGAGAAAATGTCTTCATAGGAGATGGATTTGAAGAAGAAGGAAGAAACCATGAGCAATAGGTTCATTACTCAAAGTGCACAAGAGATGTATAACGATTTCTTAGCCGTTAGTATTGAAGGGATATCAGAGAAGATCAATAAAATTAAGAATATTATGGCTTTAGTTGAAACTAAGGTACTTGAGTTGCATGCACATTTAGAACATATTGGATGGCAATTGAAGATGCAATTTAGCCACACAAGTTATATAGAAGAAGCAGATAAGGCGATGTTCATAAAGCAGAAGTGAATTAAAGAAGATAGTATCAGAGCTCGTCACCACCATCCGTTTTATCAACTCTATATTCCTGGAGAGACTAATGAAAGACAAGAATTTGTTCCTTTGAATGAAGAATTGAATTAATTTTAGTGTTAGAATTTGGTTGTTAGAAGTTGTTGTTTTCAAGTGGTTTAGAGTTTAAGTCTTGTTTTTAGTATTTATGACTTCTTATATGTGTTTAATTGTGAAATAATTGTTGTGTATTTGTATTCAGGAAAATTTTCTCATCCAAGTCTATTTGGAGTGAGAATTAAGTGTTTAAAGGTATTTGTACTTGTTTGTGAATTAATATAAGTTTGTTTGTGTGAAAATTTGTGTTATTTTTAGTCTCGAATTGAAATGGTTATTATGGAGAATTTTGAGAGAGAGGGAAATTATAGAAAGTTGAAAATAATCATTGAAGTGCTATGAGACCATTTAGGGGTGGTTTACTTATGCAAATAGTGCATTTTACTTTAATTTGAAAACTTTAAAAATCGTGCACTGGCGCTTAAGCGCAACATCTCGAGCTTAAGTGTGAGCTAACCCTAAGCCTCATTTACCTGCGCTTAAGCGCCAGTTCACTAAAACCGGTTCACGAACAGTTAAAAGTGAAATTTTAGCCTGAAAAATCACCATGTTTAACGCCATTGTCACCTTCAACCTCTCAAGTTCGTGATTTTTTAGGTCTAGGGCACATCTAAAGTGAAGATTTCTTGGTGGAATCAAGTGAAATTTGCTAGATCCAAGTTCCTTCAGGTAATCGCTCTACTTCTATGCAAAAATTTTAAATTTTCACTATGTATTTTAAGCACATTTGGAGAAATTCAAAATATCACTATTGATAGTGAAAAATGAGAAAAAAATCTATGGAAATTGCATGAGAAGTGTAGTTTATACTTTGGAAGTTTAGTTTAGTAATTTAGACTTGATTTTTTAAGTTATTTTTGGAATTTATAAAATTTGTAGAATAGCACCAAGAATGAAGAGGAGCAAAGGAAAGAGCCCTTTTGATTCGAGTAAATTTGTTAGTTTGAAGGCTCAGGATCGGTATAGTGATACGTTGCAATCATGTAAACTGATTCAGGAGCGGTGTTTTAGGAATTCAGGTAGAGACGTAGAGGATTTGATCATTCACCGACAGTGGGAATGATTCTGTTGTTTCTCTGCTGTGGCGTTAATTTCTGTTGTTAGGGAGTTCTATGCAAACCTCCTTGAGGCTGAAGACAATAGATTCATGGTTCGAGGAAAGTTGGCCGGAGGTAATCAACTAGTTTATCATCTGCCACCTGATACGTTATGTTGTTATGCAAATTATAGTCTGACTAAAGAGGACTTTAGAAAATCACTAATGAGAGGAGAGTCAACTTTACAACTTCAAAGTTATGTGCACCTTCAAAGACCTTGCAGTATTTTATTTCTGCTTGTCTGCTACCAACAAATCATCTCAGTGAAGTGACCAGAGAGAGAGAGCGGAGTTAAATTATTGTATTCAGAAAGGAAAGCTCAACAATATAGGAGCTTTGATTTATCAGACTATCATTAGTTTTGCCACTGTTGTTACTACTGCAGGTCTATGATTTGCTTCCTTGATCTTTTCTTTATGTGACCAGGCTGGAGTTAAATATGATAGCTGTGAGGAAGTATTGTTACCTTTAAAGTCCATCGCTAAGGTGAATGTGAAGACTTATTCTGGGCATTCTATTTTTGGCTGGAGAGGAGGATTTTTTAGGAGTTATGGAATGGAGACGTCTGCTGCTTCATCATCTAGACCATCTACCTCACGTGCTTCTACATCTAAAGGTGAGTCTACTAAGATCCAAGATCAATTATTGTAGAGGATGATGGATCATATTAATTTTACCGCTGATAAAGTTCAAAATTTAGAGCATTTTGCAGAGCATATTAATAAGTATAGTGGGAGAAAAAGTGAATACAAAGAGAAATTCCACTCATCTCTGGAGAACCTAATTAGGGGTGACCTAGGAGTTCAATTTCCTCTATATCCTCGATATCCTGATTATGAGCCTGCAGAAAAGTGATGTAGCTGTGATTCAGAAGATGAGAAGTAAAATTGAGAGATTTTTATGTTTGTAATATGTGTTAGACTATGTGCTTTGGACTTGAGATTTGTGATGTGTTGTTTATTTTTTCGTTGTGGACTATGTGGTGTGGTACTGCTACATTTGCATCTTTGTGATGATATGTACTATGAATTGTGTTTTGGACTTTTCTATTTTATTGTTATTGTGATGTTTGTGTTAGTTAGTAGTTTGTTTTAAAATTTTAGGGTAGTAACTGTTGTGAGTTTTGTGATTTAGTTAGTTTAGAACTTAACTTAATTTTATGTCTTTTGAAAAGATGAAAATCTTGCTAACTTAGGTCTTAAATATTAAATTTCAGAAACTGCTACCCTATATTTTTCTTTTATCATGTCTGTGAGTTTATTTTTATGTTGAGATTGTGAGGTCAAGTTAGTGTATTAGTTTGCTTTTATGTTTATACCCACTGTTTAGAAGTCTATTGAATCTCAACATGTTAAATTGAAATGAAAATATTAGAAAATTTGATCAAAATTAATTTTACTCATGTTTTTAGTTTTATAATTGTATCATTAGGGTATAAAAATTCATGTTAGTAGTTATTTTAATTTTCATTTCTGCTTATATATATTTGATGCTAAACTGCTTAATCTGTTAAAAATTTAATTTTGGGGGGGGGAATGAAAAATATTTTTAAAACTTGAATTTTATTTGTTCTCAAATGAACTACAAGTGAATTTGATTTGAAAAGAAAAATTGATCATGTATATGAAGTTATATTAGGAAAGTAAAATTTGATTTTAGAAATGAGTAAGATAATTTAGTAGAAATTTTGAGTAATGAAGAAAAACTTTAAGTTAAAAGTTTTTAGTGTAGAAAATGATTAATATAAGTAACTATCTTTTCTAAGAAACATTTTATTTTTAAAAATTTTAGAAATTTAGACTTTTATTTTTAATACTTTAATTTCTTTTATTAAAAATAATTTTTAAAGCTATTATTATATTTATAAGTAAAAGTTTTGTATGAAGACTTTGCTTTAGGAAAAGAAAAGTAGAATTCAAAATTATTAAAGGTCTATCCAGATATAGCAATCTTTGCCTAAAAAAAAAAAAGAAAAAGAAAAGAAAAAGAAAAACCCTTGCCTAAAATTTTTATACACATTTTTATACCTATTTTTGATATATTACGCTTTAATGGAAGGCATTTTTGTGTTTTTCTTTCAGGTACATGTAAAAAGGTGAAAAATGCTTAAAAGAGTGAAATGATCAAATTTGGAGCAAATAGATGAAAAATGTGCAAAAGTGTATTGGCGCCTAAGTGCTAGATCCGGCGCTTAAGCGCCGGTTAAACAGAGAAGGTCGCGCCTAAGGGCCAGAGCCCCCGTGCTTAAGCACCAATGACAATTATTGGAAGAGTAAATTTGGTTTTTGTGAATTTTGAATAGGTTTTTAAGGCACCTATTGGCTTAATAGGTTATTACAAACTCCATGGACGAAAATTATTATGAAAGGATGCATCTCTTAGGGAAATACATCAAATCAAGATATATTTTGAAAAGATACCAAGACACCTTTTGGAGAATTATAAAAGAAGGAAGATTGAGACTTTGAAAGGGGTACTAAAAGTACTAAGAAAGTTTTGAAAGTTCTAAAATTTTGGAGTTTGAGAGATTTTCAGGCACCACATATTTATCCTTTTTATTTTAGTTTTATATTGAGAGCGTTGTAAAAGAGAAGAGATTCAAAAGAACTTCAAGAGTTTGGTGGAGGACTTGAGATAAGTTTTTATCTTTTGTTTTAGACTACTTTTGGTTTAAATTGAGACTTGTTGTTGGTTTGATAATGATTTCTACTTTTAAACTAAGTGTGGTTTTATTTTCTCCATGGATTCTGAGCAGTTTTCTTTATCTTTCTTCTTAAAATTATAAGTAATTAAGTGTTGGACGGAAGTTGTGGAGAGTATGGATCTTTAATGTTGGAAGAAGTTGTCATGATTTAAATCAAATTACTTCATTTTCTTCTTGATTTGGCCAATCGAGATTTTAATTTTTTTTGTGAGAACATGTAAGAATCGGGTTGGTATTGTCTCAGTCAACAGTTGGAAAGAATCACATGAGGTTGTATGAATGAAAATGTAGTTCATATGATTGAGTGCAAATAAATAAAGAAATATTCATTGAATGGTGTAGATTTAGAGAACTTTATTGATGTCATATGAAGACATTGCTCATTATACGTTATTTGCATGTGAGATTTCCCGCTGACACTTATTTTCATGTAGGAATGAGTCTTTTTATTTTTCCTATATACTTTTAGAGTCTAGGAGAGTCCTGTAGCAGAAATAAGATACAGGCACGAGTTCTGAGATGTTTAGCTTGGGAACCACATGGAGGCTATCAGGAGCAGATGCTCGTGCCTTGTATCTTAATTATGCATTTTATATTGATGTATAGAATTAGGACCGGGCATGTATAAGTGGAGTCCGACCGCCTTTTTCATTTATGGGATATGTTGTTGACCCAACAGTACTAACCTATTTATTGTTTTGATTTGGCTTGTTTTGCCTTTTTCATCATGCTGCATGTCTGCACTTGCATGTGTTTTCCTTGTTTATTTCTGTGGTTTATCAGGGATTTCATGATGAAACATATGCTCTTTAGGACTTAAATTCTTAATCTTCTACAAAATCCTAAATAACATATTCAAGATAATTAAAATTTGGGATTAAAATATTCAAGATTTAAAAATTGCAATTTTACTTTCCTACTTATATTAATAGGTCCTCTACAATACTTAGGGACTGCTCTAGATAATTGCATTATATTTTCATGTCTCGAGGAGGAGCCCCCATGCTTCTTCAACCTAGCTGGCCCAACATACATTTATAAAGGTGGTTATCTAGTTCGCCTAGTATGTTTGAAAGCTCCCCAACCCAGACGGGGTATAAGTCCTTTTGTTTGGAGTGTTTCCAGCTGTAGTTGAACCTCCACTTTCTTTTCTTTCTTGCGACATCCTTGCCATTTTGGCAGGTATAAGTCCCACCTTTTGGAGCTCCAGCTTTTAGTCATAGGATAGAGTTTCCTTCCTTTGACCTTAAGGCTACCGAGGTTCCCGTGGATGATGCAATTCACAGATTGCTGACCGGGGATCTCAGGACATGTTGGGTCAACTGCATTCACGACCGGGTAGACTTAGGGTCCTAGTAGTTGTGGATGACGGGTCTGTGGTACCTCGACCTAACTACCTCTACCTTCTAGGATTACTCTACCTCCCTTTTATTGAGCCCCTTTGAGCCCTATCACTCCTTGACTTTATTGATATCATTTTGACGGTTCGATGCCGATGAGCTGCTGCCCATTTGGGATACACTGATTTTTCCTCTCATCGTATGGCCTGGCCGTGCTTTGATGTGTTGGGATATCCCCATCAAGATGATTTAGGTTATTATGTGGGCTCCGTATGCATATGAGTCGTTACCCATTCGGGATGTGAGAGACTCACTCTCTGCTCGATGGCTTAGCGTGAGCTTTGAAGCATCAGGACTCTTCCCACATGAAATAGCCTTCCTTTCAGTACTTATTGCCCTAGGTTCACGATAACCCAAGAAAAACTCCTTTTATCAAGAGTATTCTTGGGTACCCCTCAAGATGTAGTTAATCAAGTGGGATATGTTCTGTTGGGAGTGCTCTTGACCTCGATCTTGTTTAGGCCGACATTCTTGATATATCCTTGTGAATTTTATCGTACGTAGACTCTCCATGTTTTACTTTTTCTATTGTTGGTCTTTTTTGTTGTATGTTCCTTATCATTTGATTCCTCTCCTCTTCGAATCACTAATATGATTCAGGATGGAGATTTATTCAAATATGGGAAGTATACGACATTGACAAGCTGGCGACTTTTTCTAAAATAAAAAAGAGAAAAACAAACAAAAACACCTATGTTGATACATATTCTGCTTGTTAGACCTCTCTTTCCATTTTATAGAGCATGTTTTAGTTTAGACTTACTTTCTATTGCATATTATTTTGTCCAGGTCAATACTTATAGATGTTTGTGATATATAGAATTTTTTAACTATTTTTCTTCATGCTTATATTTTCTGTATTAAAGTTTATACATGTTTAAAATCAAGTTTGGGGGTTGGAAGAAAAATAATTTTTAAAGTTAGTATACTTCCTTTTAGTTTAAGATTTAAGTGTAAAATATTTAAAAATTCAAGTTTAGGGGAAAGAAAAATTTTTTTAAAATTGAAGTAAACTAAATTTTATTTGTCTTAAATAAACTATATTTTTTTAAAATTAATTAAACAAGATTTTGGATATTAGAGTTTAACTTTAAATGACTATATGTATGTTTGTAAATATTTTGGTAAATTTAGGTAAAAGTTTTTAATAACAAAGGTCAATTTTAAAGTTAAAGATATTTGGTATGAAAGCATAAGACTATGTTTTTCTATTTAAAGTAAAAGGAATTGTATTTTTGAAGTACTAAGAATCTTAGAGTTTCATGTAAGAATAAAAGAATGAGTCTTTATAAACAATCATTAAAATTAATATAAATTTAAAAAGTGAAGAAAAGTAAAAAGTTTTAACTTTAAGAAGTGGATAGTGAAGTTCAAAATTATTAAAGGTTATCCAGATATAGTAATCCTCACTTAAAAAGGAAAAGAAATGAAATGATTGAAAAGATCCTAATATAAAAAAAGGAAAATAAAGGAAGTAGAAGCTTAAGGAGATGTCTAATAAAAAATTAGCTTCACTTGAATCAACTTGAGGAAAATGCTTTATTACATTTTCTAAACTTGTATTTGAGTATTAGCACCCTTAATAGTAATTTTTTTATGAAATTCATTTTCATATGGATATTCTAAGTATCCTTGATAAAACAAATTACAGTTCTTTTTGAAATGAATGGAGATTCATAAATCTAGGATTTGATTACTAAGTATTCTTATACTTAAAGCTTTAATCTAAGTGATTAAAAGTTTTCTTAAATTAAACTATTTTATTTATTAAACAAAAGTATAGATGTTTATAAGTTAATCTCTATCCAAAGTCATATTTTTTATGTAGTAACAGAGTCACTTGAGGACAAGTAAGGTTTAAGCTTGGGGGATTTTGTCATGCCTAAAAATTACCTACTTTTTCATATATATATATATATATATATATATATTCTCCTCAATTTTAATGATTTTTAATGATATTATACTTTAAATGAAGGTATTTTGCATATTTTTTGTTTCATGTACAAAAAATGAATTTTTGGAAAAAAATGAAGCAAAAATGGTGCAATTTTGAGTAAAAACGAGCAAGAAAGAAAATTCTGACTTGACACTTTTCGATGTCATTTTATGCTTCATCTAATTTACATTTCTCACAGATTTTTCAATAAAATTACACTTTAAAGAAAGGTCGTTTTCATGCTAATTTTGTAGGTATGTCTGTTAGGAGCGAAACGCAACTGAAACGGGGCGAAACGGAGCTGAAACGCAACCAAACGAAGTAAAATGGTAGAGTTGTAGGGTGGTGCCTGAGGCGCCTAAATCTAGAGAACATGCTCCTGAGGCACCAAAGACGATATAAGATAGATTAAGGTTGTTCGGAACAAATTTTGAGCCGATTTTGAAGCTTCAAATAATTCAAATGCCCCATGGAGTGATTCAATGCATCTAGACACTTTGGAAGGCTCTTTAATGAAGGAATATGACACTTGAATGAATGGACATGTCTTTTGGGATTCAAAAGGTGTGACTTATAGAGAGAATTTGGGAGGGAAGTTTTAATTCTTTTTGAAAGGAGACAACCTCTAATTAAAAAGGAGAGGAGTCTAGGGCATGAGTGTGGCGTGAAAGTAAGAGGAAGGCTTTAGAGAGAGGATTTTCTTCTAGGGTTGTAAGAGGAGAGAGTATGTGAGAGATTTTTTCTTCATTACATTTCAAGGAGAGAATTGATGTGATTGTAAAGTGAGAAAGTGCTTAAAGGGAAATTATAGGGATTTGCTTAGAAAAGAGTGTGAGATAAATTGTGTTCTTTTCTTTATTTATTTTATAAACTTATTTTTATATATGAAATCTATGTTTTTTCATATCCTTCTCATAAATTCTAAGTAGTATTCTTTGTCCTTCTCCCTACAATGAGATTTGGTTTTGTGAAGAATTGATTTTGTTTCATACGGATTTAAATGTCAATAAACTGTGATGATTCGAACTCTGATCTTCATTTACTTTTTGATTTGGCCAATTGAAATGTTAAAATTTGTTGAGAAACATAAGATCCAAAAGGGCTATACTTTCTACAATAAGGTAAGAGTTACATTCAATTTCATGGGTGAGAATGTAATCCATAGGTTGAGTACAAATAAATTGGGAAATATACTTTGTTGGATGAAGAATTGGAGATTTTAAGGTGACAAATTAAAATCCTCAATTTGGTTCAGTTGATTGGAAACAAATGCAAGATTTTTAGCCCTCAGACAAGGGAGAAGTAGGAGCTCTGAAGTGAGAGCCGGTATCCTCCCAACCTAGCCACGAAATTATGGACCAAACTCTGGATTAGTTGATTTTCTTTTTGCACTTGACAGTGGGTAAAGAATATGATTGCTCCTATTTGACACAATACAATTTTATATATGATTTTAAATGATTTTAATTACTTCACTAACCATGTACTCATTGTAAAAGGGAAGGATGTTTTTTTTTTATAATTTGAATTCTTCGTCACAAAATTTTACTTAGTCTTAGTAAATTTAACTTTAAAATTTAAAAGTTAGTGTAGTGAACTTCGTTCTTTTAGTTAAATTTCTGTTAACATTCACTAAACCAATTTTATCTTGTCTTTCTTACTTTAAGTTTTATAGTTTGAATATTATGATTTATGTTATTATCATTAGAATTTCTATCTTCCAAAATAAGACTTGATAGTAGTAGACTAGAATTAGCCTAAGGGATTTCTTACTGCACTTCTCTGTGGGATCGATAATGGGGTTTTTAAAGAAAGTCCTATATTACTTGAAGTGATACGTGGAATTGCGTAGAACAACTAGTGTATGAATTATTTTATATAAGATTTTGATTTTAACCGCAAAATACAAATTGGGTCAAGTTTTTTGCCTTATTTTGGAAACTAAATTACTATGTAATTTCGGGACAGGTCAAGTTTTTGGCACTGTTACTGGGGATTTAAATCGACATTAAACACACAGAAAAATAGCACACACTAGGGGCACATTAAAATACTACATTATTTAGGTGCATATGCCTACATGGGCCTCTTGATCTTCAATATTTTATAATTTTCAACACAATTTTTCTAAATTACAGTAGTCTATCACTTTCAATGTGCATGTTACCAATATCATGATTTTAAAGTGTATGTGGTGTTAGTTGAGAGTCATTTTTGGGTAGGCTGTAAGTCCCGAAGAATTGAGCTAAATTTACTCCTTGGTTGGAATGAAATTCATAAGTCTCATGTCCTTAGACTAGTCTTGAGTCTCTACTTTATTGGTAGAACTCATCTTAGTTTAGGCTTAGAGGTGGTCTTCTTAATCTTATCAAGAGATTAGCTTCTCCTAAGATCCTTAATTACTCATTCGATCAAAAACAAACCCTACACTTTATAAATTAAAATTATAAACTCAATTTAAATATCAAGTTCAACTTTTAAATCGTAAAACACATTTACATGATAGATTGAAGTAAACATTAGGCCTCACAATATTTGTTGTTCTCTGCTCCTCATTTGTTGGCTTTCGATAAGAATTATTCTAGTTTGAGCCATTTCCTATTGACTTCTAAATTAAGAATCATTGAAAATTAAACTTTGAGATATGCAGAAATGAATAATTATTATTTTAATCAAGAGTTTTCTTAAGAAACATCCTTTCTTAAGATGTAATTAACTTAAAAAGCTTATCACTTAAAAGATAACAGACTCCAAAATTAATGTGAACCCAATCCTATTCCTTTAAGATAGGGACAATAGCCTTTAAATTATAGACCAATGAAGAAGTAATGTTGTTTTCAACTATCATGTTCATATAAATTTCCCAATACGTTGGTGAAAAATCACTATTTATGGTATTTTGTGAATTATATGTGCGCTACTTGAAGTGGTACTAAGCATCTTAGAAGATTTTTTGCAACTTGGTGTTTGGAGATGCATCAGACTGGAGAGCTATGAGGTGATTGAGGAAATGCCCTCTTTAAGGATAACCAAACTGACACTTTTTGAATCAATGTGTCCTTGAATCATGAGAATAAGGACAAACCTATTATGATTCTTTATGTTAACTTTTCATTTATTATCTTGGTATATTATAGAAAGGTTATGAGTCATTATTCATGTTTTGTGTCAAGAACTTGATGTCAACAAGTTCGGCGAGATCAATGAAATCTGAACCAACCAAGTGACACCAAAATTAGTTGAACCAACTCACTGTAAATTTTAGAATTTGTTTAAAGTCGGCTTCAGCTTGGAAATTCAATACAAAAGTAGTGCATAAAAGACTTGTTATAAGATCCACAATAGTTGATTAATGACTTAAAAATCAAAATATTATATGTTTTATATTTTATTTATTTTTATGTAATGTGTGAAAAAAATATATATTAGAATTAGTGTTTTGAAGATCTAGTATTATTTATTTATATAAAATTATTTGAAAAAAAATCTCATAAACTCTAAAACTTAATTGGAACATCCTTAACCAATTCCCAAAGTTCTTAATATTGGGAATCTCTTCATTTGCAAACCATAATTTCATCAAGGCTAATATTATGCTTTTGATACAGTCATAGCTAGCCATCCTTAACACCCAAACCTTACTCCTACATCTTAGTGACTACATTATTAGTATTTCTAAATAATGTCAAACACCCCATTAGTAAGCATAGACTTTTTATGAAACTTAGAACTTGAGTTATCATATAAACAATGAGAACAAGACCTTAATAATTGGCGATATATGTACTAATATATTGTTATGTCATGTTGGTTGAGGAATACATGGAAAATTTGTAATGGATTGTGTTTAAGGAAAAGTGGGGATGACATACTAAAGTCTTTGTGGATGAACTAATAGTGAAGTGAAAACTGTAATGGATCATATCTAATATTTATTAGAACTATTTACAAAGCACTACATGCTTCTCAATACATTGAAATATACTCTATGGATGGAAAAAAGTAATTTTAGTGGTTTTTTATTCTTATAGGTGCTAACATAAAATCAAAGAAAGTTAAGAGTTATTTTAAAGATGTCTCCTCCAAAATAACCTAAGGAGCTCCAATGACTAATAACATGAGTTGCAGCCCTTATTACTTCATCCAAAATTAAAAGGTAAATACCTACCATTTTCACAAACCTAAAAAATGCCAACCCTCTATTAAACTATTGAATGTTATTAACCATCAACTTAGCTAAAAACACTTATTTTTCTCTTTGGTATTACTCCATGTAAAGAATCTATTTTCTAGGGATAACAAGAAGATATATTTTTGATGTCAAAGTGAACATTAATCAATTTAAATAGTTTTATATCAAACTAATTTTTTAGGAAAAAAATATATCTTGTCAAAAATGAAAAGTTTTATAATTGATCACATTTTAAACATGTCTACCAAAATTTGGAAAGAAGCATAAGCTATAATTCAAAGTCACCTCTAACTGGGTTGATCACTTTATTAAAAACTTGAACTCAAGGAAAACTATATCCATAAATAAGTTTTTAAAAGTTTTAAAAATAAAGCCACTTAGTATATATTAACTGATGCCAAATCATTCTAAATTATTTCGTTGCCACTGTCCTCTATTGTGCACAAAAAACTAAGACTACTAACATCCTATGAAAAGTTCATTCTAGTGAATGTAAAAGATCTTCAAATGGAGGTATGGTGACAAATAGAATTTTGAAAAAGGACTATTTTTGGCTTAGTGAAAGAGATGACAACGAAGAGGTCTCTAAACGATGATTTCAATTTCATGAATTTAAAACAATCTCAAGTCAACTATTACTTATTATCTGGGAAATGAATCTTCTTGGCCTTTTTCTTGAATAGCCGGTCAAACAAAATTTCTCCTAGCAATGTTTAACTAATTTACAACGTGGATTGAAGCAATAACCTTGACAATTTGACAAAGTATGGCCATAAGTGCCCACCTTATATGATTAAGTTGTTACCACTAAATTTGGTCAAATTTCAAAATTCCAATTAATAAAGACCTAAAAATTTTTTATAATAATCAACTTAATAACCATAGGTCAAATAAGATTCTCAAAAATATATATATTAACAAGTTAATATGTTAATATAAGACTTCTAATGTAAATGTTTGCTAATCAATATGAAGGTTATATAATTAGAAAAAATTGACATCATCAATTATTGAACTATGCTTTGGTGTTTAAGTAGGGATCTAAACATCAAATAAAAAATTTTATGTATTTGAAATTAATTAAACATTTAGAGTGTAAGGGTATAGAATGAAATTTAACAAAGAGTTTGCAATGAATGTCGGAAAATGTTCATTCTCAAGAGTCCAAATTTAAGTTTAGAATATTCAATGGTTGAAAATATTCTGATGTACAAAAAAAGTATAGTGTGGTGTAATATGTATACTGTATTATTTGTCTTTTTTTTGGGTATACTTAGTTTCTTTGTGCAATATGCAAGAAAACTGAAACATTTGGCACCAAATAGAATAAGTCATTGGTAAGCGTCTCGGTGCCTGTGAAGAGTGCTTCAACACTGAAGGCACTACATTTTGGAAAAATTATTCCATACGGATCGGACACCGCACTCATCTGCCTCACCTAAATTTAAAAAAAAAAACTGAAATAATCCTGACCGTATATTACCGTGATCTACGGTCAGGATCGGACACTGCATGCAGAGATGCATGCGGTGTCCGTATGCAATAATTTGTCCTACATTTTGGCTAGAAAATAGAGTGAATGACATCCCATTGCTTGGACCAAGAACCCCATCATCAGGGAGCAGTGCCCTAGTGCCACCCAGACAAACGCCTCAGCTTTCAATTCAGTTAGATTGAAAAAAAAAATCAAGAGAAGCCCTTGTTTTGGTGTCAGGGCCAAAGCGCCACCGCCCTTGCATCTAATGTTATAGAGTTACATACGCTAGTGCCTGATGACCGAATTTGGTGATCCTAATTCCGAAATTCCAGCGCTTCCATGCAGCGTTGCCCAACTTTATCGCCCCAGTGTCACCATGACATATCCCGCTTCCCCCGTGCCGCAGAAATAGGGTAATTAGGTTGGTTTTGCATATGGTTTCAACATGGAGAGCATACAAGGGAACATTTCTTCATATGAGGAGATACTCACTACATGTTTAGTTATAAACTTATAGGGAGAGATTGTAGATGTCTTAGAGAGTGAGTGTCGTGTATTATAGTGCAAGGAGTGAGTGTTCTATCACTGTATTGTATAGAAAGGAGATCGATGAGGCAATTCATTCTTATGGAACCAAAATTTCATCATCATGGTTCTTTATTTATACCTTATATTTTAATTATACATAATTTGAATGGATTTAATGCAAATTGTATTGTTCTATTCAACCATGTCGAGAACTTAAGTTTTATTTCTTCTTCGGTTTGGTTTTCAAAT
This sequence comes from Phalaenopsis aphrodite, assembly GCA_003013225.1. Lineage (NCBI taxonomy): Eukaryota > Viridiplantae > Streptophyta > Magnoliopsida > Asparagales > Orchidaceae > Phalaenopsis > Phalaenopsis aphrodite. The sequence goes on along the minus strand of NEWO01000510.1, from coordinate 110,301 downwards.
TTATTAATCTTAATTAAGAAAGTGAGATTGGTTTCTACCAATGAACCCCTTTGTGTTTCAAACATCAAATAAATTGATTAAGATCAGAGGTTACCTGTTCCCCTCCTTCACTTAAGCCTAAATGTTGATTAAGGCAAGATTTCCAAAAATACACATTTACGCCTAAGGCTCTAACATTTCATAATTTGTCAAATTCAATTCAAATGACTTTAAAGTTTTTATCCTACCTCATTCATGGGTCAGTTGAGATATCAGAGGAGAAAATGTGATTTCTCAAAATTTAATTTAATTTATATAATTATTTTAATGCAAAAATAGGATTTTTCAAAGAAAATTTCTAACTTGACCAAGGTAAATTATAAATCCTTTAAATCTTTACTGGAGGTAGACCTGGATCAGAGAAGCCTTTCGACCAAATTTTGCAATTTTTTGAATTCCATGTGATTTATTAGAATTATTTTAATTTCTGGGTTATTTAATAAAAATAAAATATTTTAAGCGGTGAAAATTAAGTTTTGTATTTTTGGAAAATCTCTCTAAGGTCAAAGAACTCAGAGGAGTAAATTTTTTAATTTTTTTATTTTTCCTTGATTTATTGGAATTATTTTAGTGAAAACTCATTTTTAGCCTTTCAAAATTTATTTTTTAAGCTTTGAAAATAAATATCTTTATTTAGAAAATCAGGAAAAATATTATAATTGTTCCTAAGTGATTAGGAAGGAATTTAGAACATGTCCATGAGTTTTATTATTTTTATGATTTTTATGAATTTTTAATTATTTAAATATTTAGAATAGGCTAAAAATCAAGTTTTTATTTTAAATATCATTTTATTTTTAGAAAATAACTCTGATCACTGAGAACTCAAAAAACTAAGTTTCATAGTTTTTTGAGTTATATTTTGATTTTAAAAAAAACTATTTAAGTGTTAAGAGTGGCATTTATCTTTAAAAATCAATTTAAGTTATTAAATGAACTCAAAATATTTGGAAACTTTTTTGATGAGTTCTCTGGATCATAAATCACATTGGAGATCAAAAATCAAGTCATTTAAATGTTTTCATTTTTCAAAATTACTTATCTTAGTGATTTAGTATTTGGAAAATTTAAGGATGTTTTAAATGACTTGACCCATGAAATTATTTTCAAAGGTTTCTCTGGTCATGGTAGACCTTCTAAAATTTTCTTGGGATTTAATAACCAATATGCTAATTTCCATGATTATTTTAAGGAAATGATGTGAAATAACTTGAAAAATATATATCTCTATATAGGAACCTCTTATGACTTTAGAAAAATCAGAGAATATTCTCCCAAGGTGATGTGTCAATATGCATGGAGAATCAAATGATTCCAATTAGTGTTTAATTAATTAAAAATATTTTATGCATCAAATAGACTTGAAAATTATTTCACATTATTCTCCTCTGTTCACTGAGCAAGAGGATTTTTTTATTTTAATTTTATGATTTTTCTACACAAAGTTATGGATTTTCTAAGTTAAGGGTATTTAAATAAAAAAGAAAAAGCCCTATTTATCTATTTAAACAGCGCGTGCTGACTAGATCATAGGCAGCTCCAAAGGCATGCGTTGCGCGCTCTGGTTGGACGCTGCCGTCGACGTAGCCGCTGACTCGGCCTGCTATTTATGTCCCGAAGCGTTGTCCGACTCGATCTCCCCCGTCCATTTAATACACGCTCGATCGGACGACTCCTCGTCATCGTCCCTGATAGGATGGTCACGTGTCCGTCCACATTAAAACCTTAAGATCTCGGCCTAGACTCAACCAAATCACTTTGGGTTTGATCTTATGGACTCGTCTAAGTGAGATGAACACATCCATACGGCTAAGGTACCATGAAATCAAGCTTAAATAAATGGAGAATGAAAATAAGCTCGGGAGGAGGAGGAGTTTTATACATTTGCTCTGAGATGGGAATCTTTAATCAGAGGTGTTCGGCACGTTTGTTGGGGTCCAAGGAGGCTAGGGATTGAGTCCCTGGCCTTGGTGTAAAGCCTAGGTATGAATTCAACCAAGCTCAATTTCAGGTGTTGGTCTAGAGCTATGGTAGAGGCTCTGTGGGAAGGGAATTCGATGGGGCTTTGGCTTCTCTCACTCTTGTGAACGTGTGGGCACAATAAATTGAAGTTTGGTGGAGTGTGGAGGTGTATTGCGTTCTGTCCTGGTTTCCGGCAGGATTTCAAGCTCAAATTTGAGCTCCGACAATGGAATGAGTGAGGGAAAATGGTTGGGATGCTCTGAGGGGATCTTAGCGAAGCTCTGTGTGCAGTTTGTAGAGGCCTCTCTGAGAAATTTTCAGCACACCTCCCATGGCCATGGGAGGTGAGTTTTTATAAAAATGTCCATGGGGTTGCTCACAGGGCATAAGATTGGGTGCATTGTGGTGCTTAGGTGGAGGGAAGAGGAGCTCCATAGTTTGATTTGGATGAGCTGTCCTCTAGGTTTGATTTGGGTGAGGTGCCATGGGAGTGCCTCTTGGTTTTGAGGTTTTCCGGCCACTAGCCTGGCCGGCCGGCCAGGAGCTGGTGGCTAGGAGCTCAAGGAACCCAGAGGAATCCATTACAGCAATTTAATGCAAATGTGCTTGGACTTTGCAAAGATATCTTAAGCAAGTGCATTTTTGGAAATAAGATCCCTTAATTTGCGGGACCTTTGGTCCATGGCTTGATTTAGGTGATTTCATGGTGTTTGGACTGGTCACTAAGTCCAACTAATGGCTGTGGTGGAGTTTATTTGGTGGCTTTAAGGTGGTTAGGTCATATTTAGTGTATGGGTCCAAGTGGGTGCAAATTACCAAAACTTGGGTTTGGGCTAGGTTAGCCATGTCAATTGGCCCAAATAAATAATGCATTTGGTGTAGATGATCATATGGAACAACTTTGGTGAAGGATGGAAGTGGTTTTGAGCTCAATTGGAGGGTCAATTTGAGAGAATTTTGAACTTTAATCAATTTGGTCATATTGGGCTAGGCTTGGGTCTAAGTTGGGTTAGCCTTGGGATAAGTCCAAATTGATTATTGTAAATGGTCAATAGATACCTCATGAAGAGTTTCCAACATGAATTGGATGCCAATTTTGAGGTTAAGGCAATCAATTGGGTGAAATTTAGGGACTTAGCGAATTTGGGGCTAAATTTGGGAATTTTGGATTTAGGCCAAAATCAAATGGATTTGAGGCTTCACCAATGTCCATTGATGGTTTATTTTGATGTATAGGAATGTCATAAAAATTTTTCAATATTAATTGAGGTCATTTGACTAAGCTATGTGTTCAATTCGGTGAGATTAGGTCATATGGTCAAAATTGGGGTTTGACCCAAATTAAAATTGGGCTCAAATAATGGACCAATTGAGCTTGGATTTGGTTTAGTTTGGTCATATAAAAAGTAAATTTGAGTTTATGATTGGAATTGGGGTCAATTAAGATCAAATTGATGGACATTTGAGTTGGATTTGGGGAAATTTGAGTCATTAAAGGGAAATTTGGGGATTTTTGTTAAAGATGGTCAAATTGGCCAAATTGGGTTATGTGGTAGTTAAGAGAAATGAAATTGAGAATATTTGGGATTTATTGAGATTTTTTGAGAATTTTTGAAATTTTTGGGATTTTGAGCCCAGTAGAGGTATTTTGGTAATTTGAGGGTGTTTTAGAGGTAAAAGGCCGAGATGGGTATTTTGGTAGAGTTGAGGTACCAATCATCACCAATAAGCCATGGACCAATGGAAATCCCATTTTGGGTCCTCTACATAGTGGTCTTAACTAAACCATAGCCCTAGGGCTAGTAGGTTTAGGGAACCATCTACATGAGTATCCTAAAAGATCGAGGGATCTAGGCTAGAAATTTGAGTTTAGGGTTGTGAGTGATTGTGAGTGTAGAGAATGCCTTAGCTCCAGACCAACACCCAGGGTCAACCCTAAGGTCTAGCAATCCTAAGGGTGACTCATCTTGAGTTTCCCCCACAGTAACCCCACCAACTAAGTGTTTAGAAGTTAGGACCAATATATAGAACTTCAAGTTGAGTGGAGTTAGATTTTCTAGTGGTGAGGGTTCCATGTCTAGTTTTCTAGGAATACTCAACAGGAAAAGTCTTATGGCTAGACCCTAGGCTACTAAAGAGGAAAAACTAAACCTCAACCAAAATTGAGGTCAACATTGTTGTATCTCCCTTATCATTTGGTTCCTCTCCTCTTCGAATTACTAATATGATTCAAGAGGGAGATTTATTCGAATAGGGGAAGTATACGACATCGACAAGCTGACAACTTTTTCTAAAATAAAAAGAGAAAAACGAACAAAAACACCTATGTTGATACATATTCTGCTTGTTAGACCTCTCTTTCCATTTTATCAAGCATGTTTTAGTTTAAACTTACTTTCTATTGCATATTGTTTTGTCCTGGTCAATACTTATAGATGTTTGTGATAGATAGAATTTTTGAACTATTTTTCTTCATGCTTATATTTTCTGTATTAAATTTTATACATGTTTAAAATCAAGTTTAGGGGTAGGAAGAAAAATAATTTTTAAAGTTAGTATACTTCCTTTTAAATTAAGATTATTGCAAGCATGTTTTAGGCTAGAACTACTTTCTCCTGCACTCATTCTATCCTTACTATGCACGTATATGAATTTGATAGGATGTTGTAGTATTTAATATATTCGACTTTTACTTTTCTTTCTGTTACATTTTATGGAATTAAGTGTAAAATGTTTAAAAATTCAAGTTTAGGGGAAAGAAAATTTTCTTTTAAATTGAAGTAAACTAAATTTTATTTGTCCTAAATTAACTATATTTTTTAAAATTAATTAAACAAGATTTTGGATATTAGAGTTTAACTTTAAATGACTATATGCATGTTTGTAAATATTATGGTAAATTTAGGTAAAAGTTTTTAATAATGAAGGTCAATTCTAAAGTTAAAGATATTTGGTATGAAAGCATAAGACTATGTTTCTCTATTTAAAGTAAAAGGAATTGTATTTTTGAAGTACTAAGAATCTTAGAGTTTCATGTAAGAAGAAAAGAATGAGACTTTATGAACAATCGTCAAAACTAATATAACTTTATAAAGTGAAGAAAAGTAAAAAGTTTTAATTTTAAGAAGAGGATAATGAAGTTCAAAATTATTAAAGGCTATCCAGATATAGTAATCCTCACTTGAAAAAGAAAAGAAAAGAAAGGATTGAAAATATCGTGAATTTAAAAAAAGGAAAGGAAAGTGAGTAGAAGCTTAAGGAGATGTCTAATAAAAAATTAGCTTCACTTGAATCAACTTGAGGAAAAGGCTTTATTACATTTTCTAAACTTCTTTTTGAGTATTAACACCCTTAATAATAAAATTTTCATGAAATTCATTTTCATATGGATATTCTAAGTATCCTTGATAAAATAAATTACAGTTCTTTTTGAAATGAATGGAGATTCAGAAATCTTAGATTTGATTACTAAGTATTCTTATACTTATAGCTTTAATCTAAGTGATTAAAAGTTTTCTTAAATTAAACTAATTTATTTATTAAACTAAAGTATAGATCTTTATAAGTTAACCTCTATCCAAAGTCATATTTTTTATGTTGTAATAGAGTCACTTGAGGACAAGTAAGGTTTAAGTCTGAGGGATTTTGACATGCCTAAAAATTACCTACTTTTTCATATATATATTTTATGCTCAATTTTAATGATTTCTATGATATTATACTTTAAATGAAGGAATTTTGCATATCTTTTGTTTCATGTACAAAAAATGAATTTTTGGAAAAAACTAAGCAAAATGGTGCAATTTTGAGTAAAAACGAGCAAAAAAAAAAATTCTCTTGACACATTTCGATATGTCTTTCTATGCTTCATCCAATTTACATTTCTCACATATTTTTCAATAAAATTACACTTTAAAGAAAGTTCGTTTTCATGTTAATTTTGTAGGTATGTCTGTTAGGAGCGAAACACAACTGAAATGGGGCGAAACAGAGCTAAAACGTAATCAAACAAAGTAAAATGAAGGAGTTGTCGTAGGGTGGCACCTGAGGCGCCTAAATCCAGAGAACATGCTCCTGAGGCACCAAAGACGATATAAGACAGATTAAGGCTGTTCGGGATAAGTTTTGAGCCGATTTTGAAGCTTCAAATGATTCAAACGCCCCATAGAGTGATTCAATGCATTTAGACACTTTGAAAGGCTCTTTAATAAAGGAATATGACGCTTGAATGAATGGACATGTCTTTTGGGATTCAAAAGGTGTGACTTTTAGAGAGAATTTGGGAGGGAATTTTAAATTCTTTTTGAAAGGAGACAACCTCTAATTAAAAAGGAGAGGAGTCTAAAGCATAAGTGTGGCGTGAGAGTAAGAGGAAAGCTTTGGAGAGAGAGGATTTTCTTCTAGGGTTGTAAGAGGAGAGAGAATGTGAGAGATTTTTTCTTCATTGCATTTTTTAGGAGAGAATTGAATGTGATTGTAAAGTGAGAAAGTGCATAACGGGAAATTCTAAGGATTTGCTTAGGAAAGAGTGTGAAATAAGTTGTGTTCTTTTCTTTCTTTATTTTATAAACTTATTTTTATATATGAAATCTATGTTTTGTCATATCCTTCTCATGAATTCTAAGTAGTCTTCTTTATCCTTGTCCCTACAATGAGATTTGGTTTTGTGAAGAATTGATTTTGTTTTATACGGTTTTAAATGTCAATAAACTGTGATGATTCAAACTCTGATCTTCATTTACTTTTGATTTGGCCAATTGAAATGCTAAA
>NEWO01000510.1:43151-76960 GCA_003013225.1 Phalaenopsis aphrodite | reverse complement strand
ATCAAAAACAAACCCTACACTTTATAAATTAAAATTATAAACTCAATTTAAATATCAAGTTCAACTTTTAAATCGTAAAACCCATTTACATGATAGATTGAAGTAAACATTAGACCTCACAATATTTGTTGTTCTCTGCTCCTCATTTGTTGGCTTTTGATAAGAATTATTCTAGTTTGAGCCATTTCCTGTTGAATTCTAAATTAAGAATCATTGAAAATTAAACTTTGAGATATGTAGAAATGAATATTTATTATTTTAATCAAGAGTTTTCTTAAGAAACATCATTTCTTAAGATGTAATTAACTTAAAAAGCTTATCACTTAAAAGATTACAGACTCCAAAATTAATGTGAACCCAATCCTATTCCTTTAAGATAGGGACAAGAGCTTTTAGTTTATAGACCAATGAAGAAGTAATGTTGTCTTCAACTATCATGTTCATATAAAGTTCCCAATACGCTGGTGAAAAATCACTGTTTATGTTATTTTGTGAATTACATGTGCGCTACTTGAAGTGGTACTAAGCATCTTAGAAGATTTTTTGCAACTTGGTGTTTGGAGATGCATCAGACTAGAGAGCTATGAGGTGATTGAGGAAATGCCCTCTTTAAGGATAACTAAACTGACACTTTTTTAATCAATGTGTCCTTGAATCATGAGAATAAGGACAAACCTATTATGATTCTTTATGTTAACTTTTCATGTATTACCTTGGTATATTATAGAAAGGTTATGAGTCATTATTCATGTTTTGTGTCAAGAACTTGATGTCAACAAGTTTGGCGAGTTCAATGAAATCAAGAACCAACCAAGTCATGCCAAAATTAGTTGAACCAACTCACTCTAAATTTTAGAATTTGTTTAAAGTCGGCTTTAGCTTGGAAATTCAATACAAAATTAGTGCATAAAAGACTTGTTATAAGATCCACAATAGTTTATTAATGACTAAAAAATCAAAGTATTATAAGTTTTATATTTTATTTATTTTTTATGAATTGTGTGAAAAAATATATATTAGAATTAGTGTTTTGAAGATCTAGTATTATTTATTTATATAAAATTATTTGAAAAAAAATCTCATAAACTCTAAAACTTAATTAGAACATCCTTGACCATTTCCCAAAGTTCTTAATATTGGGAATCTCTTCATTTGCAAACCATAATTTCATCAAGGCTAATATTATGCTTTTTATACAGTCATAGCTAGCAATCCTTAGCAATCAAACCTTACTCCTACATCTTAGTGACTACATTATTAGTGTTTCTAAATAATGTCAAACACCCCATTAGAAAGCATAGACTTTTTATGAAACTTAAAACTTGAGTTATCATATAAACAATGAGAACAAGACCTTAATAATTGGTGATATATGTACTAATATATTGTTGTGTCATGTTGGTTGAGGAATGCATGGAAAATTTGTGATGGATTGTGTGTTTAAGGAAAAGTGGGGATGACATACTAAAGTCTTTGGGGATGAACTAATGGTGAAGTGAAAACTCTAATGGATCATATCTAATACTTATTAGAACTATTTACAAAGCACTATATGCTTCTCAATACGTTGAAATATACTCTTATGGATGGAAAAAAGTAATTTTATTGGTTTTTTATTCTTATAGGCGCTAACATAAAATCAAATAAAGTTTGGTTATTTTAAAGATGTCTCCTCCAAAATAACCTAAGGAGCTCCAATGACTAATAACATGTGTTGCATCCCTTATTTCTTCATCCAAAACTAAAAGATAAATACCTACCGTTTTCAAAAACCTAAAAAATGCCAACCCTCTATTAAACTATTGAATGTTATTATACATCAACTTAGCTAAAAACACTTATTTTTCTCTTTGGTATTACTCCATGTAATGAATCTATTTTCTAGGGATAACAAGAAGATATATTTTTTATGTCAAAGTGAACATTAATCAATTTAAATAATTTCACATCAAACTAATTTTTAAGGAAAAAAATATATCTTGTCAAAAAATGAAAAGTTCTGTAATTGATCACATATTAAACATGTCAACCAAAATTTGGAAGAAGCATAAGCTATGTAATTCAAAGTCACCTCTAACTCGGTTGATCACTTTATTAAATACTTGAACTGCGGTCACTTTATTAAAAACTTAAACTCAAGGAAAACTATATCCATAAATAAGTTTTAAAAAGTTTTAAAAATAAAGCCACTTAGTATATATTAACTGATGCCAAATCATTCTAAACTATTTCATTGCTACTATCCTCTATTGTGCATAAAAAACTAAGACTACTAACATCCTATGAAAAGTTCATTCTAGTGAATGTAAAAGATCTTCAAATGGAGGTATGATGACAAATAGAGCTTTGAAAAAGGACTATTTTTGGCTTAGTGAAAGAGATGACAACGAAGAGGTCTCTAAATGATGATTTCAATTTCATGAATTTAAAACAATCTCAAGTCAACTATTACTTATTATCTGGAAAATGAATCTTCTTGGCCTTTTTCTTGAATAGCCGGTCAAACAAAATTTATCCTAGCAATGTTTAACTAATTTACAAAGTGGATTGAAGGAATAACCTTGTCAATTTTACAAAGTATGGCCATAAGTGCCCAACTTATATGATTAAGTTGTTACCACTAAATTGGTCAAATTTCAAAATTCCAATTAATAAATACCAATTTTTTTTTTATAATAATCAACTTAATAACCATATGTCAAATAAGATTCTCAAAAATATATATATTAACAAGTTAATATGTTAATATAAGACTTCTAATGTAAATGTTTGCTAATCAATATGAAGGTTATATAATTAGAAAAAATTGACATCATCAAATATTGAACTATGCTTTGGTGTTTAGGTAGGGATCTAAACATCAAACAAAAAATTTTATGTATTTGAAATTAATTAAACATTTAGAGTGTAAGGGTATACAATGAAATTTTAGAAAGAGTTTGCAATGGATGTTGGAAAATGTTCATTCTCAGGAGTCCAAATTTAAGTTTAGAATATTCAATGGTTGAAAATAATCTGATGTACAAAAAAGTATAGTGTGGTGTAATTTGTTTACTGTATTATTTGTCATTTTTAATTTTTTTTTGGTATACTTAGTTTCTATGTACAATATGCAAGAAAACTGAAACATTTGGCACCAAATAGAATAAGTCATTGGTAAGCGTCTCGGTGCCTGTGAAGAGTGCTTCAACACTGAAGGCACTACAATTTGGAAAAATTATTCCATACGGATCGGACACCGCACGTATCTTGCGTGCCGTGTCCGATCCTGACCGTAACCTGATTTACGGTCAAAATGTATTTCGGTGGGCCCCACCTAAATTTTTAAAAAAAAAAACTGAAATAATCCTGATCGAATATTACCGTGATTTATGGTCAGGATCGGACACCGCATGCAGAGATACATGGGGTGTCCGTATGAAATAATTTCTGCTACATTTTGGCTAGAAAATAGAGTGAATGACATCCCATTGCTTGGACCAAGCACCCCATCATCAAGGAGCAGTGTCCTAGTGCCACCCAGACAAACGCCTCAGCTTTCAATTCAGTTGGATTGAAAAAAAAAATTCAAGAGAAGACCTTGCTTTGGTGTCAGGGCCAAACCGCCACCGCCCTTGCATCTAATGTTATAGAGTTACATACGCTAGTGCCTGATGACCGAATTTGGTGATCCTAATTCCGAAATTCCAGCGCTTTCATGCAGCGTTGCCCAACTTTATCGCCCCAGTGTCACCATGACATATCCCGCTTCCCCCCGTGCCACAGAAATAGGGTAGTTAGGTTGGTTTTGCATATGGTTTTAACATGGAGAGCATACAAGGGAACATTTCTTCATATGAGGAGATACTCACTACATGTTTAGTTATAAACTTATAGGGAGAGATTGTAGATGTCTTAGAGAGTCAGTGTCGTGTATTATAGTGCAGGCGGTGAGTGTTCCATCACTGTATTGTATAAAAAGGAGATCGATGAGGCAGTCCATTCTTATGGAACCAAAATATCATCATCATGGTTCTTTATTTATACCATACATAATTTGAATGGATTTAATGCAAATTGTATTGTTGTATTCAACCATGTTTATTTCTTCTTCGGTTTGGTTTTCTATAAAATTTAAATGAATTCATGTTAGATTTCTGACCTTTTGAAATCCTAAGTTGATGATTTAACCTTAAAATCTTAATTTTACATTCAAACTGACCAATTGGATTATTAAAAATTAGTTGTAATTTAGAATTACCAAAAAAACTAGATTAGAGAATAAGGGTTTAATAAAATAGGAATATTGTCATTAGGTTCTTGCAAACATTTTGGAAAATTTGGATGCTTAGAAATTATTACATGGTTAAGAGAAAATAACTAAAATATAAAATTCACTACTAGAAAAGGTGCTATATTTGACTGAATATCGACAACCTGCATCGAAAATATTAGTTTAATTTCCCACGGCTTCATGCGGCTAATTAATCTTTAAATTTCCCGACAGTGTTACTACCACTGATCCATCTCTATTTAAAAAAGAAAAAAAAATTCCAACAATTATTTAGACTTACCGAATTTTTTAACCGAGTACTGTTTCAATTAAGACTGACGAGTACTTATCGTAACTAAGCCATCAGAACTTATCATTTATATCGCCAAAATCTTCATTTTTTCTTATCCCTCACACGCGTCCCTCTTCCCATTTTTGCTTTAAATCCCTCCCTCCTCTCGATTTTACCCCTCCCCCTTCCGATTTTACCCCTCCCCGCTCCCGATCATCCTCACCCGGCGACGGTCCACCACTCCGTCTACACTCCTCACCCGTCGATGTTCCCGATTCACAGCTCAACTTATGGCTCTGGGGCTAGAGCTTATATTGCAACTTACAAAGAGACGTAAGGTAGCATTGGCATACAGGCCAAAAAACAAGTTTGCGAGTTAGATCTATAAATACATAGGAATTGAGGGCTATTTATGCAAATATTCTTTTTTTTAATATTTTCCATGCATGACACCAATATAACAATAAATATGACAACACAACAACACAAAATTCTTATGATATTATTGTGTGCGTTGATAGCCCCTATATTTGCTTTAAGAAATTATTTAAGGAAATCATCAAAAAGTATTTTTCAGTGATCATCATCAATACCATGTAGACATCATCTTCATTACCTGTATGAGAAGATTGTAAATAAATTTTGAGACATCCCCACAGTAATAATGAGAAGTATGACAACACAACAACACAAAATTCCTATGAAAACCTTTTGTGCATTGATAGCCTCTAACATTGCTTTGGGAAATTATTTTAGTAAAGCCTTAAAGAGCACTTTTCAGTAATCATCATCAATAATATGTAGAAGTCATCTTCATTACCTATAGGAGAAGGTTGTACATAAATTCTTAGACATCCCCACAATAATAAGATGTAAAAGGAAATCAAAATCATTTTGTTAGCGTACATTCAACGTATATTTTGCTAACTTTAAACAGCCAAATGAAATTACAAAGAATTTTCATAAGAAAGAAGCTTCAATAGCTTAGTGCTTGATTCATTTTGATTATGAAAATGAAATGAAAACTGGAATAGTAATATGGATTATTGTTTTTCTTTTTCGGTTCTCTTGAAATGCTTTATAGCTCTAAACAAACTGAAATAGTAATGTGGTTTGGAATTGGATTTGCTACTACATTGATCATATATTGAGTTAACTTTTGATTAATGAATATTTCCAGTCATTATTAAAATTCAACCATTTTTCTGAATATATTATTATATATTCAAAATTTAGGAAGGAATTTAAATTTTTTTTCTTCACTAAGTTTTGAGTTCTGGTGAAAATAATTTTGTCTCAAGTGAGATATTATTCTCTTTAAATGACGTATATTCTGTGGATATTTTGGCTAATGTGATTTTTGATAGGATTGATTGGGTTTTGATATACTTCCATCGTGTTGGATTGGATTTTTTATAGTAAGCATTGGTGTTTATGCTCTGATTTAGTTCGCTATTTTAGTTGGCCATTATTTCTCATGGTTAATTTTTTATTGATAAGCTNGCCATTATTTCTCATGGTTAATTTTTTATTGATAAGCTTATATTTTTCCTTGATCTTCATTGGTTGCTGAGATTTGTTTTTTGAACTGTGGTGAATTCCAGTCTTCTTTAAAATTCAACCATTGAATATATTTTTATATATTCAAAATCTAGGATGAAATTTTAATATTTTCCTACAGGTAAGTTTTGAGCTTTGGTTGATTATCCTTCTTGTCTTTATTTTGGTTGTTTATTTAGTGGTATTTCTTTCTATTTCTGGTATTTGGTAGAATGGTTTATCTTTCTATTTCTTATGCTTATCTTGTTTGATTTGTTTTTCCGGAATTGTTGATCTTTAAAGACTTCTTTTCTCACTACAGAAAAAGTCCTAAAATTGACGGCCTAAACTTGCGTTAAAAAAACGCTCTATTTTCTGATGGTTTAACAATATTTTATGAGCTGGATTATTTGAGACAGCATAACGACAGGATATGTCGTCGCTTACCAACGCCCCCNTTATATCGCAACTTACAAAGAGACGTAAAGTAGCATACATACCATTCACAGGTAAGGTGGCATACAGGCCAAAAAACAAGTTTGCGTGTTAGATCTGTAAATACATAGGAATTGAGGGCTATTTATGCAAATATTCTTTTTTTTTAAATTTTTTCCATGCATGACACCCATATAACAAGAAATATGACAGCACAACAACACAATTCTTATGATATTATTGTGTGCGTTGATAGCCCCTATATTTGCTTTGAGAAATTATTTAAGGAAATCATCAAAAAGTATTTTTTAGTGATCACCATCAATACCATGTAGGCATCATCTTCATCACCTATAGGAGAAGATTGTAAATAAATTCTAAGACATCCCCACAGTAATAATTAGAAGTATGACAACACAACAACACAAAATTCCTATGAAAACCTTCTGTGCGTTGATAACCCCTAACATTGTTTTGGGAAATTATTTTAGGAAAGCCTTATGAGCACTTTTCAGCAATCATCATCAATAATATGTAGAAATCATCTTCATTACTTATAGGAGAAGGTTGTACATAAATTCTTAGACATCCCCACAATAATAAGATGTAACAGGAAATCAAAATCATTTTGTTAGCGTACATTCAACGTATATTTTGCTAACTTTAAACAGCCAAATGAGATTACAAAGAATTTTCTTAAGAAAGAAGCTTGAATAACTTAATGCTTGATTCATTTTGATTATGAAAATGAAATGAAAACTGAAATAGTAATATGAATCATTGCTTTTCTTTTATGGTTCTCTTGAAATGCTTTATAGCTCTAAAAAAACTGAAATAGTAATTTGGTTTGGAATTTGATTTGCTACTACATTGATCATATACAGTGTTAACTTTTGAGCAATGCATATTCCCAGTCATCATTAAAATTCAACCATTTTTCTGAATATATTATTATATATTCAAAATTTAGGAAGGAATTTAAAATGTTTTTCTTCAGGTAAGTTTTGAGTTCTGGTGAAAGTAATTTTTTTCTCAAGTGAGATGTTATTCTCTTTAAATGATGTATATTCTGTGGATATTTTGGCTAATGTGATTTTTTATAGGATTGATTGGCTTTTGATATACTTCCATCGTGTTGGATTGGATTTTTTATAGTAAGCATTGGTGTTTATACTCTGATTTAGTTCGCATTTGAGTTAGCCATTATTTCTCATGGTTGATTTTTTATTGATAAGCTTATATTTTTCCTTGATCTTCATTGGTTGCCGAGATTTGTTTTTTTGAGCTGTGATGAATTCCAGTCTTCTTTAAAATTCAAACATTGAATATATTTTTATATATTCAAAATCTAAGATGAAATTTTAATATTTTCCTACAGGTAAGTTTTGAGCTTTGGTTGGTTATCCTTCTTGTCTTTATTTTGGTTGTTTATTTAGTGATATTTCTTTCTATTTTTGATATTTGTTAGAATGGTTTGTCTCTCAATTTCTTATGCGTATCTTGTTTGATTTGTTTTGCAGGATTGTTGATCTTCGAAGACTTCTTTCGTCACTACAGAAAAAGTGCTAAAATTGACGGCCTAAACTTGCGTTAAAAAAAATGTTCTATTTTCTGATGGTTTAACCATACTTTATGAGTTGGGTTATTTGAGACAGCATAACTACAGGATATGTTGTCGCTTATCAACACATTATGTTACGGGTTATAAGCAATTATTAATGGACCATATCTTTCCCTAGACCTCCCCCTCTCAGTCTCACCTTGCCTCGGTGCACAATCATTCCATCTCTTGGTGACTCTACTACTCCGGCGAAACAAGATCTAGCGATCACACCGCTTCGGAGACCAACGATTCCTGCTCCTCGCGTCCCCTACTCACGACGACCTCAGCTCGCATCGCACAGGTGTGGTAGGGTAATCTTAAAAATGAAGTTTATGTGTTAGATCTGTAAATACTTGGAAATTGAATGGAATATATGCAAATTTCTCTTTTTTCTTATCATTTATTATGAAGAATGTATTTAGGGTTTAGGATTTAGCAAGTAAGAGGAGGTTTGACCAAATAGTTTCTTACCTCAGTTGGATTACATCAGGGATCAGTTTTATGCCCATATATTTTTGTTTTAGTTATGGATGCTCTTAATGAACATTTATAGGAAGATGAACCTTGGTGTATGCTTTTCGCCAGTGATATCCTTCTTGTGGATAATACTAGAGAGAGAGTTTAAGAAAAAATTAAAATATGATGGTCGAAATTGGAGTCTAAAGGTCTTCATTTGAGTAGATCTAGAACTGAATACATGACATGTAATTTTAGTATTACTAACTATAGTGGTAGAGTTGTAACTACAGGTGATCAAATCATTAAAAGGTGTGAACATTTTAGATATCTCGAGTCTCTTGTTCATTGTGATGGTGATATAGATGAGGAATTGATTAGTAAATTTCAAGTTGGTTGGTTGAAATTGAGGAATGCATCCAACCTATTGTGTGGTATAAAATACTGCTTAGACTTCAAGGAAAATTTTATAAGATGGTGGTGAAACCAGCAATATTATATGGCATAGAATGTTATCCTTTAAAAAAGAAGCATAAGAAAATGTAAGTGTTGTTGAGATGAGAATTCTTAGATGGATGAGTTGCTTGACACATATAGAAAAATACGAAATGAATAGAATCGTTATAAGATTTATGTAGCTCATGTGTTGGTCAAGAATGGAGAGAGTCTTCTTAGATGGTTTGGTAACTTTAAATGTTGTCCATCTGGATCCACCTAAAAGACTAGAAGTTTTAGATTCAACTTATGTTAAGAAAGGCAGAAGTAGACCTAAAAAAGACTTTGATAATATTGTATAAAAAAGGAACTTAATGAATTGGAACTTAATGAACTTGAACTAAACGAAAATATGACATTCAACAGAACGCAATGGAGGAAAGGATTCTTGTAGGTGACCCGACTTAGTGGGATAACAGCTTGTTGTTGTTGTTAGAGACAAAATGCACAATGAAGATATCCATAGATAAGGATGGTGTAGATCCCATGGCGGACAATAAAGAGTCAAATTTTTTACATTCGTACCACTAAATTCCTATGTATTTATACATAGGATACTTAAATCTTGCATTTTAATACAACTTTTCATGTACATGTACGGTTGTATGTTTGCAAAAAATGGAAGTTTAGTTGTTAGATATGTAATTACAAAAGAATCGAGAGTAGAATTTTTTATATATAGTTAAGGCTTAAGNCCCCAATCAGTCTTTCCTTGCCTCGGTGCCCAATCATTCCATCTCTTTGTGACTCTACTACTCCGACAACACAAGATCTGGCGATCCCACCGCTTCGGCAAACAACAATTCATGCTCCCCGCATCCCCTACTCACGACGACCCCAGCTCGCATCGCACAGGTATTGTAGGGTAATCTTAAAAATGAAGTTTATGTGTTAGATCTGTAAATACTTAGAAATTGAATGGAATGCATGCAAATTTCCCTTTTTTTCTTATCATTTATTATGAAGAATGTATTTAGGGTTTACGATTTAGCAAGTCAGAGGAGGTTTGACCAAATAGTTTCTTATTTCAGTTGGATTACATCAGGGATCAACTTTATGCCCATATATTTTTGCTTTAGTTATGGATGCTCTTACTTAACATTTTAGGAGGATGTACTTAGTGTATGCTTTTCGCCAGTGATATCCTTCTTGTGGATAATACTAGAGAGAGTTTAAGAAAAACTTAAAATATGGTGGTCAAATTGGAGTCTAAAGGTCTTCATTTGAGTAGATCTAGAACTAAATACATGACATGTAATTTTAGTATTACTAACTCTAGTGGTATAATTGTAACTACATGTGATCAAATCATTAAAAAGTGTGAACATTTTAGATATCTCGAGTCTCTTGTTCACTGTGATGGTGATATAGATGAGGAAGTGATTAGTAGATTTCAAGTTGGTTGGTTAAAATGGAGGAATGCATCCAACCTATTGTGTGGTATAAAATACTGCTTAGACTTAAAGGAAAATTTTAAAAGATGAATGTTATATGGCGTAAAATGTTATCCTTTAAAAAAGAAGCATAAGAAAATGTAAGTGTTGCTGAGATGAGAATTCTTAGATGGATGAGTTGCTTGACACATGTAGATACATACAAAATGAATAGAATCGTTATAAGATTTGTGTAGCTCATGTGTTGGTCAAGAATCGAGAGAGTCTTCTTAGATGGTTTGGTAACTTTAAATGTTGTCCATCTGGATCCACCTAGAAGAATTGAAGTTTTAAATTCGACTTATGTTAAGAAAGGCAGAAGTAGACCTAAAAAGTCTTGGACATATTGTATAAAAAAGGAACTTAAGGAACTGGAAGTAAACAAAAATATGACACTCAACATAACGTAATGGAGGAAAGGATTCTTGTAGGTGACCCCACTTAGTGGGATAATAGCTTGTTGTAGTTAGAGACAAAATGCATAATGAAGATCGGACAATAAAGAGTTATAGTTTTTTACATGCATACCACTAAATTCCTATGTATTTATATATCTGATACTTAAATCTTGCATTTTAATACAACTTTTCATGTACATGTAAGGTTGTATGTTTGCAAAAAATGGAAGTTTAGTTGTTAGATATGTAATTACAAAAGAATCGAGAGTAGAATTTTTTATATATAGTTAAGGCTTAAGCTAGTAAATGATCAACACCGTGTCAGATTAAAATTTAGTAGGATCGATCCACATTCTGATTTTGCACGTAGGGTAGGTGTTGTACATGTTTGGAACTTAAGACATTAAACGTTTATGTTATATATGTTTTACATAGGGTAGGACCGTAAATTTAGGTAGAACAACAAGAATCACTCGAAAATTAATTTTGGATTGAATTTATTTTCAACTGACATTCGGTCATATCGCAATCAGATCATTTAACATCAAATTGATGTTAGGTATGTTGTGTTAAATCCATTAAAAATTTTTTTTTTAATATTGTCTGCAACTGTAGCTACTCCAACCCTTTCACAGATATATTTGTTTTGTATTTTATTTCCAACTGTAAAGTCACTTATACAATTAGTCATTCTCGTCACCGTAGCCTCCTATGCAATTAATTGAACACCTCAGAAATTTTTTTAAAAGAAGATATTTCATAATATGTAAAGAGTATTCACTGTTTCTTTCTTAGCAAAGTCTAATTTTCATTCCCAAAATGTAAATTCATTTTGAAATCTAATTTTTGAGTTTCAAAATTGGAAATTCACTTCGAGAAATAATTTTCATTCTCACTTTGAAATTTAGATTTTGAAATGAATTTCTATTTTGGAACTGACAAATTAGATTTCGACGTGATTTTTCATTTTGGTAATAGAAATTAGACTTCTCATTGGTGGATACAATGAAAACACTTACATCATATGAAAAATTTCTTTCTAAGAACATTTTTTGATGTGTGCATTTAATTGCCTATGATGTTTGCGGAGACAAGAATGCTTACATTAATGATTGGCGTTCCACTTGGAAAATAAAATGAAAAAGAAATAAACTCATGTAAGGTATGGTGTGGCTATGGCAACAGAAAATATTAGATTCAAAATTTCAAAAAGACATAAGATAGATTATCGATCTTCGACAGCCCTAACAACCTTGGTAGGCTTTTAATGTTCTAGCTTCGATTTTAATTGTGGAGTTGGCGGAGGCGAGAATACATAGATTTATGATTGTATTTTCACTTAAAAAATAAAGTTTGAAAGAAATAAACTCATACAATGTTTGTTGTAGCCATGGTAACAGACAAAATTAGATCAAAAAATTTGAAAAAAATTTAGATTGATTATCGACCTTCGGTAGCCCTAACAGCAGTAAGTTATTAACGTTTTGCTTTCTAGCCGAACTTGAGTTTGATAGAAAAAAATTTGATCCAAAATTTTGGCTCATATCTCGTAGCTAAAATTCAAATCAATCAATTTTCTAGTGATTAACATTGTTCAAGTAATCTAAAACGTTCAATCATTCTAACAATTTCATCACCATTTTTTATAGACATGTGATTAAGTCAGCTCCTAATAATAAATTACATGTACTCATTTTTGTAAGTAAATATGGATATTCGTACACCAAGATCATAAATGTACAACAGAATTTATCCAGATAGAAAAATGGATCACCGACGATTTCTTGAATGGTGTGGAGATTTTCGTGGCTGCAACTTCACAAATTCCATCTTACTTATCTGAGGATGATTTTCAATGTCCATGCCAAAGACACACAAATCAAATGCACTTAATTCCTGAAAAAATAAGATATGATCTATATCGTCAGAGGTTGTAATCTGATTACTAGATTTAGACTTCGCATGAGGAGGTTTACCCTACAACATTCAACTCAGTTCCTTCGACAAATTATGATCCTCCACTTAGATTTCACTCATGTAGATTTGAAGAGATGTTCTTTAATGGGACAGCGCTACATTACCTTAGTCAAGTGCTGGAAGAGACACCAAATAAGGAGGCTCAAACTTTTTAAGATTTACTGAATGCTACTCAAAGGTCACTGTGGCAGAAATGCACTTCTCATTCTGAGTTATCTGTAGCTCTTAGAATGCTAAAATTTAAAATAAAACTTAATATACCCTGAAAGTGCAAGAATAAATTTGCAACATTACTGAAATAAACTAATCCAAAAGAAAATTTAATTCCAGAAGATTAATTGTTGCGTGAACATATAAATGTTATTTCATAAGTCTTGCACATCAGAGACTCAGTGCAGATTTTGTACTTATCTAGGATTTAAACCTCTGAATAAAAAAAAATAAGTCGATTTTGGTTCTTTTCCTTTATTTTATTTTTTAATAAATCATCAACTTATCTATCATCATATAATTCCCTTTTTCGAGTAACACTTTTTTGGATCATATAGATGATCTAGAAAAGAGAAGAATTATTAGGATATACAGTGAAACAGATAAACAAGAGAAAGAACGTGAGAAATTTATACATATTTTAACATTGAATATTTATTTAAAAAATATATAAAATTATTTTTAAAATGCTCAACATAATATTTAAATATTTTAAACATTTTTAAAAATAACTATCACCACCTCTAGCCACATATCATCACTTGTCCTCAATAGAATAGAATAAAAAATAAAAAAGATCTTTAATTAATCCAATGTAAATAATGAAAACCAATTAATCCCAAAAAATGGGGGTAAACACCCCCATCAAAAAGAGCCACAGTTTTTCATTACTTCTAATTAATATGCATGTTTTTTCGACATAAATTTGGTACCATCAATTCCCTGGTGGAAATGGAACACAGCATGGAAAGAGATTCCCAGATGCTTCAGACGTTTGTAGGCTTTATCGTGAGAGATGATGAGTTTCCCCGCAGCCCGAACGTCACGTCACTTCCATTGTCTCTACGAATTATTGTTCCCACGTTTCCAATAACCGAGAATACCACCAGGCTATAATTATGACTTTGAAATAAGACATACAATTTATTTAATTGTCCTCAAAGCTACGGGTAAAATTTGCGTATATCAAGAATATACAAAGATGTGTACATAATAGGATATACGGACATTATATAAGAGTTACATGAGGATTACAAATGTGTTATAACATACTTGTAACTTTCGTGTAAATCAACTGTAACTTACATTTTTATTTTATTCATTGAAATTACAAGGTTACAGCGGGGTTAC
Source organism: Phalaenopsis aphrodite (assembly GCA_003013225.1). Taxonomy (NCBI): domain Eukaryota; kingdom Viridiplantae; phylum Streptophyta; class Magnoliopsida; order Asparagales; family Orchidaceae; genus Phalaenopsis; species Phalaenopsis aphrodite. Next base: position 62,739 of record NEWO01000510.1, on the reverse strand, counting down.
ACGGGAGTTACATGAGAGGTACAACTGATTATAACCCCATTGTAATTCCCGTATAAACTCTGTGTACCATATTATGTACACATCTCTGCATACCCCTTGACGTACGCAATTTTTTTTCCCAAAGCTCCACCCTCTTAAATAAATTACTGACAATTTACAACAAAAAAAAAAAAAACACCGCTAGCACAGTTTTTTTTAATATTAATAATTTATGAAATACTTTATTGTTTTATTTTTAAAAAGTCACATGCATATTTACATTTACATCACCTAATTTTTGTTACTTAAANAAAGAAATAAACTCATGTAAGGTTTGGTGTGGCTATGGCAACAGAAAATATTATATCCAAAATTTCAAAAAGACATAAGATAGATTGTCGATCTTCGACAGCCCTAACAACCTTGGTAGGCTTTTAATGATCTAGCTTCGATTTTAATTCTGGGGTTTGCCGAGACGAGAATGCATAGATTTATGATTGTATTTTCACTTAGAAAATAAAATTTGAAAGAAATAAACTTGTACAATGTTTGGTTTAGCTATGGTACCAGACAAAATTAGATAAAAAAAATTGAAAAAATTTTAGATTGATTATCGACCTTCGGTAGCCCTAACAGCAGTAAGTTGTTAATGTTTTGCTTTCTAGCCGAACTTGAGTTTGATAGAAAGAAATTTGATCCAAAATTTTGGCCATAGCTCGTAGCGAAAATTCAAATCAATCAATTTTCTAGTGATTAACATTGTTTAAGTTATCTAAAACGTTCAATGATTCTAACTTTTTCATCACCATTTTTTATAGACATGCAATTAAGTCAGCTACTAATATTAAATCACATTTACTCATTTTTGTAAGTAAATATTGATATTCGTACACCAAGATCATGAATGTACAATAAAATTTATCCATATAGAAAAATGGATCACCGACGAATTCTTGAACGGTGTAGAGATTTTCGTGGTTGCAGCTTCACAAATTCCATCATACCTATCTGAGGATAATTTTCAATGTTCATGCTAAGGACACACGAATCAAATGCACTAAATTCCAGAAAAAATAAGATATGATTTATATCGTCAGAGGTTTTAATCTGAATACTAGATTTAGACTTTGCATAAGGAGGTTTACCCTATAACTTTCAACTCAATTCCTTCAACCAATTATGATCCTCCACTTGGATTACACTCACGTAGATATGAAGAGATTTTCTTTAATGGGACAACGCTACATTACCTTAGTCAAGTGCAAGAAGACACACCAAATCAGGAGGCTCAAACTTTTTACGATTTACTGAATGCTGCTCAAATGTCACTGTGGGAGGGATGCACTTTTCATTCTGAGTTATCTGTAGCTCTTAAAAAAAAACTTAATATACCCCGAAAGTGCAACAATAAGTTTGCAACCTTACTGAAATAAACTAATCCAAAAGAAAATTTAATTCCAAAAGATTAGTTGTTGTGTGAACATATGCAAGTTATTTCATAAGTCTTGCACATCAGAGACTCGGTGCAGATTTTGTACTTCTCTAAGATTTAAACCTCATAATTAAAAAAAATAAGTATGTTTTGATTCGTTTTCTTTATTTTATTTTTTTAAGAAATCATCAGATTATCTATCATCATATAATTCCCTTTTTTGAGTAACACTCTTTTTCATATCATATAGATGATCTAGAAAAAAGAAGAATTAGAAAGATTAGGATATACTGTGAAGGAGATAAACAAAAGAAAGAACGTAAGGAACTTATGCATATTTTAACATTGAATATTTATTTAAAAAATATATAAAGTTATTTTTAAAATGCTCAAAATAATATTTAAATATTTTAAACATTTTTAAAAATAAATATCACCACCTCTAGCGACATATCATCACTTGTCCCCAATAGAATAGAATAAAAAATAAGAAAGATCTTTAATTAATCCAATGCAAATAATGAAAACCAATTAATCCCAAAAAATGGGGGTAAACACCCACAGTTTTGTATTACTTCTAATTAATATGCATGTTTTTTCCACATAAATTTGGGTACCATCAACTCCCTGGTGGAAATGGAACAGAGCATGGAAAGAGATTCCCAAATGCTTCAGACGTTTGTAGGCTTTATTGTGAGAGATGAGTTTCCCCGCAGCCCGAACGTCACGTCACTTCCATTGTCTCTCCGAATTATTGTTCCCATGTTTCCAATAACCGAGAATACCACCAGGCTATAATTATGACTTTGAAATAAGACATACAATTTATTTAATTGTCCTCAAAGCTACGGGTAAAATTTGCGTATATCAAGAATATACAAAGATGTGTACATAATAGGATATACGGACATTATATAAGAGTTACATGAGGATTACAAATGTGTTATAACATACTTGTAACTTTCGTGTAAATCAACTGTAACTTACATTTTTATTTTATTCATTGAAATTACAAGGTTACAGCAGGGTTACACGGGAGTTACATGAGAGGTACAACTGATTATAACCCCATTGTAATTCCCGTATAAACTCTGTGTACCATATTATGTACACATCTCTGCATACCCCTTGACGTACGCAATTTTTTTTCCCAAAGCTCCACCCTCTTAAATAAATTACTGACAATTTACAACAAAAAAAAAAAAAACACCGCTAGCACAGTTTTTTTTAATATTAATAATTTATGAAATACTTTATTGTTTTATTTTTAAAAAGTCACATGCATATTTACATTTACATCACCTAATTTTTGTTACTTAAANTGTTTCCAATAACCGAGAATACCACCAGGCTATAATTATGACTTTGAAATAAGACATACAATTTATTTAATTGTCCTCAAAGCTACGGGTAAAATCTGCCTACGTCAAAAAAATATGCAGAGATGTGTACATAATAGAATATATGAAAGTTATATAAGAGTTACATGAGGATTACAAATGTGTTATAACATACTTGTAACTTTCGTGTAACTCAACTGTAACCCGCATTTTTATTTTATCCATTGAGATTACAAGGTTACAGCGGGATTACACGTGAGTTACATGGGAGGTACAACCGGTTATAACCCCATTGTAATTCCCGTATAAACTCTGTGTACCATATTATGTACACATCTCTGCATACCCCTTGACGTACGCAATTTTTTTCCCAAAGCTCCACCCTCTTAAATAAATTACTGACAATTTACAACAAAAAAAAAAAAACACCGCTAGCACAGTTTTCTTTAATATTAATAATTTATGAAATACTTTATTGTTTTATTTTTAAAAAGTCACATGCATATTTACATTTACATCACCTAATTTTTGTTACTTAAATTTATAAAATAAAAAACATGCATGAAAACATATATTTCATTTTAGGAAAAAACATATGCATGAGAAAATATATTAAAGATATACATGCTCAGCATATTAATATGAAAGCTTTTAAGTGTTGAATATATCAATATATACAAATTTTGTTGTACGTAAGAAAATAACTGCCTTTTTCTTTTAGGAAATTTGATTTCAGAATTGTGAAAATATTTGAAACAATTATTAACTAAATTGATTGATTCCTACAATGCACAGACGTTCAATGAGTCAATAATTACATCAAATATAGGCCAGTACTAAGTCTATAGAGCCAAATCCAAACACATCCATAATATATTTACTGTTGAAAAATGCTTTGGTATGAAACTTGTCTCAAGAAAAAATGTCCAAACGATGTGATGCAAAATTATGTTGGATTAATTTTAGCACTACAATATAATTAATAAATGTGTTGGGTCATCATTTAATAAGTCAAAATTGTTGTGGTCTAATTTAGAATTAAGCTTATGACTTTGGGCACATTTGTCATGATATTATAGTGTGAATATCATAAGTGCAAATTCTAATTTGATAAGGGGCAAAATTAGAATTACGCAAAACTTTTTTTGTAACCGTCTGTTAGTTACTTTTAAAGGTAATGGTCCCCGATTTGTAGAAAGACACATCCTTTTTGTTGCATCCCATCAACAAAAAAACTAAAAAACACTATAAAATCTGCAGATTGGAAGCTCATATCTTGTGCAATCGATCTAATGGACTATAGTACGCTTTCGCTAATCAATGACTTATTTCTCTTGAAATTGAATGTGATTTTTTTTTGTTCTAACAAATTATCCTTCTAAGTAGCAGCTTTGTTCGCGATTTTAATTTTTTAAATGATAGATGCCAATATATAAATTTATAATTAAGAGGAATCTCAATATATTGGCAGTAACATCTAAAATATTTTCCCACTAAATTAGTTGGCATCTACAAAAGTTTGTTTTTTAAGCCATCAAGCAACTTTTTAGAATAAATTTTCAACCAAATAGCATAGCATTAATGAACATAATATACATTGTTACTAGATAATTAAAATGCTTCCCAAAGAGACTTTCTATTTCCATTGCCATCAAAAAAATATTAAGCACTAATCATTTTAGCATACGCAAAAAAAAAAGGTATAATAATAATAATGAAGTGGCATTTATACAGATGTATTTGCATTCCTAACATCTAAACATTATTTTTCTACATTTATACCACTAAAATCTTTCGTATCACATAAAAAATACCGCTATTTTAACTTTTGAATAGTGAAATACACCGTTTCATGCATCGGTATAGTGTCATATATATAAAAAATTGAAGTTTAGGTGTTGGATATGTAAATAGATAAAGAATTGAGTGGTATGTATGTAAATCTTCGAGATAAAAAAAACAATTTGCATTGCTTGCCAAAAAAGTTCAAGTTAGGAGAGCACCCTGAGTTAGAAAAGATTGGAAACTCGTGCCTTTAAACCATTAAAATAATAATAATAAGAAGAAGAAATAAAAACTTACCAAATTATGCTGGTTTTTTCAGCCATTGAAGGAGGACCGCAGATACCCTAGAACACTCTGTTTTCCAGTTAGGTGCTCAACCAGTCCTTCAGAACAAAATGGAGAAAAGGAGTTTTGGGTAAATTAGTTGGCTCTTTTACAGCTGATAAGGAACACATGAAGAAATAATGCTAGGTTACAGTTATATATACAAAAAACTTGTATTTTTTTAGCTTTCTTCTCTATTTCCATTCTACGGGTTTTCATTTGCTTAGCATTTACTTACAAACAACCCAATTCCTATGTATCTACAAATTTAACAACTAAAGTCTACATTTTACATTTATACCACCCAAAGCTTCTATATCACATAAAAAAAGCCACTATTTTAACTTTTAAGAAGTGAAATACACCTTTTCATGCATAAGATGACAGATATTTAAAAATTGAAGTGTAGGTTTTAGATTTGTAAATACATAAGCATTGGGTGGCAAGTAAGCAAATCTTCCTTCTATTTATTACTCTCTTCTTGTCCCACACTCCCCGAGTTTGATCAAGGAAGTCTTTTGATTACCTATTCATTTATTTTTTAGTTTAACTTGTTATATTTTAACGGACAATTTTTCGATCATATGGTGTCGACTTCATGAGCCCATGTAAAATGCGTCTCATTTTTTTGATATCATCTAATGAATTGCTTAATGCTTTCTCACAAGTTAATCTTTGGAGTGAAGAATGAGGATCTTCAATGTCTATAGGCTTAGTTTAGTGGGTGTGTATGCCTGCAATTCAATGCATTTTGATCAAGTATAATTATATCTATAATCTCAAAGAAAATAAACATATAATAAAATTAGTTATTATATTCAAATTTCTTTCAGAACTTAGAAATGGTATCCTATAATTTTTGGATATTTATTTGAGGTGGATTTCAATTTATTTGATTTAATTCATATTTTTCTTTATATGAAAATGACTTTAATTATTAAATTATTTTGTATTCATATACCTAATTGCTCATTTTATGATTTTGATCACATTTGTGGTTTAGGGTCATTTGATTCCAAACTTTTTTGTTATATGCTTTCAATTTATTTAATTAGGCTTTGCACGCTAATTATGTTACTAATCACCTAGGAAAAATTACTGACTTACTTTAAATAGACATCACCAAAACTCCTTAATTAGATTTTTCATATTTTTTCAAATTTAATTGATTCAAATTTTTTTTAAAGTTAATATAAATTTGCTTAATTAACTAACTGCGAGTAAAAGTTATATATGTAAAAATTATGTCATATTTACAGAATATGTAAGTCTTAAATTCCATCTTGTTCATTAAGCTCTTTACTTAAATTTGATCTACAGATTGCTGCTATATTTATTAAATTATGCTATGCATAGATCTTTACATTATTTACATCCCTTTCCTTGCCTGCTACCCCAGGGCACACAAAAACAAAGCCTGTCAAAGCAGGCCAGAAATGCATACTCCCCAATAATCAGGGTCGCTGGGGAAATTATTGCATACGGAGTACGCACGCACCTCTACGTGCATAATCCCCAATAATCTCCAAATAATTCATAATAACCCTAAGAATAACATCAAAATTGAAAGTGAAACCGCAATAATTTTTCGCAATAAAAATAATAACCCTTAGGGTTATTTCGGCATTATTTGAGTTAATACCCTAATAACATCACAAAACCCCGAATAACAAATCAAAAAATATGAAAGTGAAACCGCGGAGGTTAACGAGGCGTTACTAGGGGGTTATTGAGAGATTATTGAAATTAATGCCGCAATAATTTTTCAATAACCTCTCAATAACCCTGAAATACAAAATCGTAGACGTTATTCGATGGTTATTAGGAGGGAGTAGGCACACAGTTCTGCGTGTGTGCTCTGTATGCAATAATTTCTTCCTTAGTTGTTAGCGCTGGAGTCTGATCCCGACCTCAATCCTGCCTCCCATTCGATCGCGAAAGGTCACGATTGTTTCCTGCTCCTGCGCCGTTCACTATTCGTTGCGACGTTCCGCTTGGCGTCGATTCGCAAAGAGTTGCACCCCTCGCGCCTCCTTTAAGTCGCGAACAGACGAACGGTTGAAGGTTGTGTGTGCGGTTCAAAGGAAAGGATAAAGAGCATGGTTCTCATTCATATTGAGCTTAGCCACTTTTGAAATCTTCTTCGATTTCCTCGGGATAGAGAAAGAGAAGTGCAAGTGAAGGAAGAAGAAAGAAGAAGAAGAATATTGTTCTCCCTTGGCTTCTTCTTGGTGGTATGTGTCATAAGAGAAATTGGGTTTATTTTTCTTATAACTTTATCTTCTTCAGTGAATCTCGGTGTAGAGTTTTTTCGGACTATCTCAGTGTAGAGAGAGAAGAAGAGAGAGCAACGAAGTGAGAGATTCCTCTTGTAAATCAAGACGATCGACTGGTGTAAATTCCTCAAGTAGTAAAATCCTCTGCAACTCCGTGGACGTAGGCAATTTATCAAACCACGTAAATCTATGTGTTCCACTGTGTTACTATTTTCTGGTGTGAATTTTCTCGTTCTATTTTTTCGCTTCATTGATCATTCTCCTATTTGATTTATATATATACCACATCAACTGGTATATCTTATCTCCCAACATTAGCTTGACCAGACAAAGCCAATAACAACTAGTTTGATTAGCTGTTTGGGGATTTTTTTGTTAGCCATTGAAGGTTTTTTTTGGGATGCTTTTAGAGGGCTTTCTGGGAAATTTGTGAATTGTTTTCAGGTTTATTTATGTGTGGAACTTTAAATAACACTAACATGTAGAAAATAAACTAATAATGTTACAAAAAATCTATGCTTCCTTGTAAAATCATGTGAAGGATTTTTTGTGTGGAGTTAAAGTGCTCATCAATCAAAGCCAAGACATTGAAGAGTTCATGTCAGTAACATCTTATATTACTCAATCTCTTGGTTTATGTAAGAGTGGCTTTCATTTTACATCATAATATCTCTTTATCGAGATTGACTTATAAATTTTAGTGACTGACATTAGGTCATCAGGAAAACTTAAGAGAATCTTAGCTTGGCAAATTTCTCTTCATATAAAGAGTGGATAGCCTAGAACATGGAGATTAGACAAATGTGTTGCCCTTGCCTAGTGAAGAAAAAGTTGGTTCAACTGAACTAACTAATTGTCAATTCAACTTTATAAGAGAGTTGGAGAAGAGGGAAGCAAAGTCGTGCAAGAAAGACTGAGAAAAAAAGGACTATAAGAGTTGGACAGCATGAGGGAGAGCCAATAGGAATAATGAGAACAATTTCCAACTTTATCCGGGCTTAGGATCAATAAGAAACTAAATCATACCATATAATAATAGGATCGCACAAGATTCGAGAAAACCAAAACAAAATCTAAATGGAAAAAACTACAGAGCCACACTTTCAAAAAAAATCCATTATGAAATTCAGAAAGTTTTTATAGCGAACTCACGCCAGTTTCCTCTATATACACAAGAAAACTTACAAAACCGTTCAAACTCTTCCTTCTAATCTGACTCAAGAAGCGGCAGCCGAAATTGTGAAAGTTTTTCTCTCCAACACTTCTCATCATCCCGAAATTTCTATCGAAGAACACTCTAACTTGCAGAAACTTCACGCACCGAAGAGATACAATTCCTGGCCTTCAATTTGGGACTTCAAAACCAAATAATCGTAATAACTGCACTGAGCGGCCGTCTCTCGAGAAAGGAAAGGATCAGGCCCAACATCATGTGCACTAGAGCGCCCAAGCTGAGCTTAAGTGTCGGCTTCACAAATAGCGCTCCAAATTGGGTGCTCGAGCGCCCAAAGGAGCACAAAGGCGCCCACCTCTCTGTTGAGCACTCAAAAGTAGGAGCTTAGGCGCCCAATATAATGGTCCCGCTTCGGTTATAGGAGAAAAGCAAAGAACAATAGAAGGAGAAACGATGAGTCGGATAAAATCAACAGAGGGGAGAGAATACGAGAGGTAGGAAGTTTAGGAGATGATTTCGTCTATATAAATCAAATACCGACTTACTTGTGGGCGATGTGAAGGAGAGCAGGAAGATGCGAGGGTTAGGGCAGAGGCGGCATCTCTGTCGAGCGGAGGAGGAGGTAGTGTTGGTACCATGAAGAGGAAGAAGCTCATATGAGAGAGCCGAATCCGAGCTCTGGAGCAGAGGATAACACTACTGTCCAGTCGAGTCGAAGAGGAAGACGAAGGAGAAGTTTTGTTGAGCTTGGAGAAGTCTGCTGCGAAGGACAAGCGCGGAAGGAGGGAGCGGAACCTCTAGCAGACGAGAGCTCGTGTGAAGGAGGAAGTCGCGCAGCACACGCATGTAGAGAAGTTAGCCCGTGCACAGAGGAGATGGAAATCATGAGTTTTCGCTGAAGTTTAAGGGCTTCTCTGCGCGGTGCGGCCCCAAATCGTAATTTTTTTCATTTAAATGCAGCGTTCGTGGCCACCCGTTGCAAATTAGACCGAAATCGGGGCTGCGGGATGGACGCCGTGGTCCACGTTACCGATCTACTATTTTCCCCTTCGCCCCGCCCGTCTGCTGTTATCGATCATTTCGCGATGTGCCGCTTCCTTCTTCCACCGTCGCTGAAGGAGACGCATCTTCCACTGTTGCGTGAAGCCTCATCTTTTTCCAGGGTAATCTGCTTCACTCCCCCTTCTATGTCCCGATCTCCTCTCTCATTTTCACCCAAAACCATCACCTAAGAGACCGAACCCTCACGATACAACTCTCCTGCTCTGTTTTCTTCTCCACTTCGCCGATGTCCAAGCCATCCACATTTACTACTCTGCAATCCATAAGCATCGAGCCTCACCTTCTCCAGATATACGTAAATGAGGATTTGAATGCGGTTAAGCATTTTTATGAGAGATTCTCTTGAAGAAAATAATATAAGCAATAATATATAGAAAAATTCAGTTTCAATTGTGATTTCTTTTGCAATTCTACTATAAAAAGATGCACTACTTGTTCTGATAGGGTTACTTTCCAAGGTTTAAACTTTTGGAATTATTTTTCAAGCACTTTTTCTTAGTACAGTTTAAAGGAGATGAAAATTATTTTTTTTCAAATAAACTTATAAATTTAATTTTTCATTTTTTTACTTAATTTATTGTATTTAAAAATGCTACAGATGGTTGGAATTCTATTTTGATTTCCAATAACTAAGCTTACAGGTAGTTGGAATTCTAAGAAAAAAAAGATACATGAAAAATTAATTTATGCTTCTCTCCCACAAATACTTAATAATATATCATATAAATTTATGATTATTAATATAATACAAAGCTATTGCTTTAGGCCACAAGCTATCACACCTCTTTGATTCTGCTTCAGAAGTATCAAAAATATCACAGTCACAGTTTATTTTTAAACCGTTTTACCAAACAGGGGTAGCATGGTCATTCTTCCAGAAACAGCTGACCCACAGTTCTTTTCACACAGGTGCACCAAACAGACAGTCAAATTCCTCGAAGCAGCTTCCCCGCGGCAACTTCCTAGGACAGCACAGCTGGAGCTGAAAAACTGAGAAGCTGCGGCTGCACTAAATAGAGCCTACATAATCAAAATTAATAATATATATTATGGTATATGGAAATCATCTTCCCACACTCATATTATTATAATGTCAATAAAGTATTTATATTTAATTAATGAATTTAATTAGGATTACAAAAAAATAAAGTAATGAAATTTAATATTGAAATAATGAAAATTTAACCGTTTATTAAAAATATTAAATTAATTATATTTTATACCATATTAGATTTTCAATTATTAGAAGAGTCAACATCAAAGCCAATAGCAAATTAATCAATATGGAAGTGAGTACTCATATTCTTCTACTATGGTAATATTTTACTTCTAGAACGAATGTATTCATTAGTGCTTTCATTAATTATAAGGTACATAAATGTAAACACATGATTTTGAATTCTAGTGAATTTTTGTTTATATTAAAGAAACGATATGTGTGTACATCCTTATGGAATGACTTGACTGTTATGCAAATGAGAAATGAATATTTTTTTAATATTAGAAAGTGATTTTTATTATATGTTTTTATGTGCATGATTGGTTATGATGGAGTCGTCATTTTATGATACTAGTGAGGACACACTAAGATACTCGTCCACTTGTATGGAAAATGATATTGATATTGAAGTATCTTAAGTGATACAAATTTTTAGACAATGCATTTGTAGCGGTTGTACAGACATGAAATGATATTAATTAAACTCTTTGAATAACATGTTAAACAGTTACATTGATTTATTAAAAAAACATATGTCATGGATATTATTCTTTTTCCTTGTATTGCTATAATTTAGAAGTACGAGTATTCACTGTTTATTTAGCTCATCATTATTTTAAACTAACTTTTCAAATTAATTAAGAGATTAAAAGATGAGGGGTAGAAAGGAAAACAATTATCGAAGACACGGACAATCAGTAATGAAGTAATTTTAAATATATTACTTATTTAAATTGATTACTGGACCCTTGCATTTGTAAAATATTATTTATAAAAAATGAATATCAAAATTACTATCGGTTCCCATCTTGATTAATTTCAAGCCCCAAGCCGACTCGCAACAACCAATAGGGCAAAAAGGTGTCCCCTTCTATGTATTTTCCCACATGTAGGCGCTTAAGCGTCGGTTTTGTTGAGTGTGTTATCATGCACCTTTATCTCAAGAAAGAGTGAGCCACATCCTTCTTGTCATAAGAAAAGAATATTCTAAAGAAAACTACAAAAAAAGGAGAATAATCCAAGAGACTCTATAAGGATAAACCACATTCTAGAGAATGTTAGAAGAAAAAGTTCCAAGGGTAACTCAAGAATAACCTGGAAAGATCTAGAGATATGTATGCATATAAAAGAATAACGTAGAACTCTATAGAAACTAGACTATTCTAATGTAATATGTAAAATTCTCTTAGGCTTGATGAGATATTTTTCACCCTCGAAAACTGCTAAGTTTAGAAATAATATTACATCTTTTTGTCAGTTTGAAGGAGAATTGATATATGAAGCCTGAGAAAGATTTAAGGATCTCCTTAGAAAATGTCAACACCATGCTTTACCAGATTGGTTAATAATTTAAACTTTTTACAATGGAATAGTATGATCACTTAGATGTATTATAGATGCTGCTGCAGGAGGATCACTAATGTCAGAACGTTTTGATAAAGCATACTTTTTAATAGAAGAAATGACTACTAACATTTTTCAATGACTATCTTAACGGATAAATCCTAAGAGAGTAGCTAGTATTCATGACTCTGATGCAATGTCTATTTTAGCATCTCAAATTGTTGTTATATCGAAGATTGATCAAATTGGAGTAAACTATTCTCAAATACCACCATTATTAGAGGAAAATTAGCTATAACAGATAATTGATACTCAATCATCTTATGAAACCTTGAATGATATAAATAATCGAAATAACAATCCATATTCTAATTATTACAGCTCTAGATGGAAAAATCACTCTAATTTTAGTTGGAATAATTATAACAATTCAGTGAACCCCTCAAAAAATTTAAACAACCAAGGAAATCTTAATTATCGATCTAATTATCCTTCTGGATTTAACTCTAACCCTAACCCACAAGCTAAGGAAAATAAGTTGACGATGGAAGAAGTAATGTTGAATATGAGAAATCAAATACAAAATCAATGAACTGCTATTAGAAATATTGAAAATCAAATAGGACATATTGCTACTGCACTTAGTAACAGACCTTTGAGAAATCTTCCGAGTACTGTAGAAGTTAATCCAAAATATCAAAATAAGGAGCAAATTAAAGATATTCAATTACAAAGTGGAAAAAAATTTGAAACAAGAATCCAAAGATAAACTGAAGTTGAGGAGAAGGAATAGATTGAAAGCGACCATAATGAAAAAGAACAAATATAAGTTTATGTGCAAAACCACTACCTCCGTTTCCTCAACGATTGAAGCAGAAGAATAAAAACAAACAACAAACAATTTACCAAATTTTTGAAAATCCTTAAAAAGTTAACGATAAAAATTTATTTCATTGAGGCTTTGAAACAAATGTCAAGTTATGTGAAATTTATGAAAAATATAATAAACAAGAAAAGGAAGTTTGCAGATCATGGGACCGTTGCACTCAGTGAAGAGTGTAGCGCTATTATGCAGAAAAAACCTCCTGAAAAGTTAAAAGATCCCGGTAGTTTTACTATACCTTGTGCAATTGGTGAAAAAGTTTTTGAAAAAATCTTATATGATTTAGGAGTGAGTATCAATCTTATGCCTCTATCGATTTTTAAACATTTAGATTTGGGAGAGATTTCTCTTACTACTATAACTCTTCAGTTAGCTGATCGATCAATAACTTATCATAAATGAGTTATAGAAAATGTATTAATAAAAGTGGATAAATTTATTTTTCTTATAAACTTTATAGTATCAAATACGGAGAAAGATAAAAGATTTCTATTATTTTGGGGAGACCATTTCTTGCAACAGGGAGAGCAGTGATAGATGTGTAAAAACGAGAATTAATAATGAGAGTTAATGATCAGGAAGTAACATTTAATATTGTAAAACTATTAAATGTCCTGCAAAAAAAAATAATGAATGTTTTAGGATGGAAGTTATTGATTTTCTAAGTAATGAGCAATTTAAGAAAGTGTTTAAAGAAAAATTAAGGCAAGAAGAATTTTGTGAGAATGAGAACGAAATAAAAGAAGAAAGATTGAATTATATTCAGGACAAATTTGAAATTTTAGATTTATTGAAAAATGATAATAAAAATCTTATTTCTTTTAGTATTAAACAACCTGAACTTAAATTGAAATTATTACATGCCCAATTAAAATATGTGTGAAGATTCATCTATATTGTGCGTTATTGTATCTTTTTAGTTAACTGGAATTGAAGAACAAAAATTAATAGAAATGTTGAAAAGATATTAAAGGAATTAGTTCTTCAATTTGTATGCACAAAATTCTATTAGATGAACAATAAGAATCTAAAGCTGATTCTCAGAGAAGATTAAACTCAATAATGAAAAATATTTTTAAAAAAAAATCTTAAAATTGTTAGATGCTGGAATTATATATTCTATTTCAGACAGTGCTTGGGTGAGTTCAATTCACTGTGTTCCAAAGAAATGTGGAGTGACCGTTGAAGTAAATGAGAAAAATGAATTAATTTCAATTAGACAAGTTATTGTTCGACGAATTTGTATAGACTATAAAAAACTTAAATATGACCATTAAGAAAGATCACTTTTCTTTATCCTTTCTAGATCAAATGTTGGATAGATTTACTGGAAACAAATATTACTGCTTTTTAGATGGACATACCGGGTATCATTAAATTCCAATTGCTCCTGAAAATCAAGAGAAAACAACATTTACAAGCCCTTATGGAACATTTGTTTTTCGTAGAATGTCTTTTGGACTATGCAATGTACCTGCGACATTTCAAAGATGTATGATGCCAATTTTTAATAATTTGATTGAACATGAAATGGAAGTATTATGAATGATTTATTTGTATTTGGGACTTCATTTGAATTATATTTAAATAATTTAGAAAAAGTTACGTAATTATGTGAAAAAATTAACATAGTACTAAATTAGGAAAATATTAATTTATGGTTGCAGAAGGAATTGTATTAGGACATAAAATTTCTGAAAATTACATGGAAGTAAATCCTGCAAAAATTCAGGTTATTGAAAAATTACCACCTCCTACTATGGTTAAAGAGGTGAGAAGTTTTCTAGGACATGTTGGTTCCTACAGGCATTACATAAAAAAAGTTTCAAAAATAACTAAACCATTATGCCAAATTTTAGAAAAAGATACAAAATTTGATTTTAATGAGGAATGCATAAAAGCATTTGAACTGTTGAAAGAAAAATTAATCACTGCACCTATAATAGTTCTAACTGATTAGGAGAAACCATTTGAAATAATGTGCGATGCTAGTGATTATGTTATTGAAGCTGTTTTAGAACAAAGGCACAACAAAGGTGTTAAAGTAATATATTATGCTAGTAAAACTCTAAATGATGCTCAAATTAATTACACTACTACTGAAAAAGAGTTATTAGTTATTGTCTATGCTTTTGATAAATTTAGACCTTATTTTATTGAAACCATGTATAGTCATACAGATAATTCTGTTATCACATACTTGATGCAAAAGAAGGATGCTAAACCAAGATTAATTAGATGGATACTTCTATTACAAGAGTTCGATTTTATTATAGTTGATAGAAAGAGAAATGATAATCAAATAGCTGATCATTTATCTGAACTAGAAAAAGAAATATTAACTAATTATACAAATGAAATTTTGGAAAATTTCTCTGATGAACAATTATATAATAATGATGAAATGAATATATCGTGGTGTGCCGATATAATAAATTATATTGTAAGTGATATTCTACCAACAGATATTAAGAATCAACAATTAAAGAAATTTATATATGATTCAAAATTCTATTTTTGGAATGACCCATATTTATATAAACAATATAAAGATCTAATTATTAGAAGGTGTGTGCATTATGAAGAAGCTCAACAAATAATTGAAAGATATCATGATTCTGAATTCAGAGAACATTTTGGAACAAATAGAACAGAATATAAAATTTTGCAAGCTGCATTTTATTGGCTTACTCTTTTTAAAGATGTTGGTGAATATATTAAAACATATGATCGATGTTAGTGAGTAGAAAATATTTCTAGAAGAAATGAAATGTCTCTAAATTACACATTGAAAGTTGAAATTTTTTATGTATGGGGATTAGATTTTATTGAAACATTTATGTCATCTTTTAGAAGTTTATATATATTACTTGTTGTTGATTATATGTCTAAATCTATTGAAACTGTTGTTGTATCTAAATGTGATACTCGAAGTGTTTCTAAATTTTTAAATAAAAATATTTTTACAAGATATGGAATGCCGAGAGTAATTATTACAGATGAAAGATCGCATTTTAGGAATAAGAGAATCGAGATATTGATTAAAAAATATGATATTATGCATAGATTCTCTACTGTTTATCATCCTCAGACCAGCAGTCTAGCAGAGATATCAAATCGTGAAATAAAACAAAATTTAGAAAAAGCTGTAAATCTCTATAAATTGGATTGGTCTGCTACATTAGATACTACATTATGAGAATACAAAACTGCTTATAAGACTCATATAAGAATGTCCCGATATAGACTTATTTTGGAAAAAGATGTCACATACCAGTAGAATTATGACATAAAACATTTTGGGCTATTAAGAAATTTAATTTTAATTTAAAAAGATACCGGTGAGAAAAAATTATTGCAAGTCAATGAACTTGAGGAGATTAAAAATAAAACATATAATAGTGCAAAAATTTATAAAGAGAAAATGAAAATATGGCATGATCGGAAGATTATTAAAAATATGCTTAAACCTAGAAAAGAAGTTTTATTATATAATACAAGATTGAGATTATTTCCAGAAAAGTTGAAATCTAGATGGTTAAGTGATTAAAGTGTATCACTATAGAACTGTCGTTATTAAAAATCCTAAAACTGGAAAAACATTTAAAGTTAATAGACATCGATTAAAACATTATTAAGAATGACACATATCATAATTTAAAGAAATTTTGATGTTAAATCATCCTGATTAAATAATGGTACGTCGGGCTCACGATGTTAAACCAAAAGTTTTGTGGAGGCAACCCATATATAAATTTATATATAACTATTTTGTTTAATAAGTGTTTTTAGGAAATAATAATATTTTTAATCCTACAGAATTTTAGATATCAAAAACTAAGACAAATATTGGTATTGAAGGAAAAATTTGAAATCGAATTGAACAAAAAAATAAGAGACGCAATTTTAGCCTCTGGCGCCCGTCTACACGGACCATGGCGTCGACAACGCCATCGGGAGCGCCAACGACATCTCGAGCAGTTTCGCGCGTTCAGGACAAATGTGGCGGACTTTGGCGGGATTGCACTACAAAATAACCGTCGATAGGTGTTTTTAAAGGCCTAAAAACTTTCTTGGACGACCATAAACTTTCAATTTTCAAAATCCATGGCTTTCAATTCTAGAAATACTTCCAGGCATGGTGTTTTCAATAGAAGAAAGTTTATCAGTTTTGACGCGCAGAGATTATACGACAAAGTCATTGCGAATAGACTTATCAAGGAGAGAGGCTTTGTCAATCATGGATTGAGTAATCCAAGTTCACAGATTGAGAAAATCATTGTACAGAGACTTGGGAAGTTATATATTATACTACCGCTGCAGTTGTTGTATCAGTAGTAAAGGAATTCTATGCTAACTTACATGAAATTGCCCAAGGAGTCGTCTTCGTTCGACGTAAGGCTGTACCATTTACTCCGGCTCGAATTAATGATTTGTATATGATAGAAAACGTTCTAATATGTTATTATACGAACTTTATTCCAACGAGAGATATGATGCAGGATGTATATAACTTTCTGATGGATGAAAATGATGATTAGAAAATCAGAGATGGGGGATATGTTAGTTTCTCCGCTTCACTTCTTAATTCAATATCAAAACATTAGCATTTCTTCATATCTGCAAAATTACTCCCTAACATGAAGATTTAGTAGAGTTATAAGAAAAAGTGTCATTTTAAACTAATGCATTTAAATGAAAAAGCCCATTGATGTGGGATCAATAATTTTCAAATCTATTATGGGTATTATTATGAATGGGTCAATATATGAACCGGGGCATCCTTCCACAATCTTCTTACTATGTAGTCAATCTCAAGTGTCATATGAAAGTTGGGAGAAAGTATTATTATCTTGGGAGCCCATGATTCCTATTGATGACAATTATATTGGGAATTGGAATGAAGCATTAGATGTTATCTTAGATCATCATCACATGCTTCAACACCATTAATGCTGCAAACAGTTGAAATTTCAATAGCTTTGGAGAAGAAAAATTAAGAAAATAGAAAGAAACTTCAGAGTATTATGAATGCAATAGGAAATCTTAACTACATTTTTTATTACATAGATTGGAGGATGAAGAACTTTGATCATACTGAAACAATTAAAGCAGGATTAGTGCAGATGTTCATAAAAAATGGATTGATCGATAAAAATTAGACAGATCA
Source organism: Phalaenopsis aphrodite (assembly GCA_003013225.1). NCBI lineage: Eukaryota > Viridiplantae > Streptophyta > Magnoliopsida > Asparagales > Orchidaceae > Phalaenopsis > Phalaenopsis aphrodite. Next base: position 44,751 of record NEWO01000510.1, on the reverse strand, counting down.
ATTCTCATACTGACCCTTATATAATTTGTACATCCATGACCACTCTATGGTAGATATTAGAGGAGAAAGTACTAAAAATGAAGTAGAAAAATTGAAGAAGTTGGACTCTATACTATCTTAAAGTAATTATGTTTTTAATGTGATTGTATGGATTTAATTTACTTAACTTTACTTTGTTTTAGAACTCTATTAATTTTGATTGTGTGTATAGTTTTGTGTCAGCATTTTAGTGTTGTGACTTGATTTCGACGTTGAATTATAATTTAGTTTGCTTTATGTATGTTAAAGTGTGATTAAGAAAATGTATTTGTAAAAAGTATATTTTTATATATAAAAGTTAGTTTGGTATTCTTTATGAATTATTTTAAGATGAAAATTAATGTTCAAAAAGACTAAATAGAGTGATGAAAATTAATGCTCAAAAAGACTAAATAGACTTTGGAGTGAATTGAAAGAAAGTTGAAAATTGTGAAAATAAAAAAAAGTGAATTTTTGGCCACTAGCGCCGATGGCGCCGACAACGCCCTCGACCTGCAAACCACCCAAACCCCTTAAAATTCGTGATTTGCACAGTAAAAACATCATTTTTACCCTTTTGGTCACCTTCAACCTCCAGTTTTTACACTTAGGGCTTACTATTGCTTCGTTTGAGGCGATTTTAAGGCAAAGGAAATTCGGATTTCATCTTCTCTAGGTAAGAGCTATACTTTGAACTAAAAATTTTTTATTTTCACCAAGAATTTATCTTACATTGCCGAGATCCAAAATTTTTAAAGTTTTAGAAGATTTTGAGAAAATTCTTTGATGAAGAACTCTTATTCAGTATATTTAAGTTTAAAACGTTCCACATTATGATTTTCAGAATTTTTTGGAATTTATTTGAATTTTATCAAATTTTCTTAGATTACCATGGCACCGAGAAAGAACAAGGGAAAGAGAAAGGTAGATTTTGATGATAAAAAATTTGTCAACTACAAAGCTAACATTTGTTTCAGTAGTCTACTTGCAACTGAGAAAGCAATTCCGGATCGAGAATTTAAAAATCCGGGTGGAGAAGTCAAAAGATTAATCAATGCTCGATAGCATGAGAATTTTGTTACTTTACTGCCGAAGTTATTATTGGTGTAGTGATGAAGTTTTATGCCAACTTTAAAAAAACTTCTGAAGACTACGTATTTGTTCGTGGGAAAATGATAGAATTTACTCCAAGGAAAATTAATGAATTTTATCAGTTAGAGGATGCATATAGCTGCCAGTAGAAATAATGTTTTGCTACAAATGAGGTCTTAGATGAAGTTATTTCTTTTCTTACTGATGGAAGAGGAGCTTGGAAGGTGAAAAATGATGTTAAGGTAAACTGTCCTCTTTCTATGTTAAATGTAGTATCTAAGACCTGACACTACTTTATTTCCGGTAGAATGATACCAACAAATCATCATAGTGAGGTTACAAAAGAAAGAGACATCTTGAACTTCTGTATCCAGCAAATGAGAAGGATAGATGTAAGCTCTATTGTTTATAGAAACACTCGTTTTATTGCTTTGGGAGAGACTACTAGTGGTTTAGCACACCCTGCCCTGATCTTCACACTATGTGAACA
>NEWO01000510.1:6114-38648 GCA_003013225.1 Phalaenopsis aphrodite | reverse complement strand
AAAAATCCTCCAAATACATCGAATCTTCTAAAAACGGGGTCTGCACCGCTTTTGGCGTCGTCAGCGCTGGTTTGGCGTCGTCGGCGCTGAGTAAAAAATCTCCGCATTAATTTGTTCTGCGTTGCCAGCGCTGAAGTCATTTTGACTCCAAATTTCATCCTTTTTGCTTTCTTTTTTCTTTAAGCTCTAAAAATCAACAACCTGCAAGAAAACATCAAAATACTTTTCATTAAACTGCAATACCATCAAAAATAGATATAAAATATAGGTTTAAAAATACATATATTTTTTGTGTATCATTAGTCTTCAGGGGAAGGGGAGTGGGAGCTTTGGAGTGAGATCATGTATCCTCCTAGCCTAGCCACGAATTTAGAGAATAAACCTGAGATTAGTCAATGATTTTCTATAATATTGAATCAGGGTAGAGAATTCAAATTGCTCTTAATTAGCACAATACATATTTAAACCATTTATTTCATCTCATTTCACCAAAAACTCATTGTAGTGAGAAAGATGTTTTTTCATATTAGAAAACTTCATTAATAAACATAGTTTATCAGTTACTGTTTTAAACTTTGCACTTAAATTTTGCTAGTAGTTAATAATTTAGTTCTGATAGTATCTCAAACATTCGAAATTAGTGATAGTAATTTCATTTTATTTCTGTGAATTTTCTAGTTAATTTATCATTCCAAATTTAAAACTTCCTCGTGAGATCGATATTTGGAACTTAAATAGAAAGTTTTATATTACTTGATAACGATACGTATACTTGCGTAGAATCTCAACATTAAGTGTTTAACGTTATTATTTAAAAAATATCACATTAAGTTTTTGGCATCATTGTAAAGCGGAGTCAACTTTATAAATTTCAGACAACTATATTTTCGGGGATCAAGTGGCAAGCATTCCGTAAAGAATATCGAGGTATTCACATTTTCATTGGGTTGCTTTAGTTTGTTTTACAGTTTTCTAGTGGAGAACATCGAATCAAATTTCTTTTATCTAAAATAATTCGATATAAACTATGTGAATTTGTTAGGAGACCTAACTCACAGACAGTTTTTTATGAAGCTGAATCTAAAATTCTGACTCGATTATTTATTATCTTTCATGGATAAATGATTGTTTAAGACATTATCTGTTTGTTTTCTTATTAAACTTTCAAATTTGTTTCATGGATTATTTATTTGCTTTCTAGAACGCACGGTCAGTATGTTTTTATCATAATATTACTGATTATTATATTCTGTTTTCAATGTTATATGTTTTTCTTTAAATAGCTTAAGTTCTTCTATGTTGAAATTTTAACATAGTCATTTTCAAAATTTTTGTAAGCTGGATCCAGAACAATTGAATTATAATAGAAAAGTTGTTATTATTCTTATGTTGTTATATGAGTTCAACCTTTTCTACGTCGAATAAACCCCTTATTTGACGCTGTCGGTGAAGTATTAGAAGGCCACCTAACATAGTTCGCGAATATGTTCCGTATGACAAAAGAGATATTCATTGATATGCTTAATGAATTTGAAAACCATCATGGATTACACGGATCCACAAGAACGACAATAAGAGAGGTTTTAGCAATAACCCTCTTCATCTTATCACAGAATAAATCTATTAGAGCTATGGAGCGATTTCAACATTCATTGAAGACTATTGGCAAGTATTTCACAGTGGGTTTGAATGCTCTTATATGTTTAGCGTCCAAGATAGTTAAGCCCAAGGATCCCACAGTCTTAGTTTATTCTACACATATAGCAAATGACCCTCGATACATGACATTATTCAAGGTATTTTTTTTTTAAATATCATTCATACATTAACATGAGTTACACGTGAAATCGTAATGAACTATACCAAACTTGACAGAACTGTATTGAAGTTATTGACGAAACGCACGGCTATCCCGTATAGAGAAGTTTGCATACATTGAAAGTTGTGGTGCTCCCACACAAAATATGATGGTCATATATAACTTTAACATGTACTTCACTTTTGTTATGGCTGGATAGGAGGAAAGTGCACACGATAGCCATGTTTTTAAGTTTGCAACCAAAAATTAAAGAAATTGATTCTCGTACCCACCTCTAGGTACGTAGATATAGAAAATACATTCGGTACTTCTGGTTCATTACTAATTGACGTATTTTTCCAGGTAAATATTACTTGATTGACGCTGGATATACTTTGTAGAGGGGATATCTGAAGCCAAACCCTGATATGAAGTACCACATTCCAAATTTTGAAAGATTCAGAGAGGTTGCACGTTGTAGGAAGAAAATGTTTAACAAGAGGCACTCCTCCTTATGCGGCGTGATTGAAAGATCCTTCGGAATGTGGAAGAAAAAGTGGGTGATATTACATGATAGGCTGACTTACCCATTTCCGAAACAAGTGCAGATAGTAGTTGACACTATACACTACAAAACTACATTTGATAACAGTCTCTAAATCGGATGTAGACTTCACCCTCGCAGAAGATGATCAACTCTAGCTCCCGCCAGAAGCATTCAAATTCCATGTAAGACAATCCATACCACAATTACAAATGGAATCATAGAATGTTGACACACGAGACGGTGAAGGTGCATCGGAAATGACAACATTGAGAGAACAGATAACGGATGACATTTTTGAATCTTGAATGGACCTGTCTTATTAAATTAAAAATTTTTATGTTTATTGTATCTCATTTGCATCACAGATATTTTTGGATTTGAAACTTTAATATGATTGCATTTTCTTTATTTTATGTTTGAATTTTATATGACTTTTTTATGCGGGCTTGTGAGCTACATGATGAAACTCGGGACCTTATGGGTTTTTCTAGATGGTCTATTGCCCATTGTTGGTAGTGTTACATTTGAAATCCCAATAAAGGTCACCAAATAGTTTCTTCTTTTCGGTGCATCTGTTTATGAAGCATTTCTAAATTGCTTTTTTTTGTATATGCCCAATGAGGGCAACCAAATACATTTGTTCTTTTCGGGCAAACGAGTTACTAGGCTACTCTGCATGGCATCTTTTGGTGATATGCGCATGTGACACATGGGAGGTTGGTTATATGTTAAATGCAACCAAGAACTCATTTCTTTAGAAGGTCAACTGTCGTATTGTAGTGACAGATTCGTTGTGTCGTTAGTTCTCTGAGCCCTCACATCTGTAATTTTTTTTTTTAGTTTTGTAATTTTCACAAGTTTGGCTTCTTTCTTCACCATGTGAGTTTTATTTATTTATTTTTTCTTGTAGGCTTGTGAGGTCGATGATGAGTTATTTGACCTTTCTCAGTTCTTCAGATAGTCTGTCTGTCACTGTTAGTTGGCATCACATGTGAAATCCTAATGAAGAGAGTCGACTTCCTTTTTATTTTTTGCGATTTGATTTTAAGGATCCTCAGAATGGCCTTTATTGGTGATATGCATATGTGGCACTCCTGAGGTTGTTTTTGTGTTGGTAAAAAACAACCAAGAACCTTATTTTTTACGAGATCTACTGTCTTCTTGTAGTTACAGATTCGCTGGTTAGAATAATGAGTTCTCTAAGCCCTCACGCCTGAATTTTTTTTAATCATTTTTTATCTTTATTCAGTATTGTTTTTTATTCAATTTCCATGATTTTTTTTATTTCATCTAATTTTATGACTAACGTGTTCTCTCTTGAATTATTATAGGAAGAAGATCTCCAAGTTCTCATGGAACTCCGGGCGAGTGTTATGTCGCTGTGGACTGTCGTCTTTGTTACTCACGTCACGTCGGTCACATAGCTACGGGCGGCATTTCTACAAGTGCTCGCGGTGGGCAGACGGTCCGGACAAGTGTGAATTCTTCAAGTGGACAGTCAGCCCGATTCCACTGTCGATAGTGATCGGGGTATGATGGTATTCCTACAAGACAATGTTGCTTGTGACATGCTTCTGTATTTTAAGATGAATGTTATCATACTTTTAATTGTAATTTTAAAATGTATTTTCTTTTTTTTAGGTTTCTTGATACTCACTATTAAGTGATGTGTGTATCTTTTTTGTACTGTTATGAAATTTTTTTTTTCTAAACTATCAAATATATAGCTGAAACAATTTTGTTGCAAACAACACAACTGCATAGTAGTAAAATGATCATTTATCCAGAAACAGTTGTAAATCAATTATTTTGCAAGCGCACAAACCAAATAGCTAGACAGTTTATTCAGATCAAGGACAGAATGATCATTTATCTACAAACAACTGCAAATCAGCTATTTTCCAAACACATAAACGAAATAGCCAGCCAGTTATCTGGATCAACTGTTGATCAACAGCTTATCTAGATAAGCTGGATAAGCTACAGCTGCCCCAAACAGACCCTAATTCTATTATGGTGTCTGCTAGATTGCCGACCCCACTTAGTGGGATCAAGGCTTGTTGTTGTTGTTTGCGATTACAAAAACATAGAGGTGTTTCTACACTATATTTGATTTGGATAACCATGATGCAAGTATATATGCCTTAATGTGGATGAGTTGCTTATTTGTGGTACAGAATTAAATACTATTAATAACGCCAAAGTCTTATGATCATCTCATTTTGATATGACCTGCTTACAAACCTCGTGGCATATGTACCTTTGTGGTAGAAAACAATTCTAAATGTTGCTTAATTGTGACTGCCAAATTAACATAACAAAGGCAAATAGCATTCTTAAAATGGTAAAAGCATGAATATTCACTTAATCCTTAAATAGTGAGATAAATGTTGAATGATGGGATAGTATCTCTTAATTTTGTAAGGATTGAGATGAACCTAGCAAATCCTTTGAGAAAACCACTAGGAAAGAAATTGGTGAAAAATCCATCACGGGTAGTGAAGCATATGCCTTTCACAGAAGTTAGTAGAGATTAATCCACCCTATGTAAACAGTGATCACATGAAGTAGATACATATGGGGAACAATAAGTTTACGGCCAACTCAGTGATGCACTATCACTTTATTATTTAAATTTGTCCATTACTAAGATGTTGGATAGGGAATAACTACAATGAACAAGGTAAAGCTATGCGGTTAATGATCTTCATGTCCCTAATTTTGGACGGTGTTACAAGTACCACTGCAGACTAAATGGAGTCACCTATATGATTATGATTTTCACACCGCACCTATCTAGGTGCAGTGGCAACTTTATGGCTGTGGTCTGACTTTTCCAAAAAAAAAATAAAAATTTGTAATAGTCACCGCACCTAGCTTATCAGCAGATTATTCAATAAGTTGAAGCTGCCACAAACAGACCTTTATATAATAAACCAGAAGGTTATTCTTATTACTCTCAACGACACGTGCACAACGCATGGGACTTCATCCAAGAGAGCTACCGGCAGTGCCTTCTGCACAAAGATATGTTCTTTGAGGGGCAGCAATGGTCCTAAAGACACTTCTTGCACATCACTCAACACACAAGATTTCTTACTTCATTTTTCCTTCTCATACTTTACTAATATTCTAAAAACATATCCAGTTAATTCAGTAGCTTAATTTGTTCCATTTTTGCAATTATGTACCACAAAAAGTTCTATTAATAAAAAATCTCCTTACCCCTTTATCAAATTAATATGCATGATCATTTTTTCAAATTTAAGTATTAAAAAAATTGGACAAAAAATTCATCAGAAGTCAGAGTTTCATTGTCCAAACTACTACCATGAAAAACCAACACCTGGATATAAATGCAAGGAAGAAAGCAAAGGTAGAACTAAAGCAGAAAGATGACGTACTGTTGGTGTAATGGCGACAGTCATGCTTGCCAACTACCAATTGAGTGGACCACTCTTCACTGAAATTGTTAGCCGCTTCAATACCATTGACATCACAAAATCCAACAAACCAGCACCTTATCTTTGGTATCCTTTTCAGTGACCTTTTCAAAACCACTCCTGAAATTATTTAGTTTAAGTTACGCCAGCAAAAAAGAGGAAAATCAAATATAACACGCTCATTCACACAACATAAACTTCTAATATTTTTATATCATCTTTTACATAACCGATAGGATTCACAAAAAAAACTCCGCATAGAAAGCATAAGGCTAATGATGATGTGACGACAGTTGAGAACAAATACTGTGTGGTGTGAATGAGGTGGCACCCAGAAGCTAAGCAGGGCTGCATGGCAGCATCAGTGCTAGCTAGTATAATATATAAGGGAGCAGCAGCCCAAATCAGAAGCAAGCAAGTGGCTGTGGGGAGAATAGGGCAAACAATGGCAATGGCGGTATATGCTGGAGTACCTAGGACTCAGACATCTTTAAGCTCGGAAGATACAGAGAGAAAAGGGAGAAGAAAAGAAAAATAAATGAAAGAGAATATTTCTTAATTTTATACAAAATTTCAAGTAGACAATTACAACAGGGATTAATCTAAAATATACTTCAGCAAACTCTGCCTAGAGAAATAATGCTTACAATTATTAATATTTAGGGGCATTTACATACATACCAACCAATTCTTATGGATTTACTTATCTAACACCTAAACTCTGCTTTTTAAATTAATACAACCCAAATCTTCAATACCACAACAAAAATATCAATACCTTTAACTTTTATAAAGTGAAATACATTTTTTCGTGCATAGGTGAAGTGGCATATATGTAAAAATTAAAGTTTAGGTGTTAGATATGCAAATGCATATAAATTGAGTGGCATGTCTGTAGATCTTCCTCATAGTAATGATAATAGTCAGAATGAGTTCCATCCATAGAGATGCTTTTTCATGAATGGCATGCTACAGAGTGCACATGTACAATCCCAACTTCCTATTTATTGGTTTGGCAGTGGTACAAAGCATGCATACTCTAATGTAGGGTTAATTTAGGATAATTTTCAGACAGCATAACTTTGCAAACTCCTAACACACTTTTAATTTTGGCTATAACCTTCGAGCTAAGCTTTTAGCAACAAGATTTACTTCAGTGTGATAACTGTAAGAAAGTTGTCTGACTTTAGAGGGAAAAGGTCCATATATAATACCTTGACCAAATTTAAGAATTTTTGTTGTTCCAAGAAAATCTCTATAACCAATTTTACAGATAATAATAATTGTCCCAAACTAACCATTTATCGTGTTACATATTTGGCTAGTAAACATATCGTTATGGGTTCTATAATGTCTTGTTGATCTCACTCGTGCGCAATATTGAATCCCGGCCCTAGGAAACTAGTCTTGAGCTTATAGTTTTTGTGGCTGGACTCCCTAATTTAATTGGTTTCACCTTAGTTAAATCCTCAACTACCTTATAATATAGTTCTAAACAAGCTTGAATTCCATAAGTTGTACTAGACCAAACCCAACATAGCCTTGAAGTCAATCATGACCCTGTCCGGGTTGTAGAATTAACCAAGACAGGAACAGACAATCGGACGGTAATAGGCATAATTTCTATTATTTTATTTTTATCACTAAAAGTTTAATATTCAAATAATAATTAAAAAAGCCATTAAAAAAAGAAATTTAATCAACAAATAAAAATTTACATTTCTTGTTGTTAATCTGGCCTTCTATACACAATTATCTCCTTTATATTCATTTCATTCAAAAGCTTAAACTTGAAAAGATATTAAAATAACATAAAGAATTAGATAAGATAACCTAGTAGAATAATCATACTTCTAAAGTACAGTAACCCAAAAAAAAGAAGACAATACGTATCTTGATCTTTCATATTTCGTTATAGAAAATCATATAATAATCTTATGTATGTATTCATAACATTTGCTCAATAAAAGTAAATCTAAAATTTTATATGCATTGACTTTAACTTTACTTTTCAATGTGTAATTTCTTATGACTTAGTATACATCATTATTGACCTCACTTTTGTGAGAACCCTAAATTGACACCTATAGACAGGACATGCTTTGTCACCTACATCAACTCAAGAATCTCAGATACCACTTTTGGGTCAAATCATATTAACACCCAAAATGATCAGATCAGCTATGACAAACCCTAATTTGATCAAATCATGACCCAATGGCTACCACAGTGACCATTTGGTCAATACTCATACCCAATTGGTCAACTTTGGTCAAATTGGTCAACCCTGGTCCAAATGATCAACTTTGGTCAACCTTGGTAAAGCTAAACCGTTTGGTCAACCCAGACACCAAATTGGTCAAACTTGACCATTTGGTCAACCTAAACACCAAATTTGCCCGTTTGGTCAACTAGACCCCATTGGTCAAACTTTGGTCAAAATGGTCAATTTTGAACCTCATGATCACCACATTGACCATGTGGTCATCCATAGACTTAAAACCATTACCATATGGTCAATTTGATCATCCTGGTCAACTTTGGTCAACCTTAGTCAAACCCAAAACATACCACCAAATCTAATGACCCCATGAATAACCTAACCATGCCATGGTCAAGTAAGTCACCCTGGTCAATCCTGGACCTAAATTGGTCAATCATGGTCAACCATAGTCAACCATGGTCAACTTAGCCAAACTTGGTCAACATTACCATTTTTTGTTGAAATTTGGTCTTTTCATCAAGTTATTTTATTCTCTTAATTAATTATTTATTTTTTTGATTAAATACAGTGAAAGTAAAGATTATTAGACCAAGGATTTAAGCTTAAAATCATGGTTTAAAACACATGGCAAGACAAAACCCATGGCCACTCTAAACCCATGATTTATACTTAAACCCTAAATTCACTTCATGACAAATTGTCAATGGGTCACCCATGACCCATGAAACCGACCATGACATGACAAACATTCGTGAAAAAACCATGAGTCATGATTTTTGACTCAAGACAAAAACCATTATGAAACCATCATGAAGGAAAGAAGGATGTGTCATTCTTTCATGAAATATAAAAGGAAGATATGGTGAGATCATCACTCACCTCAATCTTCATCCAATGGGAGAAGGAATCATTCAAACCCTTATACTATACATAATTAGAGTCATCATGACCAAATTATGGACATTGGGAATGAGAAGGCATGTATGTCATCTCACCTCAAAATATGAATTGTAAGGTCATTTGGGGGAGGCTAGGGCTTATCCACCACACAAACCACCCAATGGAAGAGAGCCAAAACTAGGATTCAATCATCATCCTAATGGAGGCTCATTACATATATCACATTGTGAAGCTCATCCATGGTAATTGATCCCTGGATACTGCTAATATGCAAAGTACAACAATAATTCATATTATATTTCACTTATATTTTCTTATTTTGCAACAAAACCAAAAATTTCATCCTGAAGAAAAATAAGAATTTAACTTTTAATTTATATATATTAGGATACTACGCAAGTATACATATCGTTAACAAGTAATATAAGACTTTTTGATTAAGACCTGAATATCAAACCTACAGGGAGAATACGCAATATGCACTATTGAACAACAAACTTTCTATTTTTAATAAAAAAGATAATTATCTAAACTAAAGATAATTTTTGCAATAATGAAATTTTAAATATTTTGGTATGTTCAATATTTTGATATAACAATGACAATTTAAAAAGAAAACTAGAGTTTTTGTAGAAGAAAAGCACTAAATATGAAAATATTTTTCTTTTTTTTTTATGAATCAGTAATAAGTATAGGGATTTTGTTGTATAAGTATGCAAATTGTGTTGTGTTAAATAAGAGCAATAATGTTCTTTACCCTTACTAGAGATGCTATAAAGAACATTGGCTAATTTAAAGTTTGAATAGTTCTAAAGATCGGCTAGGCAGGGAAGATACTAGCTCTCACTCTAGAGTTCCTTCGATTCCCTCCACTTAAGGGCTAGCAATCTCGTATCAGACCTAAAACAATAAATCAAGTTGGGGGTTTTAACCTTTCACTTTAAAGTCCTCTAACTCTACACCCTTCAATAAATATTTTCCTATTTATTTGAACTCAATCATATGACTTACATTCTCATTCATACAACCTCATGTGATTTTTTCTAATTGTTGACTAAGATAATACCAGTTCGGTTATTACATGTTCTCACAACAAATTTTAACATTTGGATTGGTCAAATCAAAAAGTAAATAAAATACATGGATTTAAATCATCACAACTTTTTTCCATCATTGAAGATCAATATTTTTCACAACTTCTGTCCAAAACTTAATTACTTATCATTTTAAGAACAAAAATAAATAAAACTACTCAGAATCCATGGAAAAAACAAAACCACAATTTAGTTTAAAAGAAGAAATTATTGTCAAACCAATAACAAGTCTCAATTAAAACCAAAAGTAGTCTTAAAATAGAAAGATAAAAACTTATCTCAAGTTCTCCACCAAACTCTTGAAATTCCTTTGATTAATTTCTCCTTACAATCACTCAAAATAAAATAACAAAAAGGATAAAATAAAAGTAAAAGTAGTGTCTGAAAATCTCTCCGAACTAACTATCCAAATAAGAACTTTCAAAACTTTCCAATACTTTTAGGACCTCTTTCAAAGTCTCAATCTTCTTTCTTTTATAAATTTTCAAAAGGTGTCTTGGTTTCTCTTCAAAATATGTCTAGATTCGATGTATTTCCCCAAGAGATGCATCCTTTCGTGATAATTTTTGTCCATGGTGGTTATAACCACCTATTAAGCCAATGGGTGCCTCAAAACCTCTTCAAAATTCGCAGAAACCGAATTTACTCGTCCAATAACTGTCATTGGCACTTAGGCACGGCCTTCTATGTTTAACCGGCGCTTAAGCGTCGGATTTGGAGCTTAGGCGTCAAAAACCTTTTGCACATTTTTCACATTTTTGCTCCAAATTTGATTCTTTTTCACTTCTTTAAGTATTTTTTATCATTTTACTTGTATCTGCAAAAAAAACACAAAAATACCTTCCATTAAAGCGCAATATCTCAAAAATAGGTATAAAAATGTGTCTAAAAATATTATATATTTTAGGTGTATTAATTCCCCAAACTTAAAATGTTACTCGTCCTCAAGTGACACTTTAATCTTTAAAAACTAAATATGTATGATATGTATATGAGTTTTTTTAGGAGTTACTAAAATTTTGATTTAAAAATATAGCTGTCTAATTTAGAAAAAATATTCAGTAAATGAGACCAGCTTAAAGCTTATAAATTCTTAAAGTTAACAAAGATGAAAATATGAATTTCTATCTAATTCAAAAATGTATTGTAGAATTTTCAAATTTAGAATTTAATTCTTTTATTATCTTTAGTTAAAATTTTCATTAAAAATAAGTTACTTACTGTATTATATCTATAAGCTTAAGAGTTTCTAAAATTTTATACTTTAAAAAGATCAAATGTAGAACCAATTTTTTATTAGGCACTAATCCTCAAGTTTCTCCTTCCTAATTTTTTTTTCTTTTTCTTTCTCTTTTCTTTCTCATTTTTTTTCTTTTTTTTTTATTTTTCAGGCAATGATTACTATATCTGGATAGGTCTTTAATGATTTTGAATTCCACTTCTTCTTTCCTAAAGCAAAATCTTGATATAAATCTTTCTTTTTGTTATGAGTCAGTAATAAGTATAAGAATTCTGCTGTACAAGTATGCAAATTATGTTATGTCAAATAAAAGCAATAATATTCTTTACCCTTACTAGAGATGCTAAAAGAAAATCGACTAATTTAAAGTTTGAATATTTCTGAAGACCGGCTAGAGGGAAGATACTAGCTCTCGCTCTAGAGTTCTCTTAACTCCCTCCACTTAGGGGCTAACATTCTCGTATCAGAACCTAAAACAATAAACCAAATTGGGGTTTTAACCTTGTCAATTTAAAGTACTCTAACTCTACACCCTTCAATGAATATTTCCCTATTTATTTGCATTCAGTCATATGAACTACATTCTTGTTCATACAACCTCATGTGATTGTTTCCAATTGTTGATTAAAACAATACCAACCTAGTTCTTACAAGTTCTCACAATAAATTTTAACATCTAGATTGTTCAAATCAAGAAGTAAATGAAGTGCATGGATTTAAATCATCACAACTTCTTCCATCATTGAAGATCAATATTTTCCACAACTTCCGTCCAAAACTTAATCACTTGTCATTTTAAGAAGAAGGATAAAGAAAACTACTCAGAATCCATGGAGAAAATAAAACCACACTTTAGTTTAAAAGAAAAAACCATTGTCACACCAACAAATGGTCTTAATTAAAACCAAAAGTAGTCTCAAAACAGAAAGATAAAAACTTATCTCAAGTCCTTGACCAAAGTCTTGAAGTTCATTTGATTATCTTCTCTTTACAATCACTCAAAATAAAATAACAAAAAGGATAAAATAGAAGTAAAAGTGGTGTCTGAAAATCTCTCCAAACTAACCCCCCAAATGAGAACTTTCAAAACTTTCCAATACTTTCAGGATCTCTTTCAAAGTCCCAATCTTCTTTCTTTTATAATTTTTCAAAAGGTGTTTTGGTTTCTCTTCAAAATATGTCTAGATTCGATGTATTTCCCTAAGAGATCCATCCTTTCATGATAATTTTCGTCCATGGTGGTTATAATCACCTATTAAGCCAATAAGTGTCTCAAAAACCTCTTCAAAATTCGCAGAAACTGAATTTATTAGTCCAATAATTGTCACTGGCACTTAAGTGTGGCCTTCTCTGTTTAGCCGACGCTTAAGCGTCGGATCTGGTGCTTAGGCGCCAAAACTCTTTTGCACATTTTTGCTCCAAACTTGATCATTTTTCACTCCTTTAAGCATTTTTCATCCTTTTTACCTGTAATTGCAAGAATAATAAAAAAATATCTTCCATTAAAATGCAATATCTCAAAAATAAGTATAAAAATGTGTCTAAAAATACTATATATTTTAAGTGTATTAGTAATCTTCAACCAGAAAAACTATCCACAGCCATCATAAGATTGTTCCTTCTTCCCCGAGTAAACCCTAGCTCAGCCATGGCTTCACCAATCCTATAAATAGGCTAACCCGTGAGCTTCCAAGTGGAGAAGACACACTGACAGTCTCCAATCCCAAAAGTTCTCAACAGCAAGTTTGTTCTCCAAACCCTTAGGAATTAATTCCCCCTGGATTGAGCTCATAAAACCCACTGACATGTCCTAATTTCACTCCCCAATTCTAGGGCAATTTTCGGGTATGACAATAACCCACTCAAAATTCCAAATTATCTCTTCGAAAAGCTTCCTTAAGCTCTACAAAGTGATTCCCAATCAAAATTGGTCTTCCTCATAGGCTCTAACCCACTCCTTAGAGAAATTGTGATCCCATTTCATCAAGCTCATACCCAGAGCCAATTTAAATTCAAATTGAGTCAAGAGGAAGCTTCCTGAGCTCAAGGTGAAGCTTTAGGACATTTTCAATCAAAATTTCATCCTCTGAGACAAAGATATGGTGCTAAATCCTAAATGCGCCTCGGTTTTCAGACATTGTGAACAGGATCGTTTCAAAATCCTTACATCACCGTATAGATATGTTCGCTTTCTTCAGATGAAGCTTTAGGAACAATTTCAAAAAAGTTTTATCAAGAATCGAGCGAGATCTGAAGCCCTAATCACGAACGGGTCTTGGTTTATCCTCCTTTTGGGACGATGAACCGATGTTATCCATTTTCGTGTATAGAAAATGGCCGGCTCTGATCAAATCGAATTGAAGTTTTGTCCGTATGAAACAAACAGAACCGCGGACCACGTGTGATGCCACGTGTAAAGTGCTTGGAATCACGTGCTGCCACATCTGTTTTGACACATACGATGATCGAGTCAGCCGCCACGCTGGATAAATATGAAATTTTTTCTATTTATTTAAATACAAAAAATGACAAAAACTTTTAAAATTCATATATAGACATAGAATAATCACAAAAATATGATAATATACCCCAGGATTTAGAAAAATGTGGAGAAAATTATGGAAGTAAAATCAAAATTTAATAAATCATATTTAATTTTTATCTAATTAATTACTCTCTGGCGTAATTTAATTATTAAAAATTACTTATAAATCCAAAAAATCTGAAAATTTCATGGATTAACCTTTAAGACCTTAGGAACATTCCCTGATTTTTTCAAGGCTAGGAGTATTCCCTAGGGTCTAATTTCTTAATTTCTATCAAATTTTGTAATTATTCCCAAAAATAATTATAAAAAATTAAGAAATTGGAAATTAAATTTGAAAATAGTAAAAATATTTAGAGAGACAATTTTAAACTCTACGAAGACAATTTTTAGTCATTAGAAAATTTAAACTGACGTTTTCACCTTTTAGAGTAAAAATTGTAAATTTCAAATTTCTATTTTAAACCATTAGGCTTAAACCTTAGTCTTGAATGACATAGAGGATTGACCAAATCCTAATTCTTAGGTCTAACCCCAATCTAGATCTAAGGTGAACCCAAACCCTAACCAACATAGAGTCTAGTTATCTCCTAAAGTCAAAATCCCAGATGTTGAAATCCAACTCACATGACATTTAGGTCTAACAAACTTAAACTTAAGTTACAATCTGAATCTAGTTAAAACCAGACACAGACATTTAAGTTTAATCCAGTGAACCCACACTTCACCAAAACACTAATTAAGTCTAAACCACAATTAGACATAATTAAACTCTGTTAAGTCTTAATCACATTAGTTTAACATAAAAAACCTTACTTAGGTCTGAGCACAATTAGACCTAATAAATTTTTTTAAGCCTTAATTACAGTGAGCTTAACATAATTAGACTTTAATTAGGTCTAAATCCTAATTAGACCTAACTAAATCTCTTTAAGCCTTAACCACATTAGGCTTAAGAAAAACAAACCCTAATTAGGTCTAAACCGCAATTAGAACTAATTAAACTTTTTTAAGCCTTAACCACATTAGGCTTAAGACAAACAAACCCTAACTAGGTCTAAACCACAATTATACTTAATTAAGTCTCTTTAAGCCTTAACCGCATTAGGCTTAAGACAAATAAACCCTAATTATATCTGAACCACAATTAGACATAATTAAACTTCTTTAAGTTTTAATCACATTAGGCTTAACACGATAAACTCCAATTAGGTATAACCCTAAATAGACCTAATTAACTACATTAAGCCTTAACTACATTAGGCTTAGATAACCTAAAAACCCAATTAGGTTTAACCCTAAATAGACTTAATTAACCACATTAAGTCATAACTAAATTAGGCTTAATTAACCTAAAAATCCAATTAGGTATAACCCTTATTAGACCTAATTAATCACATTAAGCCTTAACTACAGTAGGCTTAATTCAACCTAAAATCTCAATCAGGTCTAACCCTAATTAGACCTAATTAACCATATTAAGCCTTAACTACATTAGGCTTAATTAACATAAAACCCTAATTAGGTCTAAACCACAATTAAATTAAATTAAACCTCTTTAAGCCTTAATCCCATTAGGCTTAACAAAATAAATCCCAATTAGGTCTAACCCAAATTAGACTTAATTAACCACATTAAGCCTTACATTAGGCTTAATTCAACCTAAACCTCAATTAGGTCTACGCTAATTATGCCTAATTAACCACATTAAGCATTACTTATATTAGGCTTCATTCAATCTAAACCCCAATTATGTTAAACCCTAATTAACCACATTAAGCCTTACTCACATTAGACTTAATTCAACATAAACACCAATTAGATCTAACTCCAATTAAGACCTAATTAAACCAATTAAGCCTTACTTACATTAGGCTTAATTCAACCTAAACTCCAATTAGGTCTAACTCTGATTAGACTTGATTAAACACATTGAGTCTTACTTACATTAGGCTTAACTTAACCTAAACCCAATTAGGTCTAACCTTAATTAAACGTAATTTACCATATTAAGTCTTACTTACAATATGCTTAATTAACCTAAAATTCAATTAGGTCTAACCCCCTAATTAGACCTGATTAAACACATTAAGCTTTACTTACATTAGGCTTAATTAACCTCAAACCTAATCAGCCCTAACCCAAATTTAGACCCAATTAATTTAGTTAAACCTTAATTACATTAGGTTTAATTAACCTTAAAATTCAATTAGGTCTAGCCCTAATTGGACCTAATTAAATCTAATTAAACCATACCCATGTTAGGTTTAATTATCCTTCAAATCTAATTAGATCTAATCTAAATTAGATTTAATTAAATCCTTAAAGTTTTAACTACATTAAACTTAAGTCAACCTAAAATCTTAGGTTCGACCCAAATTGAACATAAACCAACTTGAACCCATAAGTTCAACCCAACTTGAACCTAAGTCAAATATAACCCATAGGTTCAACCTAACTTGAACCTAAGTTAAATCAAACCCTTAGGTTCAACCTAACTTGAACCTAAGTCAACAATCAACATAAACCCTTAGGTTCAATCCATATTGAGCCTAAATCAACGTTAACTCCTACCTCCATTTAACTTATAACTATTTCAAACCTTAGGTTCAATCCATATTAAACCCAAACCAACTTTAGGTCCTACTTAGATTGGATCTAGATCAACCTTAAGTCCTACCAACATTGGACTTATAACTATTTCAAACCTTAGGTTCAATCCATATTGAACCTAAAACAACTTTAGGTCCTACTTACATTGAATCTAAATCAACCTTAAGTCCTACCTACATTAGACTTAAACCATCTTAAAGTTTAAGCTCTACGTATATTGGACTTAATTCATTTTTAATCTTAGGTTCTACCTACGTTGAACCTAATACATTTCATATCTTAGGTTCAACTTACATTGAACCTAAACAATCTTATGTTCTACCTACATTGGTCTTAAACCATCTTAAACTTCAAGTCCTACCTACATTGGACTTAAATCATCTTAAATTTTAGGTTCTACCTACATTGGACATAAATCATCAACATACCTTAAGTCCTATCTCAATTGGACTTAAATCATTTTCATACCGTAAGTTCTATCCAAATTGAATCCACTAGGTTTTAGATTTTACATCTAATCTACTAGATCTCAATCAAATTTCTTTAGGACTAACCGACATCAGACATAAAATAAATGATATTATGAATGATCTAAAAATTCAACTCATCAACCCATCGACATAAACATAAATGACATAAAATTCTCTTTAAAAGACATTAAAACTTAAACTTAAACTTAAAAATACTACTATGATTGAGAAGATATTTTGGAGGAGGTAACTCATAGTTGCTAACAAAATATCATTCAGTCATTTTTGGCTAATCAAACCGCAGAACGGAACCATGGGATCATGATCGGGTCATCCCAAATAAAAATAAACGACAAAAATGACAAAATTCAATCGATTAATAAATCGTAAATAACCAAAAATTTTCCAACTCTTGAATAACACACTAAAACTTAAATTGAACCCTAATGAACAAAAATTATCAAACGCAACTTGAACATCTCTGTTCAGATCTACGAAGATTTCTTGGACGACACGATTTGTGGTTGCTGACAAGAATTTTTTGGTCCAGTTTTAAACACCTTTCGGACTAAGTAGATTTGAATATTTTACGGCCCCGGGACGACGGACCCATAGACATCTTAACCGGGTCGTTTAAAGATTTATTCAGCTAATTAAATTGACAAACTTAAACATGATTTCATGCTAATCAGGTTTTGTTTCGAAGGTTTGTTGAAGACATAAAACAAATTATGTTTTAGATTTACTTTGCATGTTATAAGGTGTAGCGTTGTTTTGCAAGACGACATTTTGAAGTGGAAAAGGTAAACCTCAAAGCAAAAATAAAAATAAACTGACAAAAACACAACAAAAAAATAAAACAACAATAACAAAACAATGACAACAAAACAACATAACCTCAAAAAAATTGTCAACAATAAAACAAAAACCAAACAAAACAACATGACATGACAAAAAAACAAAATAAAACAAAACCTTTAGGGTAGAATCGGATTCTTAGAAACATATTACCCTTGGAATAAACATTTGATGTTTCTTTCCTTGACATTAACATTTCTTAGAAAGACGAGTGTTAACGTTAATCAAGAGTTTTCTTAGACAGTCTTGATTGTCTAAGATGTAGTTAACTATAGGAGCTTGCAGTCCTATAGGAGAATGAAGAACTCGGAATAGGTAATATACCTAAATTTCTGGTTATCAAGTCTTTCATGTGGTTTTCCTTATATGAGAAATAATGAAAGAACACTAAAGTCTACCATAATGAAAGATCAATAATGTCTACCACAATGAAAGATCATCCAAACATTTCTTTTTCCCGTGTTTTCTATTTTTAGCAATTTTCTTTCTTCTCCTAGTTTCTTAACATTTGAGAATTCTTTACATGATTCAAAAGAATGAGTTACTTAGAGAATAGGACAATAAAATAGATAAACTGAGTGGTGACTCCTTTCGACAACAATATCAAACCAATGACATGACGACAGGAATTTGCGACGGCGGACGCACGACGCTCCGGCGGCCACCGATCATATTCTTAACTTTCATATTCATCTTAGGAGCATTGTTAAACATACCTAACACGCCTAACAAATATTATCCCGTCGGCATAAAGTTCGTGATCTAGATTACATGATTGTCTGAGATGATAAGGTATATATCATTCCTGGTCGATATCCTCCCGTCAGCATAATGGTTAAGGGCCTAGGTCTCACAATTGTCTAATATCGTGGTAAATATCTACACACGCGAGTACAATGTTCTCTGTCAGTACCATAAGAGAATAAACTCCTCTTAATGTAGGCATACAAGCACTCATGTATATATTATTTTAATTTCATAACATAAATTATTTTCTCATGTGAAACTTTGCATTCATCTACTCATGAATAAATGTACTTTCAAGAATCAAAAGAGCATACAACAGTCTAATAACTTCATAAGTACACTTTTAGCAACTGCTTATGTAGTATTGTTAACAAGCATACTTCTAAGTTCATATAATAATCCAATGTCTTTCTAAAGAAACTAACATGCACAATTTATGTAGCATAGTTAACATGCATGCTTCATACAAAATAATATGAATAATTAGCTAAAATCTGATCTCATTACATATATCAAAAAGTGGAAAAAAAAGATAACAGGAATATACATCCAAAAATAAGAAAAGTTAATGTGCAAAAATAATTACTCTCCCAAGCTTTTCAAAGATCTCTTCAAAAATTTATTCTTCCACTTTACTTCCTAACATCAAAAGGGCATACAACAGTCTAATAATTTCATAGGTAAATCTTTATGCAATTGTTTATGCAGTATTGTTAACAAGCGTACTTCTAAGGTCATATAATAATGTCTTTCTAAGGAAACTAGTATGCATTATTTATAAGCATAGTTAACATGCATGCTTCATATAAAACAATATAAATAATTAGCTATAATCTAATCTCATTATATATATATCATAAATGCGAAAAAAATGAAAACATGAAGAGACATTCAAACATAATAAAAGTTATTGTAAATTAGCAAAAATAATTACTCAGTTGAACTTTTTAAAGACCTCTTCAAAAGATTATTCCTCAACTTTAATTCCTAACATTAATTAATATAACTCCAATTTAATACTTAAAAATAAATTCAATTTTTACAAAAAAAGAAAAAAAAAATCTAAATTAAACAAACACGATCTCTTACCTTAAAGCATTGGTTTGCTACCTCGCACAAAAGGCTATTCATTCCCCTGCTAGTCGGTTTAGTTCGACATTTATTTTTCTGTCTACACTTTTTGACATTGAATATAATTAAATACTTCACCTTTAATTAAATATGCTAATTCAAAATATAAAATTAAATACTTACCGCATTGTCTTTCTACTTTTTCCTAACTTCAGTATTCTTGTTCCGTTGATTTCTGATTTAAGAAAAACTAATATTAATAATTAACTATTTAAAATAAATAATAAAATTATGTACTTACTCAATTATCACTTCTATTTACAAAATTCATCATCCAAAATTACTAATTTTTTGAATTAAAAGTTCATCAATCCCTATTTCAATACTTAATATTAATATTAACACAATAATTTCAATTAAAAACAAAAACATTAATTTAAACTATAAAGCCTAACTGGCTCGATTCAACTTAAACTCCTGCAAGCTAGGGTTGTTTGACTTAATTAGCAGCTACACGCACAAGGCTTCTACCTATCTTTCTTCCATTACTCACGCACACAACTAAGTAGTGCTTCCTCCTTTCTTCTGCCCTTTCTCTTCTCATTCTCCTTCTCTTCAAATACAGAATGCTCACTACAACCTAGGTCACTGCTTGATTCAATTCCTAAACACACAAGTTTCTCCTTCTCTAAGTCAACAGTCTGCAGTGATGATTGTTCCCCGACTCATCTTTTTTTCTTCTGCTCGGAACCGCACAAGAGGCGATCAATTCTTCCTCTTTCATGTATGTAGTGCTTCCTTCTTCCCTCCTCTTCCCCTTTCCTTTGCACCAAAAGCGATAGAGCCTCCCGCACACAACTTCTGCTCCTCGTCAATACCTTTCCTTAGCTCAAGTGCAGCAACGTTAGCAAGGTGTAAGACCTCCTTCTTGTATACCTTGGCTTGCCTCGATCTCTCCTTCTCGATCCTGATTCTTCCCTTCAATTAAAAGGAGAGGAAATAGGGGGATAATATCTTCATTTCGATTTCACGTGAGCGCCACGTCTCCTCGAATGACACAGATAAATTCTTGTTTTTAACCAATTATTACAAAATCCATAAAATAAACTAAATTTTAAGAATCCTAGCTAGCTTTAAGTTTCATAACCTTAGCTATTCTTTAAATTGAACCCAAGTATAAAGCTTAATCAAAACTCAAAAATATAGGTTAGAATATCCGCTCTAAGCTCACTATGATAAATTTTATAATTTGAAACTCCAATTGTTACTACTATACAATAGGCATCTAAAATCTTAACGATTACTCTTAATAGAAAGGCTCCTTCATCATCGGGAAGAGTAGTAGACATAAAAGTTCATGCATATGGGAAACCTTGATCTTAAATCTTAAAATACAAGCAAAGTGAGGGTAAAATGTTTGGGTAGTGTCTTATTTATAATTCAATTTGTCTTGTAAAAATTTATCCAAAATCTCACGTAAAACTCTTGTCATTTTCGAGAAATGTCCGGATGTGAATTTTCGTAACCCACATATAACCATATAACAATAGATGGTAACAACTATTCATAAACAATAAACTAACAATACATGAACAACTTTTTGTTTCTAATACATAATTAAGTCTAAGATACAAAATAAAAAACTATTTTCCATTATCTTTCATATATGTAGTTAAGTCTATTCAAATTTGTCATTGCCAAGTCCCTAACCCCGAATGCGAAAAATGAGGGGTTGCATTAGGTAGTCGCTAATCAGCATATAATTTATGTCAAAAAATCATGACATTAATCCTTTAAATCATTGAGTAAATGCTAAGGCATTCCCTGGATGCGACACATTGTATGGCCTGAATATAGTGAAAAAAGTGTGCACGGGTCGTTAAACCGATGCTCGGGTGTTATCTCATATAAGCAAGGGTTCTCACATTATGGTCGGATGCAGGCAAAAAAGTTAGTACATGAAATTAATATTAAGATGGAATATTGGAATATGGGTACTCTCACAAGTATATTAATAGATTAATAGATATTGTGATTTATAGGAAGACAAATATCTTATGCATTCAAAAATTAAATTGGTCGGAGGAAATGCTAAAGAGATTGATAGCGTATATTTTATATTTTGATATTCGGATAAAAGTCACACTAGAAATACTATTTGTGTAATTATAAATAAGAGTCTAAAAGATAATATTGTAAGAAATTGATAGAATTGAAGATAGAATTATAATCTTAAATATTATTGTTGATACTGAGATTTTTGTGTTATTAGTGTCTATGCTCCTCAAGTAAGTTTAAATAAAGATTTAAAAGAAAAATTTTAGAATGACCTACAAGAAATAATGCAGATGATATCTCTTGAAGAAAAAAATTTTATTAGAAGATATTTAAATGGATATATTAGTAAAATGGTAAAAGATTTTAGAAATATTCATGATGGTTGCAATTTTAGAGTAAAAAATGAAGAAGGAGAACCATATTGGATTTTGCTTCAGCTTATGATTTTGTTATTCCAAATACTTTATTTAAGAAAAATGAGCATATTATTACTTATAATAATGGATAAAATAAAACACAAACTGATTATTTTCTTATGAGAAAAAGAGATCGTTAAGAATGTAAGTCATTCCAAGTGAAAATTTGAATACTCAATATCAATTATTAGTTCTGAATTTTAAGATAAAAAGCCGAAATATGAAAAATATAACAAAACATTGTCATAGAATTAGATGAGAACATCTAAAGGACACAACTAAAATCATTTTTATAAGTAAATTCTAAGATTACAAGAATTGATATATTCATTAAAAAGTTAATTCTATGTGGGATAAACTAAGAAGCACTATTAAATAAGTGACAAAAAATATATTTGGAGAATCAAAAGAAAAATTTTTATTAATAAAAATAAATAGTGCTGGAATGCTATCGTGAAAGAAAAAATAAAATATATGATTTTTTGTTATAAAAATTAGTTTAAATGTAAGAGCCTGGAGAGCTGAGAAAATTATAAAGTGACACGCATAAAGTCAAATAGAATAATTTGTGCCGCTATAAATTTATAATAGATTAAATATTAAAGAGAGCGATATATATATATATATATATATATATATATATATATATCACACACACACGATAGTCATGCTGGCAGTTGGCCTTAGTTCTCTGCTAGGATTTCTCCCCTCATTAAAGCTTGCTGGTTCATTCTCCTGGCAGCTCGACGTGGTGTTCCTTTTTCTTCATTTTCTTGTTTTTGGTGGTTCTTCTTGTTTTTTCACTTTGGTGCCTTTGTTGGCTTGTTTCCCCTATTCCCGGGTGATTGGTTTTTCAAATATTGGAGTTACTGTTCCATTGTCGCGCGTGGATTTTACTCTTTGCTTTGAGTTGACGCCTTTTATTGGTGTTTCTTCGACTGCTAGGATATGGCAGCTCCGGTTCCAATTGACTTGGATTCTAATATCCATAGGCCAAAGCCACTTTTGAAGATATAGTGGAAAAGGGCATTGATAACTTGAAAAATGTTGACAACTTGGTTTTTTCTCAATCTTATGATAATGTTGTTGACGGCAAGGGAGATTTCCCTTTCATTAAACATCAAGGAAGGAAGGGTGGTAAATCAGTTGTATTTTTTTCTAAGGTTGAAATCCACAGTTTAACTGAAGCATGTAAGTTTACCCTTATTGGGAAGTTTCAGTTTGGGCATCCAAAGATGGAGGTTATCAGAAAAACCTTTGAGTACATGAAGCTCATGGGTGCTTGGAAGGTCGGATTGGTCGATGGCAGACACATTATGATTCAATTGACAGGGGAAAAAGATTATGCTAGATTATTTTCAAAAAAAGGTTTTGTTATTTGAAGGGATGCCTATGAAGCTATTAAAGTGGTCTCCTGATTTTGACCCCAACTAGGAGCCACCAATTGTTCCCATCTGGTTCAAATTTTCAGGACTGAAACTACATTTCTTTAATTATCAAGTGTTCTACACCATTGGGATTGCACTTGGCAGGCCAATGAAACTTGACATCCCAACCTTCAATTTGTCAAGTCCATTTGTTGCCAGTATCTTAGTAGAAAGGGACATTACTCTACTGGATGTGGAGGAGATTTTGTTGAGCATTGCTCATAATGGGTATTGGCAAAAAATTGTAGTTGAAAAATGTCCCTATAACTGTAATCATTGCAAAATGTTTGGTCACACAAATGAGAGATGATATAGATTCCATCAACATCTAAAAAAACATCAGGCTGGAAAAGATAGGGAGCTTACTGAGGACCCTCAGAGAGCTCCCATAATTGTTAATCTTGTTGATGGTCATGCTGAGGAAAATTTCCATGGGGAGACTGCCACTAGGCAGGTGCTCCCAGATGTTTCTCCCTAAATTTCACAGAACCATACGGATTTGGATCCCAACATCATACATGATGAATTACAAAATATCACCTGTGATGGAGATATGGATTTGCCAACCAGAGGTGTTGAAAATGATGACCCTCAGTTAGAGATGGATAGGTGCAGAAATGGCAAGGATATTGACCCTACACTCACCTCTCCAGAAATTCATGATTGTTGTCCAGACAATACACTCAAGTGTTTCCTAGATGATGCTACGCTCCAATAGATGAGTGAGGCTCTAGAAGCGAAGTGACAGATCCAAAAGGCAATGAAAAAGATAAAAGGTTCATTAGAGTTGAGAAATTTACAAAATGACAACCAGGCTCTTGTTGGTGGGAGCTCAGTTAATATGGTGTTGGATACCCTCTCTAGAACAAGGAGAAGGGGCAAACACGCCTATAATAATTAACCTCATTTGTTGGAATGTTAAGGGACTGGCCCATCCTAGGTCCCTTAGCAGACTCCTACATCTCAATAAGATGTAAAAGTTTTAGTTTATTGTTATTCTTGAGCCAATGTTCTCTAAACACCTCCACAAAATTACTAGAAAATTCCCTTGCTACCAATATTATTCTAATATTAACAACAAAATATAGTTGTTGTGCAGACATGAGTTGGATTGGCATATTCTTGTTGATCATCCCCAATTCATACACCTATCCTTTACTTTTGTTGGTACATCTGGTCATGCCTCTTTCATTTATCTTGGTTGTTCTCCATCTGCTAGGAGGGAGCTTTAGAATGAGCTTATACTGATTAGCCAATCTATGTCTACTAAAAGATCGGTTGGTGGTGACTTCAATTGTTTGGCTTCTCCAAATGAAAAATCTGGTGGGAGGCTCCCTGACATCAACTCCATGGTTGTTTTCAATGATCATAACCAACTTTCTGGACTACATAATTTGGGTTTATCTGGGCCCAATTATACTTGGTGAAGAGGTAACTTGTGGGAAAAACTAGATAAATTTTTAGTAAATGATGCTTGGCTTAATGATTTCCTTCATACTTCTGTGTGCATTTAATTTGGCTAGCCTGATCATAGGCCCCCTCATCATCTCAATCACTAGAGCCCCAAGTAGGCATAAATCCCCTTTCAGATATTTTAATGTGCCTCCCACCCTGATTTCTTAAATCAAGTTGCTCACATTTGGAAAGGTTATAACAATGACAATCCTTGAATCAGACTTTGGGTTCTACAGAAAAACTTGGATAAGCACCTAAAGAACTGGAACTGGAACTGGACAGCTTTTGACAACGTGCATACTAAAGTGGAAGAAGATTAACAACTTGTTATAAGACCGGAAAGGCAGTTTGCCGCAGGTCTTGCTTCTGAAACAGTCTCAGCTAATGAGACTCTTCAAAATGCCATTACTCTTCAGAAGGAATTGCTATTACAAATAACTTTAATGACCAATTTTGTGAAGGGGACAGAAACTCAAAAGTACTTTCATGCATGTATAAATTATAGGAGGAAGTGTAACACTATTCACCAAATTCAAGGCTATGGGTAATTGGTTCAACACCTCTAACAGCTTTGCTTCTAGTGTTGTTAGTCACTTCCAAGAATTACTTTCTCAACCCCCTAAAGGCAGGATCCCTATCAATGCCACTCTCTTCTATCATGAAAAATAGTATACTGGCAAGTTGAACCTCAAATGCATCCCTCAAGAAAATGAAATCAAAGCTGCTTTAAATTCCATTGACAGCAACATAGTGGCCGGTTTGAATGACTATTCTGTAGATTTTTATAAAAAGGCAAACTTGATGTCATTGAGGCAATACAATGTTTCTTCAAGGGGTTGGATCCTCCTAACTATTTCAAAGCCTCTACCATCACTCTCATCCCTAAGGAAAAGAGCAGAAATAAGTGAGACCAATTTAGACCTATTAGCCTTAATAATGTGGTTACTAAAATTATCAGAAAGGTTCTAATGTTTAGGCTCCAACCTCAATTAGCCCATCTGATAAGCTCTAACCAATCAGCGTTCATCCAAGGCAGAAGCATTGTGGACAATGTATTGTTTGGGTTTCATTGAGGTGTTATTGGCTAGATGTTTCTCTATTCATTTCACTAACATGACTAAAAGATGGCTTGCCAACAACTCTCACACCATCCTTATTAATGGGAAAACACATGGTTTCTTTAGCTCTTCCAGAGGAATCAAACAAGGAGACTCCCTCCCCCCAACAATTTTCATCCTAGTTTTTGACTACTTATCCAGAATGCTGAATCAACTATCTCAAAGATCCCCCCCACATTCAATTTAACCACAGATCTAATATTGACATCAGTCACCTATCTTATGTTGATGACATCATACCGTTCGCCAAAGCCGCTAAACCTGTTGTCAAACTTGTGTATAAATGTCTTCAGATCTTTCAATCTTGCTCAGAGATGAAATTCAACACCAACAAATGCATCATCTTGTTCGGCAAATGGGTAATGCCCCCTGTCAGACACTGGATTTCAAATTAAATTGAGTTCAACGCAAGAAAGACTCCTCTGAAGTACCTAGGTGTTCAATTACTCGACGACAGAACTAGATAAACCCAATTTGACGAGGTTGTGACAAAAATTAATGAACAACTTAGTTGTTGGACCAACTCTTTTCTCTCTAATGGAGGGAGGATTACTTGTTAAGGAATACTCTTTCAGCATTCTCTTCTTATATCCTACAAATGGCTATCATGAAGAAAAGCACTCAGCTACTTATGGAAAGGTGCTTCAATAAATTTCTCTGGTCTAAGCAAAGGAAGCAGGTCCACTGGACTAGCTGACAAAGAGTGTGCAGACCTCTTCATGCTAGGGGGCTGGGTTTCATAAGCTTCCATCACCTCAAACACATTAACTTTTGCAAACTTTGAATTCAATTCGGATCTCAATCTTCTCTTTAGGCCAAATTCTTGAGGGAGGAAGTACTGTAGGGATCAGCACCATTCCTTGGTGTCCAAAAAGCTGGGGGATTCTAGAATCTGGTCTAATATGTTCAAAGTTAAATCCAAGGCAGAAGACTAATTCAATTGGGAATTGGGGGAAGGTGGTATTAACTTCTGGTTAGATAACTGGACATTGGAGGGGAAGCTAGATGATACAAACCTCTCTTCCACCAATTTTAATCTTAAAGTTATTGACTGCTGGTAAAATGGCTCTTGCATTCAAGCTTTGCACAACATCTTAGACAGCTCTCAAATCAGAAGGATGCTGAAGATTCCCGTTGAGACATCCAAAAAGGATAAAATTATCATCAAGAAAAACATTTCTCAAAATGTATCTGCATATATTTACAATACTTGTGACCAAGGGCAGAATGTTTTGTGGGATAAACATATTTGGGGCAAGTTTTTATCCCCTTCCATGCCTTTCTTCTGCTGGTGTTTATTTTCACACCTGCTTCCTACAAATGATATACTTAAGCTCCAAGGACTTCAGGGACTTTCTTGCTGTGTGTTGTGTAAACAAGATGAGGAACGCCTACATCACTTAATCTTTGGTTTCCCTTTTGTCCAGAATGTACGGAATAATGGCTTGAACCAGCTTAACAAAAACACACTGACTCTCTCAAGGCAACATTTCCACAATTGTTGGCAAGAATGGCAGCAGGTAAACCTCTCCCCCATTCCTTGTATGGTGGCCTGGTTTGTCTGGATGGCTAGAAACCAGCATAAAAATGAGGAGAATCTTCTGGACACTAACACTGTTGCAAACCATTGTTTGATGCACCTGGCCAAACTTATCAAACTTCAGCATTTCCCTGATATTTGCTCCCGGATAGGTTGTAGCCTACCCCACTTCTCCACTGGTAGGCTTGTTTATTAGCAGAGACTTGCCTTGGGCTGGATTAAAGTGAACACAAATGGAAGTTTCCTAGATTATGAAGCTATCATTGGGGTTGTATTTCGGGACTGGCAGTGCAGGTGTATAGTGTATTTCCAATCCCCTATTGTTGCCAAGAATGCATTGGAAGATAAGACTATTGCAGCCTATTGTTGCCAAGAATGCATTGGAAGCTAAGACTATTGCAGTTTATTGGGCTCTTCTCATTGCTGTTAGGGACAACTACCAGCAGCTTATTGTTGAATCAAGCTCCCAAATTCTGGTTAACATACTGAACAATCAACCGGAGTGCCCTTGTAATTTATTGCTCTGGATTAAACAAATTAACCTAATGGCAAGCAACATTACCATAAAATATACCTTTTTACATAGAGAATGCAATAGGCCAACAAATTGGTTGGCCAAGGCAGGTTTACACTCAGAAATTTCTATAATTAGCAAAGTTTTGTCTCCTCCTCTTTCCTTTCTGTTAGATGGGGACCTTTTGAGTCTTCCTTTCTTTAGATCTTTCTAACCTCATCACTTGTTCAATGATATCCCCATCTCTTGTTCATAGGTACACCTTGTATCTATGGCTGTGAAGTTTTTTGTGTTAATATATATATATATAAATTAGTCAAACAAAGAGAAAAGAAAAGTAAATATTTTATTCAAGTAATGTGTGGTAAAGATGAAAATTTAAATGTGTTTTTCTTAGAGAATGATATTCAACATAGAAGGGTGGGATATTTTGATAAACTTTTTAAAAAAGTTTCTGAAAATAAAATCTACTTTAGTGAATTTAATATTGTTAATAATAATATAACTTTTTATTATTATTATCGCATTAGTAAAAAAGAAGTTGATGAGATTTTAAAGAAACCCAAAAATGAAAAACAGTAAGATCTGATGATATCTTAATTGAAGTGTGGAAATATTTAGAAGAATTAGAAGTTTCTTGGCTTACTAAACTCTTTAATATTAATATAAAAACTAAAAAAATATCTAAGAAGTAGAGAGTATTTTGATTCCCATTTTTAAGAATAAATGGAAGGCGCAAGAGTGCAAATTATAGAAGAATAAGTTAATGTGTCATATATTAAAATTATAAGAGAAAATACTTAAATATAGCTTAAGATGCGATACAAAGGTTTCAGATAATCAATTTGGATTTATGTCGAGCAAGTCTACTATGGAAGGTATACATTTATTGAGAGTTTTGATGGAGAAGTACAGAGAGAGTAACAAGGATCAACAAATGTGTTTATTGATTTAAAAAAAGCTTATGATAAAGTTCTAAGAGAAATTCCTTGGAGACGTCTAGGAAAAAAAGCTATTGATATGACTTATATTCAAGTTATTAAGGATATGAATGCAAGAGTTGTTACTAGTGTTCAAATAGAAGGAGGATTGACTAAGTATTTTCCTATTTCAGTTGGTTTACATCAAGGATCAGCTTTAAACCCATATCCTTTTGTTTTAGTTTTGGATGCTCTTACTCGACACGTACAAGGGATATACCTTGGTGTATGTTTTTTTATGATGATATTCTTCTAGTGGATAAAACTATAGAAAGAGTTTAGAAAAAGCTTGAATTATGGAAGTCTGCATTGGATTCTAAAGACCTTCGTTTGAGTGGATCTAAAGTTGAATACATGGAATGTAATTTTAGTATTGGTAGAGCTAATCGTAGAGTAGTTTTTATGGGTAATCAAATCCTCAAAAGGAGTGAACATTTTAGATATATCGGGTCTATTGTTCAAAGTAATGGTGATATAGTGGGGATGTTATTAAAAGAATTCAAGTTCGATGGTTAAAGTGGAGGAATGCATCGGGCCTATTGTGTGATAGAAAAATATCGCTTAGACTTAGAGAAAAAATTCATAAAACAGAGGTGAGACCTGCAATACTTTATGGCGAATAATGTTGTCCTTCAAGAGAGAAGCATAAAACTAAGTTAAGTATTACTGAGATAAGAATGCTTAGGTGGATAGAGATAAAATGTGAAACGAATGTATCCGTGAAATGGTTATTGTAGCTTCAGCGGCATACAAGATTAAAGAGAGTCGTCTTAGATGATTTGGTTACATAAATGTAAACGCCGACCATCTGATAATCCAACTAGGAGAGTAGATGTTTTAGATTTGACTTATGTTAAGAAAGGCAGATGTATGCATAAAAAGACATGGGCATATTGTATAAAAATATATCTTAATTTATTAGATTTAAATGAAAATATGACACTCAATATGACATAACGGATAAAAGGATTCACGTAGCCGACCACACTTAGTAGGATAAAGGCTTGTTATTGTTGTTATTGTATTTCTTTCACAGATAGTTATTTCTATACCCATTTAAATACAACTTCATATCAAACTTTTTACATAGAAATAATTGACAAAAATCAACTATTTTCACTCTCTCCTCTTCCGATTTTAATTTTCAAACCAAATTCTAAAAATTGACCAAAACTAACCTTAAACACAAGTATAAGATAAATTTTGGTGGTATATGGTCAGAAATTGGAATTTTTTTCCTGGTCTTGGGTTTAACATCCAAATCCTAAACTTAACTTGTGAACCTTGGTTCCTGCTGCTTCTTGATTCTGCTAAACGAAATCATTATTCAAAGTTAGATGCAAGTGTACTTACCTGCAACTTGTCCACTAAAAAGAGCTGAAAGCATTACATCAAAATTCTCAGGATCTTGTGGTTGGAAGTCATAGACGAATGCCTGCGTGGTCATAAGTCAACAATGATTTTTTAGAAAGGTGTTGACTATTACATCAGTAAAAAAATACTCTACTAAATAATGAAATAAAGAGTGTGATTTCGAAAGGATTTGTTAACACGTGGATTTAAAAAATAGAGTGAGAACCTTATGGTTGAATACCGTATAAAATGCCTAGAAAAATAATCAGATAATACAGTTTAGGATCAACCATCAGCTTAATAAACTACATGTCCGAAAATTTTATAAGTTACCTAAGATATTACATGAGAAAGTAAAAAGAGTTGGTCCCTGAGAATTTAATAATTTACAGTAAAATATTATAAAAGAAAGTACATATGAATGCATGCTACTGCATAGAAGTTGGATACTGAGGTAAATAAAATCACATCATGAGGAAAAATGTTCAGGTGTCCAGGATTAAGCTACAATAGTTTAGCTCACGATCATGAGCGCCTTTTGTAATTTTCCATATATAGTGAATTTGTTTATCTTCCTTGATTGTAGATGTAGAAGATTCAACTCCAAACATTAAATTTGTCTTCTGTGTGATTGATTTATTCACCATCGTGTACTATAGATCTAATTCATAAAAATTACTAATGACACATTTTTAGAATGGAGATCATACAAGAAAATGGAGAAATTTTCATTTGTCAAAAAATGCCCAGGAAATACTTCAAAAAAAAAATCATATGTATGTCTGAAATATGTGGGCATGAATCTCAAAAAAATTAAATGGGCTAAGAGACAAAAGAGCGATTAAAGACGAACCACAGAGGTAAGGCCCAAGGTCACCTCACAAGAAAGCTACAGAATCTAACCGGCCAACTATAGTTATTTTGTCAGGACCCGAAGCCGACCAAACAGGGCTGCCCAAGACGAAGATCAAGATTCATCTTGCTATGAGAGAGAGCATTCTCCAGACTCTCATCCCAACACTATCAGCCGCCTCATAAGAGCCCACAAAGACACCTCATGAGTCTGAAGGTTATCATTACGACATGCTCCATAAATACTTTAGATGAGCCTCCCATTAAGAGATTAGCTACCTATCGATTACAATGATTAACCCTCTAACCGATAGCCTAAACTCATGCCAAAAATATGAGCGACTCATCTAGGGCTCGCCTGTCGACATCCAAACCAAATTGGTCGACTGACTAACTCAAGTCGATCAAGTGAAGGTCTGGATAACCAAAAGACAGCTAAAGCTGACCGACTGACCCAACTCAACAGAGCTGACAGAGTGTCCTAGCCGATCCAAGGACTATCGCTTCTAATTGACTAAACGATAGGGTGGTAGAGCCATAGGATCATTTTTTTGTACCAAGAATATCCTATAGCGCCACCGTAAAAAGTTGGGGCAAGAATGTAATTGTACATTTGATGACCCATTGCCTATATATAGGGGTTTATTTATACAATAGAATGTTAATTGGTTATTATTCATTGAGCCAATTTTTTATTGTGCACTCTCTCTATCTCTCTCTGGTTTTATGGACTATGGCTCCGTTTGGGAGGAATTTTTTGGCACTGCGCGGGCCTTTGCCGCGATTATTCGCGAAAGTTCGTCATTTGGTTTGCGACTTTGGCTTTTGGATTCGCGAAAGCGGAGCGAAAGCGGGAAGCGGCATTAACCCCGCTGCCCCGCTTTCGCAAAAGATTTTTATCTTTTACCCTTTTCTCGCCTCTGCCCTAGCATCTTCCCGGCTGCTTCCCTTGCGTCCTCTTCTCCTCCTTTCGCCGTCCCTCGATCGACAGAGCACAGGTAAAGATGTGCCATTTTCTTCGTTTATTTTCGGATCTGAGAGGTTTCCGGTGCGTTTTTCGCGAAGTTGTAGATCTTGCACCCATATTTGCATGTATGTCGTGCTTCATTAGATTGTTTTGTGGTTGAGGATTTGCAAACCGTGTTTCATTAGATCTTGCACCCATATTGTCATTCGTAATATAAATGCATGATTTACCTTTTGTTTGAAGGCTTTTGGAGAGTTTTGTGTTAGCTTGGTGGCTTCCCTACTGCCTCAACCCGTGAGCTTAT
>NEWO01000509.1:454300-471339 GCA_003013225.1 Phalaenopsis aphrodite | reverse complement strand
AGTATAGCTAAACTATTCTAAAAAACTAAACAACAAGCTATAGGATTTCAAGATCATCCGCCTAGTGTGAAATAAATCCTTAACTTTTCTTTATGCTTTTGTATGACTCTTCTATACGATATAAGCTCTAATATATTTTAGGATTCCGAGGTTGTCATTCACCACAACCTAAATCATCACATCTTTCAGGCTATATGTGTGACCGTTTCACATGAATGTAAGCCCTAATTTTAAAAAATGGCAGGATGAAACATTCAAATATTTCTCCTCTAAATTGAAACCAAACCATAGGATAGTTGGGGAACTCATCATGGTTCTCCTAAAGATCTATGAAATCCCCTAATCTCTCTTCCTTTGGATTCCATAATATGTTCTAAATTTGAGCCATTCCCATTTCACACCTCTTTGTCCAATCTCGTTGAAATGTCCTATCCCTTTGAACTCCTTGAAGTTAATATCCCCTATTTTTCTTTTAGAGTTTTCTTGGATGACTCCGGTAATCTAAGATGTAATTAATTATAGGGGCTTGCCCTTATAGGAAACTTTCAAGAACCTAGCTTAATAAAAACCCTATTTAACTTTTTCATATTAAATAGAGGAATTTGTAGGCTTATAATTAAATGGTTTAATAGGCCAAATGGATGTCATATATTTCCTAATTTATTTGATTGAGCCTCACTATCTTGCCATGTGTCCATCTTTTAAAAGGGACACAAAGCTTAAGGTGTGGCGCTCTTTTATGTTAACTATGAAAAATATGGGATTGGTTTGATTTTATGTTTTTCTAAACTTTATATATACAAAAGTTCCATAAGGACTAGTAAATGTTGTTGTATATTGATTATTTAAATTAATAGGTATTTGATGAAAGTTGGTATATACATCTAGAAAGAAAAATTGTATGTGCTCAGCTAGTCTATCTAACATCTGGTCCAAAAAGGGTAAAGGAAAGTGATCCTTCCCGGCGGCTGAATTTAATTTTCTACAATCTATGCAAATTCACCATCTAGTGACTTGACTTGTGTGTATTAATTCATTATTCTTATTTTTCACAATAGTCACACCTCCTTTCTTTAGAATACAGAGAATTGGACTCACCCAAGGAAAGTTTGAAATAGGATATATTATTCCAACATTTAGCCATTTCAAAATCTCTTTCTTGACAACTTCTTTCATCATAAAGTTCAGTCTCCTTTGAGGATCAGCAATTGGTTTATGATGATCTTCAAATAAAATTCTATACATATAAATTGAATGACATATTCCTTTAATATCAGCTAATGTCCAACCAAATGCTTTCTTATATCTTTTTAAACCTCCAACAACTTTGGCTCTTATGTAAAAGTTAATTTTGAGGATAAAATAACATATAATGTGGATAAGTCTCTTAAAAATGCATACTATAAATGTGTAGTAAGTGTTTTTATTTCTACTTCAGAAGGTTTCTCAAAAGATGAAATGAAATTTTTATTATTATCTATAGTATCTAACATTTAAAATTTCTTCTAAACGTAATCCAATTCTTCATTACTCACATCCATAGATTCCTCTTGAATTTTATCCTAATCATTATATTCCAAATATTCTTTTTTATATTTCTTTTCAAATGTCTTAGTGAAATATTCATGGCTTAAATAGTCGTTTAGATCCATTTTGAAGCATTCAATATCTTGCTCTTTTCCATGGTATCTCATTGATTTTGTAATATTAAATGTAACATCTTGATCACTAAGTCTCATAGTTAGTTCTCTTTTCTGCACATCTATTAAAGCTCATCTAGTGGCAAGAAATGGTATTCTAATGCACCAAAAATACATGCATATTTAGAGCTATATTTTATACTCATTTTTAGTGGTATTGCACTTTAAAGGAAGGTATTTTTAATATTTTATTGTAGGTTATTGATTTTTGGGACTTGAAGCAAAAATAAAGCAAAAAATAATTAAATTTGGAGTCAAAATGGCATTTTTGAAGAAATACTCGACGCCGACGGCGCCAGGATGGATGACGATGGTCCAGACCTACAGAACAGAGGTCGGACTATCCTCAACACCGACGACACTAGAAGCAGTGCTGACGGTGCCATTTAACAGAGAGCATTGAAATAATTCACAAGGCACTAGTGCTAATGCATCAATATGGGCACCGACGACACCAATGTTGGTACAAGGCCAGTTTCTAGAAGATTTGACAAATTATTGCACTTTAAAGGAAGGTATTTTTAATATTTTATTGTAGGTTATTGATTTTTGGGACTTGAAGCAAAAATAAAGCAAAAAATAATGAAATTTGGAGTCAAAATGGCATTTTTGAAGAAATACTCGACGTCGACGGCGCCAGGATGGATGACGATGGTGCAAACCTACAGAACAGAGGTCGGACTATCCTCAACACCGACGACACCAGAAGCAGTGCTGACGGTGCCATTTAACAGAGAGCATTGAAATAATTCACAAGGCACTAGTGCTAATGCATCAATATGGGCACCGACGACACCAATGTTGGTACAAGGCCAGTTTCTAGAAGATTTGACAAATTTAGACACTTTTTAAAGAGTTTTTGGATGCATCTATTGGAAAACCTACATTAGGCTCTATTTAGAGTAGAAATTAACCAGAAACGCCACCCTTCAACCGCTTTCCACTCTCTTCCACACTATTTAACTTTCTTCACAGCAGCTTAGAGTCTATAAGTCATTTATTTCTCTAGAGTTTTGAGTTTTTGTGGTGATATATCTCCTAAGAGAGGCTATAAGAGATTTGCTTTGAGAAAGAGATTTAGATAAGTGTTGTTTGTTTATTATTGTTGCATGAACTTTCTTTTATATATGAAATTTATCTTTTGTTGTAGCTTTTTCACAAAGTCTGAATAGATTCCCTTATCTTTCTCCCTACTCTGAGATATGGAGAAATGAAGAGATAATTTAAATGTGCTAATTTTAAAATATAAAATAAACTATGATGGTTTTTCAACTTTGTTCTTAATTTTCTTTTTGATCTCGCCAATTGAATTATTAAAAAATGTTGTGAAACATATGTGAGAATCACATTTAATTCCATGAAGGAGTATTTTGTTCATGGACATAAGTGTAAATAAATAGGGAAATATACTTTGTTGGGTGTATAATTAGAGATTTTAGGGTGACAAACTAAAATCCCCAATTCGATCTTAGTGTTTAAGAACTAAAGCCAGCGTTAGCATTTAGGGGAAGGGAAGGAAAGTGGGAGCTCTGAAGTGAGAGCCAGTATCCTCCTAGCCTAACTACAGATTTAGATACTAAACCTGAGATTCCTCAATGATTTTCTACAACACTGAATAAGGGTAGAGAACTAAAATTGCTCCTATTTGGCACAGTACACATTTAAACATTTATCTCATCTCATTTTACCAAATACTCATGGTAGTGCGAAAGATGCTTTTTCATATTAGAAAACTTCACCACATAAAACATAGTTTAGTAGTTATTCTTTAAACTTTGTATTTTAGTTTTAAGATTAGTTAAAAATTTAGTTCTGATAGTATCTCAAACAATTCGAAATAAGTGACAGTAATTTCATTTTATTTCTGTGAATTTTCTAGTTAATTTAACATTTCAAATTTAAACCTTTCTTGTGGGATCCATATTTGGGGCTTAAATAGAAAGTCTTATATTACTTGATAATGATATGTATGCTTGTGTAGAATCCAAACATAAATTGCTTAGATTTTTATTTCATAAAATAACACATCAAGTTTTTGGTATCTTTGTAAAGCGGGGTCAACATTATAATTTTTACACAACTATATTTTTAGGATTAAGTTTTTGGCGCTCCATTGCCGGGGAAGGTAACGGTAAATTAAATATATTTGATAAATTAGGAAATTTTGAGATAAAATATTAAAAAAATTAAAATTATTAAAAAAATTAAAAATCATATAAAAATTTTATTTATATTTAAGAGTATTTTTAATAAATTTTTCTTTGCTTATTATATTTGTTTATGTAAAATATGGGATCTAAAGGTTTAGTACCTTACGATTCAGAAATAGAACATACTATAGAAAAATTTGAAAAAAATTAAAAAAATTAAAAATTTGAACAAAATGATGAATAACTTAGGTAATCAAATAAATGAAAATTGACAAAAACATTTAAAAAATATGCTAACCCGGCACCAGATGAACTTCATTTAACTATTCAAAATTCTGATGTTATCGCTAATTCATTTGAGCTTAAATCTGCTATTATCCAAATGGTATAAAATCATCACTTTGGGGGAACACCCACTGAAGATCCTAACCTAACATCTTGCTACTTTTCTTGAAATATGTGTTACTTTTAAATAAGATGGAGTGTCTAATGATGTTGTTAGGCTTAGAATTTATCCTTTTTCATTAAGGGATAAAGCTAAAGCTTGGTTAAATTCATTAGCATTTTGATCTATCAGAACTTCGGGAGAACTATCAAAAAAATCTTTGGCTAAATATTTTCCACCCTCGAAAACTGCTAAGCTTAGAAACGATATTACATCTTTTGGTCAGTTTGAAGGGGAATCAATATAAGAAGCCTGGGAAAGATTTAAAGATCTCCTTAGGAAATGTCCACACCACACTTTACCAGATTAGTTAATAATTTAAAATTTTTACAATAGATTAGTAGGATCACTTAGATCTATTATTGATGCTGCTACAGGTAGATCACTATTGCCAAAAACCTTTTTTGAAGCATACTCTTTAATAGAAGAAATGGCTACTAACAATTTTCAATGGCCCTTTGAATGGGTAAATTTTAAGAGAGTGGCTCGTATTCATAACTCTGGGGCAATGTCTATTTTAGCATCTCAGATTGTTGTTATATCGGAAAATATTGATAAAATTGGAGTGAACTATTCTCAAATACCGCCAGTATTGAAGGAAATTCACTAGGATAGATAATTGATACTCAATCAACTTATGAAACTTTGAATGCTATAAATAATTGAAATAACACTAATTATTATAAACATGGATGTAAAAATCACCCTAATTTTATTTGGAATATTTATAACAATTCGATGAACCCCACCCCTCAGAAAATTTAAACAATCAAGGAAATTCTTATTATCAACCTTATTATCCTCCTGGATTTAACTCTAACCCTAACCCACAAGTTAAGGAAAAGAAGTTAACGATGGAAGAAACTCAAACCCTAATATCTCTCTCAAAACCTAACCAAATCAAGCTAGGTTTGTTTCTATTAATTCATCTTGATGAGACACACACATCCATATGGTTAATTGAACCCTAAATATACTTTATGCTCGTGGAGAATTAAATGAAGTTTGATTTAGGGCTAAAGGTCAATACCTCGGTCCAAGAGGAGAAGCCTTGATTGGATGCTTGTAGAAGCTTCGTGGGGGTCTAAAGAGCCTAAGGATTGAGCCTCGAGTAGTGGTGAATCACATATATATGATTTTGACCAAAGTCAAAGTCCAACTTAGGGTGCTTTGGTGATGGGGCTTTTGTAGGGGATCTTCCTCTCTCATTGTGAGGATGGTGTGGGTACAATTAATTTATATTTGGTAGAGGTTTGGTGAGTGTCTTATTTCAGCCTTGAATTTGAGCTCCAAAATTGAGCTCGAGTAGTGGATTTAAATAGATAAGGTCTTGTCGGCGTTATTTTGGGGTTGGAGGGGAGTTGCTCGNAACTTTGAATGCTATAAATAATTGAAATAAGACTAATTATTATAAACATAGATGTAAAAATCACCCTAATTTTATTTGGAATATTTATAACAATTCGATGAACCCCACCCCTCAGGAAATTTAAACAATCAAGGAAATTCTAATTATCAACCTTATTATCCTCCTGGATTTAACTCTAACCCTAACCCACAAGTTAAGGAAAAGAAGTTGACGATGGAAGAAGTAATGTTGAATATGGGAAATCAAATACAAAATCAAGGGGCTACTACTAGAAATATTGAAAATCAATTAGGACATATTGCTACTGCACTTAGTAAAATACCTTTAGGAATTCTTTCTAGTACTGCGGAAGTTAATCCAAAAGATCAAAATAAGGAGTAAATTAAAGCTATTCAATTACAAAGTGGAAAAGAAGTAAAAACAGGAATCCAAAGAGAAACTAAATTTGAGGAGGAGAAGGAAGAGATTGAAAGCTACCTCAATGAAAATGAACCAATACATGTTCCTTTAGAAAAACCACTACCTCCGTTTTTTCAAAGATTGAAGGAGAAGAATATAAATAAAAAATTTACAAAATTTTTGGAAATCCTTAAAAAGTTAACAATAAACATTCCTTTTTTTGAGGTTTTGAAACAAACGACAAGTTATCTGAAATTTATGAAAGATATGTTAAATAAGATAAGAAAGTTTGCAGATCATGATACCTTTGCACTCAGTAAAGAGTGTAGCGCTATTATTTAGAAAAAGCTTGAAAAGTTAAAAGATCCTGGTAGTTTTACTATACCTTGTGCCATTCGTGAAAGTTTTTTGGAAAAGCCTTATGTGATTTAGGAACGAGTGTCAATCTTATGACTCTATTGATTTTTAAACATTTAGATTTTGGAGAAATTTCCCCTACTACTGTAACTCTTCAGTTAGCTGATCGTTCAATAACTTATCCTAAAGGAGTTATAAAAGATGTAATAGTAAAAGTGAATAAATTTATTTTTTCTGTAGACTTTGTAATATTAGAATCGGAAGAAGGCAAAGAGATTCCCATTATTTTGGGGAGACCATTACTTGCAGTTGGGAGAGTTGTGACAGATGTGAAAAAAAGAAATTAAAAATGAGAGTTAATGATCAAGAAGTAACATTTAATATTGTGAAAGCTATGCAATATCCTGCAATAGAAAAAGATAATGAATGGTTTAGAATGGAAGTTACTCATTATCTGAGTAAAGACCAATATAAGGAAGTGTTTGAAGAAAAACTAAGACAAGAAGAATTGTATGAGAATTAAATAAAACAAGAGAATTTTGATTATATTTAGGACAAATTTGAAACTTTAGATTTTTTGGAAAATGACAATAAAAATGTTATTCCTTCAACTATTAAACCACCTAATCTTAAACTCAAACTATTAACTGCCCATTTAAAATATTTCAGACAGTGCTTGGGTAAGTCCAATTCAATGTGTTCCAAAGAAAGGAGGAGTGACCGTTGAAGTAAATGAGAAAAATGAAATAATTCCATTAAGGCAAGTCACTGCTTGGCAAATTTTTATAGACCATAGAAAATTAAACATGGCCACCAGGAAAGATCACTTTTCATTTACCCTTTCTAAACCAAATGTTGGGTAGATTGGCTGGAAACAATTTTTACAGCTTTTTAGATGGATATACCGGGTATCATCAAATTCCAATTTCTTTTGAGGATCAAGAGAAACAACATTTACAAGCCCTTATGGAACATTTGCATTTCATAGAATGTCTTTTGGACTATGTAATGCACTTGCGACATTTCAAAGATGTATGATGCAAATTTTAGTAATTTGATTGAACGTGGAATGGAAGTATTTATGGATGATTTATCTGTATTTAGAATATCATTTGAATTATGTTTAAATAATTTAGAAAAAGTTTTGAAATTATGTGAATGAATGAACCAAGTACTAAATTGGGAAAAATGTCAATTTATGGTTGCCAGAGGAATTCTACTTGAGCAAAAAATTTTTGAAGATACAAAAGAATTAGTTCCTGTAAAAATTCAAGTTATTGAGAGTTTACCACCTCCTACTATGATTAGAGGGGTAAGAAGTTCTCTAGGACTTGTTGGTTTCTAAAGGTGTTACATAAAAATTT
Source organism: Phalaenopsis aphrodite (assembly GCA_003013225.1). NCBI lineage: Eukaryota > Viridiplantae > Streptophyta > Magnoliopsida > Asparagales > Orchidaceae > Phalaenopsis > Phalaenopsis aphrodite. The sequence goes on along the minus strand of NEWO01000509.1, from coordinate 463,555 downwards.
TTTCAAAAATAACTAATTCAATATGCCAACTTTTAGAAAAGGATACAACATTTGATTTTAATGAGGAGTGAATAAAATCATGTGAATTATTGAAATAAAAATTAATCACTGCACCTATAATAGTTCAACTTGGCAGGGAGAAACCATTTGAAATAATGTACAATGATAGTGATTATGCTATTGGAGTTGTTTTAGGACAAAAGCAAACTAAATCTTTTAAAGTAATATTATATTCTAGTAAAACTTTAAATGATGCTCAAATTAATTACACTACTACTCAAAGAGAGTTATTAGCCATTATCTATGCCTTTGATAAGTTTAGACCTTACTTGATTAGAACAAAATGTATAGTGCATATAGATCATTCCGCTATCAAATACTTGATGCAAAAGAAGGATTTTAAACCAAGGTTAATTAGATGGATACTTCTTGTGTAATAGTTCAATTTTATGGTAATTTATAAAAAGAGAAATGATAATCAAATAGCTGATCATTTGTCTAGACTAGAAAAAGAAATATTAACTAATTTTACATATGAATTTTTAGAAAATTTCCCTGATGAACAATTATATAATATTAATATAATGAATATACCGGGGTATGCTGATATAGTACATTATATTGTTAGTGATATTCTACCACTAGATGTTAATAATCAACAATTAAAAAAATTTATTTATGATTCATAATTCTACTATTGGGATGGTCCATATTTGTATAAATAATGTAAAGATCTAATTATTAGTAGGTGTGTGCCTTATGAAGAAACTCAACAAATAATGGAAAGATGTCATGATTCTGAATTTGGAGGATATTTTGGAATATATAGAACTGCACAAAATTTTGTAAGCTGGATTTTATTGGTCTGCTCTTTTTAGAGATGTTAATAAATATATTAAAGCATGTGATCGATGCCAGCTAGGAGGAAATATTTCTAGAACAAATGAAATGCCTCTAAATTACACATTGGAAGTTGAAATTTTTTATGTGTGGGTATTAGATTTTATGACACCATTTTATGCCTTCAGTTGAAAATTTATATATATTACTTGTTATTGATTATATGTCCAAATGGATTGAAGCTATTGATGTACTTAGATGTGATGCTTGAAGTATTTCTAAATTTTTAAATAAAAATATTTTTACAAAATATTGAATGTGGAGAGTAATTATTATATATGGAGGATCCCATTTTACGAATAAGAAAATTGACAAGTTAAATAAAAAAATATGATATTGTGCATAGATTCTCCACTGCTTATCATTTTCAAACTAGCAGTCTAGCACAAATATCAAATCATGAGATAAAACAAATTTTAGAAAAAGCTGTAAATCCTATAAATTGGATTTGTTTGCTAGAATAGATACTACATTATGGGCATACAAAACCGCTTATAAGATTCTTATTGCAAAGTCACCATATAGACTTATTTTTTGAAAAACATGCCACTTGGGAGTAGAATTGGAGCACAAAACATTTTTAGCTATTAAGGTATTTAATTTTAATTTAAAAGATGTTGGTGAGAAAAGATTATTGCAACTCAATGAACTTAAGGAGATTCGAAATGAAGCATATGATAATGCAAAAATCTATCAAGAGAAAATGAAAATATGGCTTGATCAAACGATTACTAAAATGAAGTTTGAACCTGGTCAAGAAGTTCTATTATATAATATAGGATTGAGATTATTTCCAGGAAAACTCAAATCCAAATGGTGAGGACCATTTAAAGTGATTAAAGTTTATCATTATGGAACTATTGTAATTAAAGATCTTAAAAATGGAAACATATTTAAAGTTAATGGGCATCAATTAAAACATTATTATGAAGGGCACATGCCACAATTTAATGAAAATATGATTTTAAGTCATCCTGATTAAATAATGGTTTGTCGGGCTGACAACGTTAAACCAAGCACTTTGTGGAAGGCAACATATATATATATATATATATATATATATATATATATATATATATATATATATATATATATATATATATATATATATCTTACAACTTTGTTTAATAAGTGTTTTATATATTTGGAAATAATAATATTTTTGAATCCTACTGTCTACACTATTTTGGTTACGGAGTTGTTAAGTTGTTGGCTGCTAGGATGGATTTCCTAACCATATCTTTAGTTTAATTTAATATATATAATTTAGAAAAAAATAGTATTTTAATTTTGTTAAAATATAAGACCAAACTGATCTCATATTCCCAGTAGTTTAAATAAACGAGCCTAATATCGCAAGTGGTGCACCTACCCCGAGGGATAAGTGCATTACTTACTGGTAATGCTCGATTAAAAAAACTAAAGATTGTATGACATTTATTAAGGCTGTAAAAACCATTTTATGTTGACTAATAATTTCTCCTACTTAATACAAAGAATTGAATGGAGTTTATATTAAGCTGCGTTCCGAAATACTTCCTATAAGGGCAAGCCCCTATAGTTAATTACATCTTAGATAACCAGAGTCACCTAAGAAAACTCTCAATAAAAATCAAGGGAAATTATCTTCAAGGAATTCAAAAGGATATGACTTTTCAACAAGAGCGGACAAAGAGGTGTGAAAGGGGAATAACTAAAATTTTGAATATTTCATTTTGGAATCCAAAAGAGGAAGAACTAGGAGATGTCATAGATCTAGAAGAGAACCTCAGTAACTTCCCAAGCTATACTTTGGTTTAGCTTAAATTTAGAGGAGAAATAATTATATGTTTCATCTTGTCAATTTTATTAATTAGGGCTTACATTTGTGTGAAATGATTACAAAAATTGCTTTGAAGATGTGAGGATTTAGGTCGCGACGAATGACAACCTCAAAATCCTATAATGGGTTAGGGCTTAAATTACATGGCAGAACCATACAAAAGCCTAAAGATAAGTTGAGGATTTATGTTACTTAGGAAAAAAACCTCGAATTCCTATGGATTATTATTTAATTCTAAGGAAAGATGCGTGTCGTAGATCCTCTTGCTGATGAAGATGGTCGTGTTGCCCACAATACTAGCTCAAAGTTCCTCATCGTGGCGAGTTTAAGTTTTCAAATGTGTCACGTTATGCCATCAAATCAGAAGTCCTTATGTTTATGGTTATTTAAATATTATGGGGCCAATTAAAGTTCATTAGAGTGACATCTGTTAGGATCATATGGCTCCCTCGTTCTGATACCACTATTTTCTTTTGGATTCACTTAGTCCAAATGAATTTACTAAACTCAACTGAATGAATTCTATACTTTCATTTGGACCGTAGGAAATCTCGTTAGCAACCGTAGGTTACCTCCTCCAAGGGATTCTCGATCATCCGATAGAGACGTCTTAATTTAGTTGCATATGTTGTTTTGTGATGTTTGTGATTAAATTTTGAATTGTTTCATATTTGGAATATTGTGGCGGTGAGTTTTATCTTGTTTTATTTTAGTTTTGATTTTTTGTTTCAATTTTGTGGCTATCCTATTAGTTTTATTTTTCATGCAGCGTGACATCTTTGTTTAGCATTCAAGTTTGAAAGCATAAATGTACAGTGTAGAAAGTACAAGAAAAGAAAGTACTATAAACTGTAAAAGCATAACTGGCGAGTCTTCTCATTCCTCCACCTAAAACTTTACTATCTTTGCAAGGCATGTATATATAATTTTTATAAGAGTTAAAGCATGCTTCTTGTAAAAGTAGAGAGTATGGTTTGAGGTGTGTCTATCAAATCTTATGTCATACCTTAGTAGATCAAAATTTTGAGGATGATTCCATTAAGTAAATCATAATAAGTCCAGATGTCCTTCAAGATATCCAAAGGATCATGAAAAAATCTCAGGTAATACCCTAGACATTTCATGGTCCCTAGAATAATCTAGAGTTCATTTTGGCTTTATTATGTTTACTATATAGTTCATCCATTTAATACCCTTATGCTGAGTGAATTATGATGTTCTAATTATTTCTTAAGTGGGGTAATTATCACTTGATGTCTCATTTATGAGTTATGTAGGTAGAGACACCCTTGGGGGCAATTCAACTCAATTAAGGAATTTAATTAATTTGATTTTTAAGGAATGGGCTTGTAGTGTTTTGAAATGTTTTAAATTAATTATAGGTTACTTTCTAAACCTCATTAGACAAAATTTTGATTTAGCCTAGCTCACTAATAAGCCCTTAAGATTTAATGGGTAGATTTATAAATTAAAAAAAAAAAGATTTTCAATATTTATATTCTTAATTCTTATCATGAATTAAAAATCATTTTAAAACTTTTAGTTATGATATTCTAAAATCAAACCCCTTACCTTAGTATCTCCTTATTTAAATACTCTTCCAAATTATATTATTTTTTAAGAAATTACAAATTTATCCTTTATAAGACCAAAATGGAATTGGTGTCTACCACTTACCCCTTATATGTTCCAATCATCAAAACATATCAATTAAGATTATTTGTTGTCCATTTCGTCCTTTGGTTAAGCCTAAATATTAATTATGCCATAAATTCCAAAATTGCCCTTCTGCCCCTAAGGCCTCAATAACCTATAATTCATTTAATTAGACTCAAATGACTTGAAAATTTTATGTTACCTCATTCATCGGTCAACTAAAACAACAGAGGAGACAATGTGATTTTTCTAAATTTATTTAATTTTATAATTATTTTTAATACAAAAATAAGGATTTTCAATGAAAATTTAATAACTCGATGAAAATAAAACTTCAGTCCTTAAAAAAATTATTGGAGGTTCATTTAGGTTTGAAGACCACTTGGACCAATTTTCATGATTTTTAGAGGTTTAATTTAATTATTAGAATTATTTGTTAGTTTTGAGCATTAATTAAATATAAAATAATATTTACATTGAAAAATGAGTTTTAAATTTCTATTAAATCTCTCTAAGTTCAGGAAACTCAAAAAAACAAATATCATATTTTCATGATTTTTATTTTTATTGGAACTATTTTAGTGAGAAATAAGAGAAAATTCATTTTTAAAATTTTAAAATTAATATCTTGACTTAGAAAATTAAGAAAATTATTTTAATTGGTTTTAGATGATTAGCAAATCAAATGTGACATTTTTGTGTGTTTTTACAATTTTGTGATTTTTATGATTTTTAATTCATTTTTAGTTATTTAAAGGCTCAAAATAACTTAAAAATGAAGTATTTGTTTTAATTCTAATTTTATGTTTTCTTAGGTTCCTCTAGTCATAAGGAGCCCCCAATATAAATTTAGTAATTTTTTGAGTTGTATTTTAATTATTATAATTATTTTAATACCAAAAATGTAATTTCACTTAATTAATCCATTTAAATTATCAAATTAACTCTAATTGACTTGAAATTTTTATGGGGAGCTCCTCTAATATTAAATTGTTGTGTTGAATATTTTCTTATGTCATTTACATTTATAATTAAACTAAATTAATTTTCTTTTCATTTTTAGGGTTGGTGACATTTAGGATTTTTTTCAATCTGTTAAATTAAGTTTATATTCTTCCTAGGGTCCTCTGACCACAATGAACATACCAGAATAAGTTTTGTATTTTTCTGTTGAGTATTTTAACTATTGTGATTTGTATACCAAAATACAGACTATTGACTTTAAAATTAGATATCTCTGGTTAGACATACCCCCTGAACATGGAAAAATTAGGGGAGATGCTTAATAACATGTAGAATAAAAGCCCCAAAAATCAAGTCATGGTGAAAAATCTATGCAAATGGAGAATAAAAATATAGAAAACACCATTTAATTAATTAAAAATAAAATGTGCATCAAATAGAAATGAAAATATTTTCACATTATTTTCCTCTGTTCACTGAGCAAGAGTGTATTTTTATTTTTTTTTGTGATTTTTCTACACAAAGTTATGAATTTTTGAAGTTCTAAAAGTTTAAATATATAGAAAAAAGCCCTATTTCTACTTATCCACACGGCACCACATCAACCTACGACGGCTCTGAAACTCCACGCTGTGCCCTCCCATTCGACACTGTCATCCACGCGTCTACCCCATTAGCCTGCAGTTCTGCTCCATCTCCTTGTTCGGCGTAATCAGAACCTTATATTCGATAAACATGCAATCCAATAGCTACGGGTCATAGTCCCCAAAGCCTCTAGCCCGAGAACCGTCTAGCTTCAAACCCTAATATCTCTCTCGAAACCTAACCGAATCAAGCTAGGTTTGTTCCTATTAACTCATCTTGATGAGACACATACATCCATATTGTTAATCGAACCCTAAATATACTTTATGTTCGTGGAGAATTAAATGAAGCTTGATTTAGGGTTAAAGGTCAATACCTCGGTCCAAGAGGAGAAGACTTGATTGGATGCTTGTAGAAGCTTCGTGGGGGTCTAAAGAGCCTAAGGATTGAGCCTCGAGTAGTGGTGAATCGCATATATATGATTTTGACCAAAGTTAAAGTCCAACTTAGGGTGCTTTGGTGATGGGGCTTTTGTAGGGGATCTTCCTCTCTCATTGTGAGGATGGTGTGGGTACAATTAATTTAGATTTGGTAGAGGTTTGATGAGTGTCTTATTTCGGCCTTGAATTTGAGCTCCAAAATTGAGCTCGAGTAGTGGATTTAAATAGATAAGGTCTTGTCGGCGTTATTTTGGGGTTGGAGGGGAGTTGCTCGTAAGAAGCGGTCGATCACTGGAATTGAAATCCCGTCACCCGCTTCGGAAGGATGTTGAAGTATGAAATCAAACTGACCCCATATTTTTCATAGTTTAAAATGAAAGAGCACTGTACCTCAAATCATGTATCTATCCCGAAGGATAAACACAAGACTTGAGGATGAGGCTCGATCAAATAAACTAAGGAAAGTATCACGTCCGTTTGGTCTGCGAAACCTTTGTATTTGCCGACAAGTTCCCCTATTTAATATAAAGGATTAAATAAGGTTTATATTAAGCTGGGTTCGGACATGCTTCCTATAAGGGCAAGCCCCTATAGTTAATTACATCTTAAATGACCAAAGCAACCTAAGAAGACTCTCGATAAAAATCAAGAAATATTATCTTCAAGGAATTTCAAAGGGTAGGACTCTTCAACGAAATCGGACGTAGAGGTGTGAAAGGGGATTAGTTCAAATTTGGAACATTTTATTGTAGAATCCAAAGGAGGAAGAACTAGGGGATGTCATGAATCCAGAGGATAACCTCGGTGACTTCCCCAGCTATCCTAATGTTTGGCTTCAGTTTTGAGGAGAAATATTTAGGTGTTTCATCTGCCAATTTTATTTGTTAGGGCTTACATTCGTGTGCAATGATCACACAAATAGCCTGAAAGATGTGAGGATTTAAGTCGTGACAAATGACAACCTCGAAATCCTAAAACAAGTTAGAGCTTATATTATATAGCAGGGTTATACAAAGGCCTAAAGATAAGGTGAGGATTTACATTGCATAAGTAAGTAACCTCGAAGTCCTATGGCTTTGTTGTTTAATTCTAAGGAAGGAAGATTAGTTTAGTTGGGGAAGACAAGTTTTGTTGTTGAAGATGGCCGTGCTGCCCACCATGCTAGCTCCAAGCTCCTTACCGTGACGAGTTTAAGTTTTCTAGTGTGTCAAGTTATAATATTAAATCAGGTGGCCCTATGGTTGAAGTTCTTTAAATTTTATGAGGGCATATTAAAGTTGATTAGAGTGACACCGGTTAGGATCCTACGGTTCCCTCGTTCTAGCATCACTATTTACTATTGGATTCACTTAGTCAAAATGAACTTTCAAAACTCAGCTTAATGAGTTCCATAATTTCATTTAAACTGTGGGAAGCCTCGTTAGCAGCCGTAGGTTACCTCCTCTGAGGGATTCCTGATCATCCGATAGTGACGACTTAATTTAGTTGAATTTATCGTTTTATGTGATGTTTGTGATTAAATTTTGAGTTGTTTTATACTTTGAATGTTGTCGCAGTGAATTTTATTTTGGTTGATTTTAGTTTTGGTTTTGGTTATGGTTATGGTTATGTGGCAATTTTGATGGTTTTAGTTTTCATGCAGGGTGACATCGTTGTTTAGCATGCAAATTTTCAAGTATAAAAGTACAATATGAAAGTATGAGAAAGACAACGCTGAAAACTGTAAAAATGTACCTAGCGAGTCTTCTCGTTCCACCACCTGAAACTTAAAATGCATGTTAAGACAGTTTATGAAGAGCAGGAAAGGTAAAATTTTGGTAATTTTCCTAGCCCTATGTCATATTTTGGTGAGTCCTTAAAAGTTTAATCAAGGATGATTTCATTGAGCGAAGAATATTAAGTTTAATAGGCCTCTGAGGTATGGGGAAGCAGGTCCATGCCTCCCTCCCACCAACTGGTGAAAAGCCTCGAGTCCATTTAAACTTATTATGTTGCTTAGTGGTTCATCCTACAAATACCCTTATTACTCAGTGAACATCGGTATCTCAATTATCTCTAACAATAGGGTAATTTTCACTTATCATTTAATTTGAAAATTAGGTGAGTGAGAACCCTTAAAGAGGCAAGTTAATGTAATTTGAATACTTAGCCAAATTTTTAATCCTAATTGGGCTCAGTGATGTTTCAAGGAGGTTTGATTTAGTTATGTTTATTTCTCTAATCTCTGATCCTCATTTAGTTAATTTTGATTTAGCCTAAGTCACCACTAAGCCCTTAAGACCCAGGTGAATGTCTTAATTAGTTTTGAAAAGGGTTAAACCTTGAGTGGTCATGATTCATGGTTTGGATTTTATTTAAAAATCAAAATAGGGGTATTAAATGGTTGATTATTGGCTTCAAAAGTCATACTCGTAAGTCCACGATCATTTAATTTTAATAAACTTCCAAATTTTAATAATTTTTTAAATTTATTAACTTTAATTAAGAAAGTGAGGTTGGTTTCTACCAATTAACCCCTTTATGTTTCAAACATCAAATAAATTGATTAAGATTAGAGGTTACCCATTTTCCCTCCTTGAATTAAGCCTAAATATTAATTAAGGAAAAATTTCCAAAATTACACATTTGCCCCTAAGGCTCTAACCCCTCATAATTTGTCAAATTCAATTCAAATGACTTTGAAATTTCTATCCTACCTCATTCATGGGTCAATTGAGACATTAGAGGAGAAAATATGATTTTTCAAAATTTAATTTAATTTATATAATTATTTTCATGCGAAAATAGAATTTTTTTAAGAAAATTCTCAACTTGACCAAGGTAAATTCTAATCCTCTGAAATTTTTACTAGAGGTATACCTAGATTAGAGAAACCTTTGCACTAAATTT
>NEWO01000509.1:397589-414455 GCA_003013225.1 Phalaenopsis aphrodite | reverse complement strand
CCTATATATGGACTGGGGCATTCTTCTACAATTTTCTTACTATGCAGTCAATTTCAAGTGCCATTTGAAAGTTGGGAGAAAGTATTATTATCTTGGGAGCCCAGGATTCCAATTGATGACAATTATATTAGGAATAAAAATGAAGCAGTAGATATTATTTTGGATGATTCATCACAAATAGTTGGAAGTTCAATAGCTTTGGAGAAGAAAATAATTAAAATCGAAAGAGAAATTTAGAGTATTATGAATGCAATAGTAAATCTTAACTACCTTTTTGATCACTTAGATTGGAGGATGAAGGAACACTTGATCATACTGGAACAATTGAAGCAGGTTTGGTGCAGATGTTCAAGAAAAATAGATGAATCGATAAAAATTTGACTGATCAATTACCGTACCGACCTTTCTACAATTTCTGTGTCCATTACCAGTCTATAGGAGATATTAGAAAAGGAGAAAGTATTGAAGATGATGCAGAATAATTGAAAAAGTTGAACTCTCTACTATTTTAAAGTAATTATGTTTTTAAGGTGATTGTGTTGGATTTACTTTACTTTACTTTACTTTTCTTTTCTTTAGAGCTCTATAAACTTTGAATGTGTATATAGTTTTGTGTCAGCGTTCTAGTGTTGTGGCTTGATTTCGAAGCTGAATTATAATTTAGTTTGCACTTTGTATGTTATAGTGTAGTTAGAAAAGTGTATTTGTAAGAATTAGATGTTTATATATAAAAGATAGTTTGGTGTTGTTTGTGAAAATACTTGTTTGTGAATTATTTTAAGAAGAAATTAGTGTTCAAAAAGACTAATTAGACTTTGGAGTGAATTGAAAGAATGTTGAAAATTGCAAAAATTAAAAAATTGAATTTTTGGCCACCGGTGCTGACGACACCAGAATGGGCGCCGATAGCGGCCTAGACCCGAAAGTGCCCAAATCCCTTAAAATTTGTGATTTACACAGTAAAAGCACCACTTTTACCCTTTTGGTAACCTTCAAGCTTCAGTTTGTGCACCTAGGGCTTACTATTACTTGGATTTGAGGGGATTTTAAGGCAAAAGACGTTTAGGTTCAATCTTTTCTAGGTAAGAGAAACACTTTGAACCCAAAATTTTATATTTTCACCAAGGATTATCTTGCATTGCCAAGATCGAAAATTTTGAATATTTTTTAAAAGATTTTCAGAAAATCCTTTGGTGAAGAACACTTTCTTAGTAGACTTAAGTTTAAAATGTTTCATTTTGTGATTTTCAGAATTTTAGGAATTTATTTAGAATTTATCAAATTTTCTTAGATTACCATGGCACCGAGAATGAGCAATAGAAACAGAAAGGTGGATTATGATGATCAAAAGTTTGTGAACTATAAGGCTAACATTTGTTTCAATAGTCTGTTTACAACTAAGAAAGTAATTTCAGATCGAGGATTTAAAAATTTGGGTGGAGAAGTCAAAAGATTAATTAATGCTCGGCAGTGAGAGATATTTTGTTACTTTATTACCGAGGCTATTATTGGTACAGTGATGGAGTTCTATGCCAACTTTAAGGAAAATTTTAAAGACTATATTTTTGTTCGTGGGAAAATGATAGAATTTAATTCAAGAATAATTAATGAATTTTATCAGTTAGTGGATGTGTATAGCTGTCAGTACAAATTATTTTTTGCTACAAATGAGGCCTTAGATGAAGTCATTTTTTTCTTGCTGATGAAAGTGGAGCTTGGAAGGTGAAGAATAATGTTAAGGTAAACTTCCCACTTTCTATGTTAACCGTAGTATCTAAGGCTTAACATTATTTTATATCTGCTAAAATGATACCAACAAATCATCATAGTGAGGTTACAAATGATAAAGCCATCTTGAACTTTTGTATCCAGCAAATGAGAAGGATACTACTGCTTTAAGAGAGACTACTGGTGGTTTATCACACCCTACCCTGATCTTCACAATATGTGAATAGGCAGGAGTTCATTTTAGAATGGATGAGGAGGGAATTGAACCTCTAAAACCAATTGGGCCTAAAAATATTAAGACTTATGAATCTTATGTTGGATGGAGATCTGGAATTAGGAGTAGGAATATTCCTTCTACTTCTAGTACCCCTACTCTCCAGAGACTTATGGAACAATTAACGATCCAATAGGGAGATATCTTGAGGATGGAAAACAAAATGAAAAATATAGAGGTCAGAAATGCACATAATGATTATTTGACAAGGCAGAAGTTTGAATATGATGTTGCTTATGATGATGTGATGGTCAGATACATGATGGGTGACCACTCAATTTAGTTTCCTACTCACCCTATTTTTACCCCGTATCAGTAGCAAAACTTTGATGTAGTAAAAGATGAAGAAGATGATGACTGGTGATGTTTTGGTTTGATCTTTTCTTTAGTTTATAGTTTGTTGTACTTTATTGTTATTGTTGTTTGTTTTTAAAGTGTGATATTTTATTTTATTTTAGATGTTATGTTATATTGTGAACAGTAGGATTGTAACATTGTTTTTGCATTAGAATTTATTTTAGTAGTATTGGTAGTTCTTACTACTTTGTTGAATGTATTTATACTTAACTCTTTCTCAACAAATTTTTATACGTATTTTGTGTTAATTAATTTTTTAAGTCTTGTAGCTTTTCAGATTAGCATTTATAATATTTTAGAGTTACGTTTCAATATTAAAATCTCAACAGGTATGTCTTTTCTTTATTTTTTAAATATTTTCTTTCACACTTTTCTTTTTCTTGCTAAATCTTTTGAAAATTTAAGTTGGGGGGGAGGGGAATTCCTTTTTAAAGAAAGAAACTTAATTTTATTTGTCCTCAATTAGCTACATTTTCAAAATTTTTAAATTTAACACGACCTTTGGTATTAGAGGATAATTTTAGATAACTATATTTGTGTTTTTAAATATATAATAAACTTGAGTAAAAATTTTTAATAATAATGGTTAATTTTAAAGATTAAGATATTTAGTATAAGAGAATAATACTATGTTTTTCTATCACAAGTAAAGGAATTTGTCTTTTTGAAGTGTTAAAAAATCTTTGAGATTCATGCAAGAAAAAAAGAATAAAACTTTATGAAAAATCCATAAAGCTAATATAAATTTATAAAGTGAAGGAATGTGCAAAGTTCTTAACTTTAAGAAGAGGATAGTGAAGTTCAAAATCATTAAAGGCTATCTATATATAGTAATCCTCACATAAAAAAAAGAAGAAAAGAGAAAAGAAAAAGGATTGAAAATGATCCTGAAAGAAAAGGAAAAGAAAAGAAAAGAAAAGAAAAGAAACATATGTGAGGTGAAGCTTGAGGAGATGCCTAATTAAAATTTGGCTTTATTTGAAGCAACTTAAAGAAGAAGGCTTGTATACATTTTCTAAACTTATATTTAAGTATTAGCATATTTAATAGTAAAGATTCATGAAGTTCATTTTCATATGAATATTTTAAGTGGCTTTAATATGACAATTTGCAATTTTCCTTGAAAAAAATAGAAAATTAAAAATCTTAGACTTGACTACTAGATATTCTTATACATTTAGTATTAACTGAAGTTATTTTACATTTTTCTTAAGTTATGCTATTATATTTACTTGACTAAAATATAGAAATCTAGAAGTTAAATTCTTTGTCATGAGTATGTTTTTATGCAGTAAAAGAGTTACTTGAGGACAAATAACATTTAAGTTTTGAGGATTTTGATGCACTAAAAATACATGCATATTTAGACCTATATTTTATACTCATTTTTAGTGATATTGCAATTTAAATGAAGGTATGTTTCATGTTTTCTTGTAGGTTGTTAATTTTTAGGACTTTAAGAAAAAAGAAAGCAAAAAAGGATGGAATTGGGAGTCAAAATGGCGTTTTTAAAGAAATACTCAGCAACGCAGTGCCAGAATGGATGAGGACGGCGCAAACCTACATAACATAGGTCGGACTATCCTCAGCACCGACGATAGTAGGAGCAGCACCGACGATGCAATTTAACAGAGAGCATTGAATTAATTCATGGGCCACTGGCACCGACAGCGCAGAATGGGCGTCGACGGCGCCAATGTTGGTGCAAGAACTGTTTCTAGAAGATTCGACAAATTTGGATGCTTTTTGAAGAGTTTTGGATGCACCTACTGGAAAACCGACATTATGCTCTATTTAGAGCAGAAATTGATTAGAAAATCCCTTCTTCGCTTTTCACTCTCTTCCACTCTATTCCACATTCCCCACAACCACTTAGAGTCTATTAGTCATTTATTTTTTTAGAGTTTTGAGGTTTTGTGGTAAGTTTAACTGTGAAATTTCTCTAGGAGTGTTAAAGAGGTAGAGAAGTGAGAGATTTTTTATTCCTACATCTTTTAAGAGAGGCTACAAGGGATTTACTTTGAGAAAGAGTTTTAGATAAGTATTATTTGTTTATTATTGTTGTATGAACTTTCTTTTATACATGAAATTTGTGTTTTGTTCTATCTTTCTCATGAATTCTGAATAGTTTTCCTTATCTTTCTCCCTGCTCTGAGATATGGTGAAATGAAGAGATAATTTGGATGTGCCAATTTTAAAATATAAAATAAATTGTGATGGTTTTCAACTCCGTTCTTAATTTACTTTCAATTTGGTCGATTGAATTGTTAAAATATGTTGTGAAATATATGATCTGGGAAATGGAGAATGAGTTCTATAATAAGAGTGATAATCACATTTAATTCCATGAAAGAGTATTTCATTCTTGGAATTAAGTCCAAATAAATAGGAAATATACTTTGTTGGGAGTAGAATTGGAGATTTTAGGATGACAGACTAAAATCTCAAATTTAATTTTTGTGTAAGCACTAAAGCAAGATTTAGCCTTCAGGGGAAGGAAAGTGGGAGCTCTGGAGTGAGAGCCGGTATCCTCCTAGCCTAACAAAAGATTTAGGGACTAAACTTGAGAATGACCAATGATTTTCTATAACACTGAATCATGGTAGAGAATTAAAATTGTTCCTATTTGGCACAATATAAATTTAAGCAAATTATCTCATCTCATTTTACCAAAAACTCATTGTAGTGGGAAAGATGAATTTTCATATTAGAAAATTTCATCACATAAAACATATTTTAGTAGTTAATGTTTAAACTTTGTATTTTATTTTTTCTAGTAGTTAATATTTTAGTTCTGATAGTATTTCAAATAATTCAAAAATATTGACAGTAATTTCATTTTATTTATATGAATTTCCTAGTTAATTTATCATTTCAAATTTAAGTCTTCCTTGTGGGATCGATATTTGAGGCTTAAATAAAAAGTCTTATATTACTTGATAACGATACGTATACTTGTATAGAATCCCAACATAATTTGTTTAAATTTCTTATTTATAAAATATCGCATCAAGTTTTTAGCATCGTTGTAAAGCGAAGTCAACTTTATTAGTTTTACACAACTAAATTTTTAGGTTCATATTCCTAAAATGAAAGGAATTTCTTTATCTTCCTCAATATCTAATACAATAAAATCCACACGAAAGATAAATTTATCAACCCTTACCAAAACAGCTTCTATAACTCCTTTAGGGTGGGTAATCGAACAATCAACTAACTGAAGAGTTACAATTGTAAGTGTAATTTCTCCTAAACCCAAATTTTTGACAATTGATAGAGGCATAAGTTTAATATTGGCTCCTAAATCACATAAAGTTTTTTCCAAAAAATATTTCACTAATTGCACAAGGAACAGTAAAAGTACCAGGATCTCTATGTTTTTTAGGAAGCTTTTTTTGAATTTTAGCGCTACACTCTTCAATAAGTGCGATTATTTCATTATCTATAAACTTCCTTTTCTTATTAAGTATAACCATCAAAAACTTTACATAGCTTGATATTTGTTTTAGGGCTTCAACTAGAGGAATGTTTATAAGTAATTTCCTCAATATTTCAAAAAATTTTAAAAATTGGTTATCTTGTTTTTCTGCTTCAATCTTTGAGGAAATGGAGGAGGTGATTTTTTTACATTAATTTTCATTAATTTCATAGGAAATTCTTACTCAAAATGAAAATCTTCATCAGATTTATCATTTTCCACCTCATCTTTTTCATCTTCAACTTCCACTTCTTTTTTAACTTTAATTTCCAATTCTTTTCCACTTCTTTGTTGAATAGACTTAATTTGCTCTTTGTTTTGATCTTTAGAATTTACATCAACATTATTAAGCAACATTCGTGGAGGTTTATTGCTAAGTGCAGCTGTAATACATCTCAATTGATTTTCCATGTTTCTAATTGTAGCTCCTTGACTTTGTAATTGACTTCCCAGTTCCAATATTAATTCTTCTTAGACAGTTTCTTCTCTGTATTCTACAAATTACTATTAAAACCTACAGGGTAATATAGTTTATAAGTTGGACTTCAATGATTTTTGGAGTGTCCCAATGAGTTTGCAGCATTATTCACCCATTGCAGATTTCTAACATTAGAGTTATTGTTACTCCAATTGAAATTTAGATGATTTTTCCAACCAGAATTATAATAATTGGAATAAGTATTGCTAGAATGATTATTTAGTGCAATTAAACTCTCACAAGGATATTGAGATTGTTCCATTTGTCTCAATGAGTTTTCCTCAAGCACACATGGTTTTTTAGAATAATTCATTCCAAATTGATCTATCTTCTTCGATATAGCAGCTATTTTGCCAGCCAAAAAAGTTATTGCATCAGAATCATGAATACAAGCTACTCTTATTGGATTTACCCTTTTAGAGTACCATTGAAAATTATTAGTAGTCATCTCTTTAATTAACAAAAATGATTCATCGAATGATTTTGACATTAATGATACACCATCAACAGCGTCAATTATCGATCTAATAGATCCAACAAATCCATTATAAAAAGTTTGAATTGTTAACCAATCTGGCAACGCATGGTGTGGACATTTTCTAAGTAGATCTTTAAATCATTCTCAAGATTCAAAATTGATTCCTCTTCAAACTGACAAAGAAAATGTAATATCTTTTTTAAGCTTACCAGTTTTTTATGGTGGGAAATATTTAGATAAAAATTTTTGTGATAAGGCTCCCCAAGTTCTGATAGATCAAGGTGCTAACGTGTTTAACCACATCTTAACTTTATCCTTTAATGAAAAAGAAAAAAGTCTAAGTCTGACAACATCATTTGACACCCCGTCATATTTAAATGTAACACATAATTCTAGAAAACTAGCAAGGTGTAAGTTAAGATCTTCAGTTGGTGTTCCCCCAGATTAATTATTTTGTACCATTTAGATAATAGCAGGTTTAAGCTCAAATGAATTGGTAGCTACAACAAGGTTTTGAATACTCAAATGAATTTCACCTGTTGTAGCATTAACATAATCTCTTAAAGGTCTCTGATGATGTTCATTTCCATTTCTAGAATTATTTAAATTACAAGCCATTTTCCTAAAATTAAATATTTCTTTTTGTTGTTTTCAAATTTTTCTGATTCTTTTTTTAACACCTAATCGTAAGGTACTAAATTGTCAAATCTTAAACTACGAATAAAAAAACATAATAAGCAATTAAAATAAGCGAACACACTAAAATTTGAAAGTATAAAAATTAAACTACAATAAGTTTTTCAGTTTAAATAAAATGTCTTAAATTATAAGGTAATTTACCGTTACTTACCCGATAACGACGCCAAAAACTTGATGCGGTGTTTGTTATTTGTTGCTTTTGTAAATATTTTTCAATATTACAAAACACACACGACAACACTAATAACAAATATGCAATTCAATCCTAATAAAAATAGATTTAGTGAAAATAATTTTATCTTTAAAAAATTTAAACTGTAAAACTCGTAATAATAACACAAGTATAAATATCGCTTAAGTAATAAAGGACTCTTATGGAGTCCTAAGTATCGATCCCACAGGGAGTTGGAAATTCATGTGACTACAATGTAAAACACAATATTCAAACTACAAAACTTATGTACGCATTTTAAAACTGAAGTTATTGAGTGTATGCTAAATGAAATGTAGTTAAGAGAACTAAGTTAATTAAACTATTTGCTAAACTTCAAAAGTATAGAAACTAAACAAAGTTTCTATGATTACAAGTTCAAATTTAAGAAAGTAACCTTCTCTTTTATAATGAGTATATGAATTTTGAAGAAACCAAAATCATATAAAAATAAAATAAATGTAGATAGAATTACATTGTGCCAAATTGGAGCAATCACTTTACCCTCTTTTAAGTGCATAAAGAACATTGACTAGTCTAGAGTTTGGTCCCTAATTTTGTGGTTAGGTTGAGAGGATACCAGCTCTCACTACAGAGCTCCTAATTCTCCCTCGCCTGAGGGCTAACAATCTCACATTAGTTTCTATTCAATAGGACCAAATTGGGGATTTTAATCTGTCACCTTAAAAACTCCAATTTTGTGTCTAACAACGTATATTCCCTATTTATTTGCACTTAACCCTATGGATTACATTCTCACCTATGAAGTTGAATGTGACTTTCACCAAGTTGTAGAAATCATAGCCCTTTCGGATCATATGTTTCTCAACACATTTTAATATTTCAATTGGTAGATCAAAATGTAAATGAAGATCGAAGTTTAAATCATAATAAATTATTGATATTTAAAATCGTATAAAACAAAATCAATTCTTCACAAAGTAATATCTCAGAGTATAGAGAAAGATAAAGATGCCTACTTAGAATTCATGAGCAGGAAACAACAAAACACGGATTTCATGTATAGAACCAAATTTACAAAACAAAACAATAAAAGACACAACTTATCTCACACTCCTTCCCAAGAAAATCTCTATAAGTTCTCTTTAAGAAATTTTCCTCTTTAGAGACACTGTCAGTTCTCTCTTAGAAATGTAAGAAAGAATAAATCTCTCACTTTCCCTCTCCTCTAACAACCCTAAAATAAAATCTACAAGTCCCTCACTCTCTCTCATGCCACAACCAAACTTTCTCTATCCTCTCTCTCTCTCTCTCTTCAGCCCTAGACTCCTTCTCCATTTAATTAGTGGCTGCCTCTTCTCAAAAAGAATTCAAAATTTCTTCCCAAATTCTCTCCAAAAGTCACACCTTTTGAATCCCAAGAGACATGTCCACTCATTCAACAAACAAATCCCTTCTTTAAAGGGCCTTCCAAAGTGTCTAGATGCATTGTATCACTCCATGGGGTGTTTGAAACATTTGAAACATTCAAAATCCGTTCAAATTTCATCTTGAATTGCCTTAATCCATCAAATATCATTTATGACGCTTCAAGAGCTATGTTACTTAAGTCTGTGATGTTTTGGGTTCTGGCGCTTCAGTCTCTGGAGAAAAAATCACAAAGTCCTCTATTTTGGCTCCAAATTTTCTCCTTTTTGCTACTTTTACTCCAAATGTCTAAAAATGATATACTTGCAATAAGAACATGAAAATACCCTTCTTTAAAGTGCTATATCACCAAAAATAAGCATAAAATGTATACTTAAAATAACGATTTATTTTGGTGTAGTTGTGGGCTTTCATCTTCATGTTACTTTATTGGGAGTCAGTGACGTGCTCCACATTTATTCATTTCTCACTCGAGGAATGGTGAATCTTCTCGGTCAGGAGTCTAGATAACCTCAATATTGCGTTTTGATTAGCTGATCTTTTCGTGCACCCCAGTAGTATCTTATATTAAAACCAACCGAAGGGTGGAAACTTTGGAAATGATAATGGGAAGTTTTTATCACACCCTATTTATAGGGAATATAGACATAGAAATCTGGGAGTTTAATTTTCAGTAATACTTAATATACAATAAAAAATAATTTTTTTTATTCAACACTCTTATTCTTATTATAGTTCTCTTTTTCAAAGAATTAAGGAAATCAAGGAACAAAATATGTAAATAAAAAATACGACCACATGTTTCTTGAAGAAATTCAATGAATTACACTAAATGGATACTGAAGGACTATACCAAGACAATCCATACGCAATGGTGTCAAGCTTAATTTCACTTACTCGGATGATGGGTGGTTGAAAAAAGAAAAGTATGTTCGAACGAAGAAATCATTATGCACCTGTTACCTGTTCTGAGGGAAGCTTATATATCATTGACCTCCTCCAAGTTACGGGATCTCGCACAGAGAGAACCATTGGTCATTCCCTAGAACATCTTGGCAAGCTTACATGAAAACCTCTAGTTTGAAGGACAATTACCCTCCAGATTACGGCGACACCCTCTGCCTAACATTCTAAGTTCATCCTAAAGACAAAATGGTCTCTATGATGTGTCCCCTTCAAGAAGGTCGCCCAACAACCTTTCAGTTAACCAAGGAACTCTCAGTTGGCTGAATGATTGGGAGCCAAGCCAACTGAATACTTATCGGATGACAAGATGTTAGCACCAGGCTAACCAAACCGTTATGAATGCGAAATAGCGCCAACGATGGTTACAAATATCAGAAGATCCCAGAGTCAATTATAAATTTGTAAAGATGTAACAATATATTAACCACTTGTAAAGTTCTTATTTAAACTGGTCAAATATTTAACTTAGAGCATTGTTATCAATAGTAACTAATTATCTTTTAGTTATTTCTCGGATAGTAATTAGCATCAGTTTTGTAGATAATATCATTAATTTTTTATTCATTTTATTATCATTTCATAAATATGTTAAGGGAAGTGAGTTCGCATGAAACTAGTAACTTAATCTTTGTATGCCTCGACAAGTAACATATTGATTGAAAATAAAATAAAAAAATTAATTTTTTTTCAATTTGTTACGTTGTATATTACTATTGATTGATCAACAATTGAAATCAGTCATATAAGCATGTGAATTAAAATTAACAAATGAATGTAACGTAACTAAATAATTTAAAATATCTTTAAAAATACTTTGTTATACGTGGAATTAAATTTTTTTTTGGCTAGATTATAGTAGTGCATGATTCTTCTAACGTTTCCTTTCGTTTTTTCATGCTTTGGAGACCATACAAATATTCTTTTTTCGTGAAGATAACTATTGAAAAATATTATTTAATCAGCTCAAGAGCAATAAGACAAAACTAAAGATACTAAATTAGAAAAAAAGATTATGATTGATTCTCATGATCTCTTGATATCTTCAAAGAAGTGTTTTATTTATTTTTTATACTTGGGCCCGAATGTTGTCGTTATCTTTGCACGTGGAGTTATATATTTTTTATTTAAATATCATATACTTTTGAAAAGAGACACTTAACCCCTTGTAAATTTTTATTGTGAGCTTTATTACCATCTGTTAGGCTCATCTTCTTTACAATTAAAAAAGAAGTCATAAGCTTTTAAATGTTTTTTTTAATTAAACTAAATAAAGCTTTTTACGTGAGGTTTTCGCTCGTGTAATGTATGTTTTGAAGTATTAGCCTGGAGATATTCTAAGGCATCAACTTCAATAAATTTAACTATAGGAACTCTAGATTAAGCTTGATTTTTCTTAGAAGATGAGAGAGCTCAATTTAGCCGAGTTGTTGGTAGTCATCAATCGCAAAAAAGAGTTTGAGGTCTATCGTGTCAGTGTGTGGGAGACTGATTAAATTTGCTAGATGGACTGCAAACACGGAAATGTTTAGATTCCCGCAGTTGAGAATTTTCTCTTGCTCTTCACCATTTGTCTTTGGTTGAGAGTCCTTCCAACAATACTATTCAAGTGAACAAGTCCAATGCACTATAGAAAATACAAAACGTACAATCAGACAATACCGGCGGTAGTAGAAAAAATATTTCGATGCTAATCACTATTAAGGACCGTGCAGAAGTGAGGCCTCACAAAAGCGATTAACATGTACCGTGATAGAAGCAAATATTTTGTATCAGTTTTTAGGTCTGGTAGTGTTGATGTGTATGAGTTGCGACGTCATTCATGCGGACGTAAAAGTTATCTAGGGAAATTGCGTCCGGTCTTGTGGACACAAAATGTGTCCGGTCTTGTGGACACAAAATTGAGTCATATTGTGAGTCCATTATTTTGCCCTTGAGGTGGACTAGTATCGGCAAATTTTTATGGTTCCTTTAGTCAGACTTTTTCGACGCAAATCGGACACAGTCCTACAGCAAATTAAAATAAAATATTAGTGAAAAATCAGATTTTTACAACAGATAACAATATCACGAATATTTACACTTCTCTAACATAACATGGAACATATTACACATGCATATTTGACAATGAATAAATATAACTAAAAATAATTCCACAAAGCTACTAAAGAACCCATCCAAAAAAAAAAAATTTAAAGTATAAACAGATTATGTCCTTCTTTAGATTTTTTTTAGAAGGGAGATTGTTTCTCTCCCTTTTATTAGAGCTTCTAAGGGTTATGGGCCTGTTTTGGTTTGTGATCCCCTTCTATTTAAGGATCCACACTGTTTGTACTTTTTTGCTTTTTTGAATGAACGTTGGAGCTGAACTAACTCCTTTACAATATATATATTTATTATTATTATTATTATTATTATTGAAGAAAGGAAAATATATTAATTAACAGAGGGGGTTACAATATTGAGATAGGGGGCCTCAAGGAGGTCTCCATTCAGCAATAAAGAAAGAGAGGGAGGGGGAGTAGAAGAAACAAAAACACCTTCTGAACGACTTGCCAATCTAGTAAGCCAATTAGCAGGCCTATTTCATTCCCCATAATTAAAACCAAAAGAGAGTTGGCAAGAATTCCTAAGAGATTGGCTGGTTTTTAGCTATTGTAGAATATGCCCGGGGGGGTTACACCTGTGATACACCAAAGTAATATGTTGTGTGGCATGAAGAAGGAGAGTTAGAGAGAGAAAGAGAAAGTCAAGGGCTTGGAGATTTTCTTCCAGGATTATAAGAGAAGAGGGAATGTGAGAGATTTCTTCTTCATTACACTTCTAAGAGAAAATTGAGAGTGTCTGTCAAGAGGGAAAGACTAGGAGAGAACTTCTAGGAGTTTACTTGGGAAGGATTGTGAGATAAGTTGTGTCTTTTATTTTTTTTGTTTTGTAAACTTATTTTTATATATGAAATGCATGTTTTGTGGTATCCCCCTCATGAATTCTGAGTAGTCTTCTTTATCCTTATCCCTACTTTCATATATGGTTTTGTGAAGAATTGATTTTCTTTTATATGGTTTTAAATGTCGAAGATTTTTGATGATTTGAACTCGAATCTTCATTTACTTTCTGATCTAGCCAAATGAAATGTTAAAATGTGTTGAGAAACATATTTTCTGAATGGGCTATGATTTCTACAGCATGGGGAGAATCACATTTGATTTCATGAAAGAGTTCAACAATGTCTTCAACACTTCCACAAGGTCTCTGGCATGACTTTCAGTCCATCTAAATGCCATCTTTTTTTAAGTAAGAAAACTAATTTGCATTCAAACAATGGTTTTCTCAATTCACTAGATTCTTAATATCCTCCCAATTTGGTCTAGTTGATTAGAAACAGATGCGAGATTGTTAGCCCTCATGAGAGAGAGCAGTGAAAGCTCTAGAGTGGCAACAAGTATCCTCCCAGCCTAACCATGGAATTAGGTACCAAACTCATTATTAGTCAATGTTCCTTCTGCACTCGGAAGAGGGTAAATAATATGATTGTTCTTATTTGGCACAAAAAAGTTTTTATATGTATTTTTTAAATGATTATTTTTTCTTCAAAATCCATATACTCATTGTAAAGGGTAAGGATGTCTTCCTAAATTTGAACTTTCCATCACAACATTTTAGTTTTAAAATTTATAAATTTGTTTTTGAAAGTTTAACATTTAGTTTTGTAACCTTTGTCTTTCAACTGCATTTAATTAGCATTCACTTGTCACTTAATATTCAAACTTTGCACTTTACTTTTTGTATTTTTTAAATTGTATTTTACATTATAATCTTAAGAACTTATTAACAGACATTTCAAACTTCCCTGTGGGATTAATATCTAAGACTCCATTAGAGCCCTTTATTGCTTGAGCGATACATATACTTCATTATTTAAGGGGGATTTGACAGTTTAAAGTTTTTTAAGAGATAAAACTATTTTAATTGAAGTTATTTTGTTAGGATTAATTTTATTATTTGCTATTGCATCTTCTGTGTGTATTGTGTAATATTGAAAAATATTTGCATAATTAACAACTAAATCTACCTGCATCAACCAGCAACCATCTGAATGAGCAGAGCAAAATCAGTTTAAACAAGAAGGTTTGCCTAATACATCTTGACAGCCAATTTGATAGCCTAGTAGATAATAGTTGCTTCAGTCTCTAGAGAATCAGGGGCAATCATAGGAGAATAGAAAAATAGTTTACACGCCTCAATGAAATCCTTAAACATACCAAAAAAGCCAGCCCTAGAGCTAGTGAAGTTGGCATCAAAATTAACCTTGATAAAATGATGGGGGGTTTCTCCAAAAAACCTTAGAAACAGTAAAAGAGGTAGCGAAGGGGGAGTTTGGAATATTGCATATTTCAGGAAATCCCTTATATTTGATGATTTTGCAAATGAAAGCTTTGTAGTTTACTAAAGTGAGTAGCACAGAAGGGAAGAGGTCTTCAAATTTTGCTTTGTTTTTAGCCATTCAAAAGAACCAAGAAACAATAAACAGAACAGATCCATGTTTGACTTGGTGCCCACCACTCCAACAGGAATCAAGAGTGAACTACTCCAGAGAAATCAGGTTAACCCCCAAATCCTTCGAGAGGTCCTTCTAAACATTCTGTGCATAGATACATTCAAAGGAAAGTGTTGTGGTGACTCCTCAGTTGTTAGAAATAGATGACATCTGGAAGGGCCTTTCAGACCCTTAACTTTAAGATCTTCATCAGGAATTAGCTTATGAAAGGTTCTCCAGCAAGAAAAATGACATAGAAAAAGTTAGGAACTTATTCATATGGACTTCCCCCAAGGAATAGACTCCCAGCTAAATTGTTTGGAGTAGATGGCTTTAGATAAGGTATGCAATCTGCAAGAGTCAAACACTAAATTTTCTTCTAGGTTCCTATTATATTGAATTTTTGAAATACAGGAAGCAACAATTGGGTTCAACAAAGACTAAAGAGTCTCCTCACACCAGGAAACTCCATTCCATAGTCAGACACCTAGAGATTGGGACTAAAATTAGTTGGTCTAAGCAATAGCAGATCTTGAAGGCACCAATTATCAAACCATAAGACAATTCTACCATTTCCCAGGTCCCACATGATTAATTTCTCTGCTTGCTGTATGATTTTTAACATCTGTACCCAAATTTTGGAATCACTCAGCTTCTCTTTAATCTTGTTGGGATGAAAGTGTTTGCAGTATTTAACTTTCACAAATTTGGCCCAAAGAGAGTCTTGCTGCCTGAAGTTAATCTATAGTTTACACATATTAACTTGTTGGAGTTGCTGTTGGCCCTTGAATCTCAAACCGCCAGCCAGGGTTGGCTTAATGACTTTCTACTAGCTTGCCCAGCGCAGCTGTTGTCTTTAGCCTGACCAAAGGAATCTGTTGTCATAACATTGACTTGTAGGATGTAAGATGGAAAGGAAGTTAAGATGCTTTTCAAGATGGTGATTCTAACTCCATTTGATAAAATAGATTTTTTCCAACAGTTGAGTTGAGTATCAATTTTTTCTATGACTTCATCAAACCGCACCAATTTTGCTTTGCCTTTGATAATTGGCACCCCAAGATACTTGAAAGGCTGACAACATTCTTATTTGCTTTAGAAAACAAGATAATATCATCAACATAGATAAGATGAGTGACCTCCAAATTAGATTTGAGGGGGACCTTTGCCTAAGATTTCTGCAGCAGGGACTTACCTATGAATCTTGAGAAATAATCCATATCTTGAATAAAGATGGAGGGTGAGAGAGGTGTCCTTTAGAGGCTGAGAAGAACCGATGTGATTGGCCATTTAGCAGAATAGAGTGAGCATTGAATTGTAGCCATCTAGAAATGAGATTATAAAATTACTAAGAGAAACATCTTGCTTTAATAATATCTAAGATGAAGGGCCAACTAATTGTATCATATGTCTTCTTGAGATCCAACTTGTAAATGAGATTCCCACCTATGTGGAGCTGATCAATATCCAAGTACAGTTCTTGTGCAAGCATTACATTATCTTCTATAGACCTGCCCTTCACAAATAGAACTTTGTTAGGCTTCATGAGGTGAATTAAGTGAGGTTGAAGCCTGACAACAATTATTTTTTTGATGATCTTACACAAGACATTCATGAGGCTGATGGGCCTAAAACGGTCCCAAATACTGAAATCAAAGGATTTTGGGATATGTACATAACTAGAAGAAGAAAAGTAATTAAATAAAGAGGGCCCCAGAAAGAAACTTTGGATGGCAGCAATCACTTATCCTTTGATTGTAGTCTAGGCTTTTTTGTAAGAGGTTGAAGTATATCCATCTGATAGACAACTCTAGAACTATCAATATTATTTAAAGACTCCCAGATTTAAGTTTCTAAAGGAGTGAGGGTAAGTTGGAGCTCCTTAGTGTAGTTATGATCCTCCTGCAACAGCTACAGATCGAAAAAAATAGAAATAGTAGGAGCTGTAAGAAGATCAATAAAATAACATTAAGCATTTCTAGCAAAGGCCCCATATTCAGTAATCCAACTACCATCAGCATCTTGGATCTTTTGAATAGTATTATACTTTCTTTTATACTTGATACATCCATGATGATACTTGGTGTTTTTATCTCCCCCAAAAAATCTACTCACGCCAGCCTTTTGCCTCAAAAATTGCTTCAGTCATTCATTAGCAAATAAAAATTTTTCAATACCTTCCAAAAGAGTGGCTTCATCAACTTGGCCAGGCTCCATAGCAGCTTCCAAGGATGTGAAATGCTTTTCTGCCTATTCAACATTATCATAAACATT